>JALGBA010002127.1:0-543187 GCA_023970755.1 Azemiops feae
CCCATCAAGTTAAATGGACTTCTTGTTGTGATAGAAGCCAAGCTTTAAAAAATGTAACAGAAAAAAAGAAGAAAAGAAGAAAAGAAAAAGAAAGAAGAAAAGAAAGGAAAACAATCAAAACATTGAATCCAAAGACAGAATATATATTTTTTAGAAAAATCAATTACTAGCTTGTCAAAGTGGCCAGTTTAAGCCTAGCAACTCTTACTATATTATTGGATATAATGAAGAACATGGCAAGAGCTGACACAGGTTCTACAAAATGGTGAAATTCCTAATACAGACCCCATTCTGTTTGTCTAGGCTGGGATGATCCTAGTGTATTCTAATGGATTGTTGAATGAACTTCTTAGCATCTGATTGCTAAGAAGCCAGTCCAGCTCTTTCTTCTCTCAAAATGAAGATAATGAAATTTCTCTATCCTGACATTATTTGAGAGTGTTCTGCAAATAGGTGGCAGCACATAACAGAGGATCTATTCAGTAGGGTGGGGGTAGTGATTTCAACCCTGCCTCTAGAGTCATATGATAAATTTGTACAGAATTTGACATTATTTTATTATTCTATTTATATTACATTTGTAAATGGCATGGAAAATTAAGATCTTCAAAGCTGGGATAATGATGATTGCAGATCCCTTTGGAGTGTGGTTCCCCTTGGAATCTCCTGAGGACTGAATGGCTCCCATCCTATTATTATTTAGGAAGGTGGTGAAAACTGTGTTGTTTCACAGGACATTCAGAATGGAAAATCCTCATTTCTCAGCCATCACCATGCAGCAACAATAGATAGAATTGAAGGGAACTACCTAAGTTTGAATACTGTTATAATGGTAAACTGCCCAAAGTTTGATGAGTAGGTAGGATAGAAACCATAATAAATGTTACTAATAATAACAATTAGAACACTGATGGAAATACTTTCTAGCTGATATCTTCTCAATGATGCAGTGATCTGCTGAATGGTTTATTTAGTTCTATTTATTAACCCATTCTGTTTTGCACAAAGCTATACAGTATCCTCTATTCTCTTGTATACATAAAAATGCAGGCTTCTGGTTCCGGTCTGCAGCGCCTGCGGTCGTGCGAAGGGTCCGTTCCCTTTGCCGATCGGTTTCCCCCCATCAGTAGACCCTGGACAGGGTCGAAAGTCACCCTGGAGGGGTGACTATCGCTGGGGAGGACACTCGTTGATTGCGGAGGGAGCAGCAGCTCCCTCCGAGATCCGAGACAGCTCCTCTGGGCCGACGGGGAAAAGATCGGCCATTAACATGGCCGATCACCTAGCTGCTCCAGCCGCAAGCCACAAGAACAGCTAAGCATAAAGAACCACCGTGGATGATCTGGGTGAGACCTTTCTTTCCCTCTCTGTACCCTAACTACCTTCCTGTGAAAAGCTTTTGGAATTACTTCCCTACTTTAAGAGAGC
This sequence comes from Azemiops feae, assembly GCA_023970755.1. Lineage (NCBI taxonomy): Eukaryota > Metazoa > Chordata > Lepidosauria > Squamata > Viperidae > Azemiops > Azemiops feae. The sequence continues at coordinate 1,429 of JALGBA010002127.1, forward strand.
AGCGTTCGGATACTTGGGAAAAAGAGCTTGGAAAAACAATTAACTTCTATTGACTACTTGAATTGCTGGACTTCGGGGATCCTGAAAAAACTTTGCTTCTTTCTGCCTACTTGTTCTAGCTTGAAACCTTTAGGGAGGGGGGTGGAGTGTTTTTTATTCCTCTCCCCCCTTCTGTACATAAGGTGTCTTAAGCTATTTTATTTGAATTTATTCCTACGTTTAGAAAAATCATTTTAATTATATTATTCAGTTTAAAACCTTTTCTTTCTCATGCTGGTTTTTTTTTTCTGTGCTGTTTTAAATCAGTAACAAAGTATTCGTGTTGAGAACTTTCACTGTTTTGCACTTGGTGTGTATTCAGTCTTTTGGCTTGATGCCCAGACTTGGCTCCATGCCCAGACATTCCTATCTGACCGCAAGAAGATACTTCCCCCCCCCTCTTTGCTTTCGTTTCTATTATTCTAACTTGACTTTAAAGTGCTTTTTCAGACATATGGATTGGCTCTTTTTTTTTTCCTTTGGAGTACAAATACAAGGTTTACCTACAGTTTGGCTTAGAATTTATTCTAGAAAAAACTTTAAAGATGATGTTCCAGAATTAACTACTAATTTTCAGCACAAGAAATAATAGAGGAAGAACACCAACTTTAAAGAGACTGGCAAGCAACCTATACAATTTGAAGAGATGGAAGAATCCCATTCACAACTGATTTGGAAACGTATGTTGGGAAGAATTTACGAATTTCATGAGCGAGTGAATGCTAGACTAGATGCCTTCATTGTAAAACTTCAAAATGACTTCCAGACTTCAATTGACTACTCTACAACTCACATATTAAATGAAAAACAAAGCAATCTAGAAGAAAATATTACTGAGAACTTGGATGATCAAAGTTGGATTTCCATTGAAATATTTACAAAGTTAAAAGCAATGGGACCTGATTTGCAAATACGAGACTTCGAGAATTGTGATAATACGGATAATCAACGAGTAATTATTACATTGAACAAAAAGAACTACACAGCTTTGACAATATTGGAAAAAAGAGAAAAGAAACATGATCAGGCTGAATTGTTCAGGACTATACATGATCAAATATGGAGATTTGATGATTTAAAGGCTCTTTTATGGAAACCTGCTTGGCACAAAAAGAAAGCTAGAATTAGATTTAAAAATGAGAATTAAAAATCTATTTGAAGGGTTAAGGCTTAAGATTTTGGTTTGAGATAATACTACTGAGATGAAAATTATTGATTTGATTATGGTCTGGAATGGTAATATGGAATTGGTAAACAAGAAGAATAGAATAAGAAATAGAATATAGATATGAAAAGAAGTAAGAAAATATGTTTTTTTGGTTGGGAATAGATGGGATTTAAATTTTAGAGTAGAATAAGAAATGGAACATAGTTGGGAAGTAGGAAAATATAATGGTAATAATATGTATATTTTAGAAATAATTATGGTTCTATGAGGAAAATTGAGAGATTTGAAATGTAGCTTATTGTTTATTCAAGGCCAAATTGAAAATTAGTTAAATTCAAAAATGAGTTGGATTGATATTGGTGAAATATTACTGACATTTTTTCTTTTATAATGATTGAATGCTAATTAGAAATGTATTAATTTGATTATGTTAAAGCAACTGAGGGACTTTTAGAGATATGGATTGATTTATAAAATATATACTTGATAGAGTATAGGAAATAGAATATAGTTGAGAAGTATTAAAATATAACAGTTGATATAATATGTATATTTTAGAAATAATTATTGTTTTATCGGAAATTGGGAGACCTGAAATGTAACTTATGTGTTCATTTTAGGCTAAATTGGAAAATGGTAATTGTAAAATAGTTAAACTAAAAAACAGGATTTTGATTGATATAAGTGAATTACTATTGATATTCTTTTTACAATGATTGAATTTTATTTAGAAATGTATTAATACTAGGTTATAGCTTGAGGGAAATAGAGAGGGAACTTTTAAGGAACTATTGAATTATTTATGTTTGATTATATTGGTTTTTTGGGATGATTGACCACCCTATCTCCACGTGGATTCTTAAAGCACTTTGATGTAAAACCAAAAAATACCAATAAAACTTGTTTAAAATAAAAATGCAAAGGAATTGTTCTTTATTAATCAATTGGGCAATTTAACTATAAATTAATATAACTTTCTAGCTAATCTACAATATTTTTCTTTAGAAATAAAAATAATATTTTGAAGTCTATTTGCAACAGAAAAGTTATAATTTGTATTAGCTTGAAATATTTCCATACCTTTTCTCTAATCTCAAGAGAATATAAGTGGGTTGATATTAATGCATATTGCAAATTACCTTAAGGAGTTATTGGGATAGAATAGGTTCACTTAAACAATAGGAACAATTTTAACAAAGGTGTTTGAAAATGTCGGAAAAAATTGTCAGCTACTGTATATGTGCCATCCTGGTTCTAAACAGATCAGCCTATGGAAATCATAATAATGCAGAAATTATTGAAATTTATGTAGATTTGTCAAGAACTTTTCCAAGATTAACTATAATTCATTTTGTGACTGGGTAATTTCCTTAACATACAATGGAAATACTCTAGATATATCTTGATTTCAGAAACCATTTGATGACACTGTATGCCATTCTAATTGGCAAATTAATTTTGGGTTGGATTGACCTAACACCTAAGTGTATAGATCACCATCTCACAATTTTATTTTGAGTCCTCACTAATGACTCCTCATCAAACTGAAGAGTTATCAAATTTAGATCTTTGACATTTTTATTAGCAACATGGGTGAAGAAGTGTATCAAATTACTAAATTTGAAGATTTATACAAAATTAGATGGATACAGTGAATTCAATAAAATAAAGACAGGTATAGAATTGGAGACACTTGACCTGATAATTTTACTTGTGAAAGAGATCTTAGAATAGCTGATTATAAAGTGAATTATCTATTAACTATGCAAAAAATGTTATACAGTTACAAAAAGACAAATAGAAATTTAGGCTGCATCAAAAAAAGATATATATTCCTAATCATGGGAAACAGTTCTACTTTATCCTATGTTAATCAGATCTTACCCCAAATTTATTTAAACTTTGTAAAAGTTTACTTCAGACATCAAACTTGTGTGCAGCTAAGAAATATAACTATTTTAGAAATCCAGTTTTGGATAAATATGTTTAATTTAGTTCTACTAACTCGTAGATAGCTCATAGTAATGACTTTATTCTAGCAGCTTGCACCCAAAGGTTAAATCAGCATTGTATAACTATAATTCAGTGATAAAGCACCAGTTTGTGTACTAAAGCTAAACCTTAGGCATATCTAGTCTTATTTAAATATCAGGCAGCAGATATTGTGCCTGTCAGAGTTAATGAAAAGCTAGATGGACTTATAAATCATAGCTTCTTGTATTTGCTTTTTTCATCTTCTAATTTATGGAATAAGTCAAGGTGTTAGTTTTTGTAGAGTTGTGAATTCCATTTCACTTACTCCACAGAATTACTTTCTTTTCTTCCTGTGGGCAAAGCAAAAGGACCAAAGGGAATAGTTTTCTCTTGTTGGAAAATATTACACTGAATATACCCTAGTGAAAAAGATTGTTGTTCCATTTTACAAGCAGACAGGGCACTGAACTTTGCCTGTGGAAAGCCTACTGAATTGAATTAACCATCTGGAGCCCATATCTTTCTGGTTCAAGTCTAATGCTTTACAATATGGATATGAAAGAAATGTCTGCATTCATTTGGCAGGATGGCTGATTTTAATCCATCATAAATTCATGCACTATTCAATCTGACAGCAATAGTACTGACAATTCAAATCAGTAGTGGAAAAAAATGCTTTGGTTTAAATTCAGTCCATAATCAATTTTATTTTCTTCACTTTTTTAAATAACATCTTTTCCTCTATCCCCAAAGGGAAAACAATGTAAAAAATCTGAAATGAGACAAGCATTGAGAATTTCCCAGGATTTTGGAAAATGCTTGATTAGTACTTGGTATGAATAAAATGGTCAGCTTTGGAGAAGTTAAAAAAAAATTAAAGCAGTTGAACTGTTTTAGCAAAATTGTTTTATTGACTTAAGCTATTTAATTCTTTAAAAATGACTGAAGTTGAATGTATTTTCCTGATTAAGTCATTTGAACACCCAAATGGTATATTTCTAGAGAAAAAAGACTTATAGATTTGATCAGATATAGAGAGCACAAATATCATAAGCAATTTGAAAATTAATATCATGTTAACTTTCTGGAAAGTATTATAGCATAATTACAGAGATCCTAGTTTATCTCTTTTGAGAATTACTTCCTCAATTTATACTTGGGAAATGAATTTTAGTTGTGCTTGAAGAAATGCTAGAAACGTGGAAACATATGTCTGAATCAAAAAGATTACAGGATTAATTTTTGGTAGAGAAATTGCAGTTTATTAAATTATCCTTGCTACTGGTTCTTTAAAATGTTTCACTAATGCATAATGCATAATGAATGCCCAAAGTCATTGTCTGATCATTATTACCTAATAACATCCATGGTATAAATTTAGCATATGATTGGAATGATCTACTTTACTCCAAACCAAATTGCATGCAATTTATATATGCTGATAATACAAATTTAGGAATATTTATATGAATGTCAATAGATCTATGTGTAGTGGGAAAGATTGTGCCTGTCAAGAATGAAACTTTGGCAGCTACGTGCCTCTTCGTTTCAACTTGCATTAGCGTAAGCAGGGGGGAGATGTTGCTTTAGAATGGGTTAGATGGAGAAATGAAACATCTACGATTCTGCTGAAGACTGTGAGAGCCTGAAACCTTTCCAAGGACATCACATCAGGTGTGGAGAGGAAGCAAGGGAAGTGCTCCAGGGACCAGAAGGGAGAGACCCTCTCCGGTTATGGGAGCATGTTTCCATTGTGGAAAAGAGGGGCACTGAGCCAAGGATTGCCTTGCACCACACCCGCTGTCAGCATGTCGAGCTCCAAGCAAGTCTAGGTCAAAGAAGCCGGTACCAAAGTCTAAAAACAACAACAACAACATTGCTCAACAAGTCATGGAGGTCTCTTCCCCATCCATCTCTGACCCTTGAGAAGCCTGGACTGGCTTTCTATGAAAGTGACAGTGAAGGGGAGGATTACCCAATGGTAAGTGGTCCTATTTCCTCAATGACTACCAGGGTAGAAATGTGTATGCCCTCCTCAGGAGTAAGGGAAACCATCACAGCCATACGTGACTTGGGGTGCACAAGGTGTGGTCAGCTTGCAAACGGTACAAAAACTCAGACTGCAGCTCAGACAACCCATGGGTTTCGAGCAGCTAGATGGGTCCCTTATGGGGGGAGAACCTGCAACTATTCTCACTGAACCAGTGCCTGTAAAATTTGGAAATCATACTGAAATCATTCATTTTATTTTAGCCCCTGGGATAACTGAAAATATGATTTTAGTTGGCTAAAGAAATGGAATCCCTCAATAGATTGGAATAAAAATAATGGCAAATGAGGAAAAGAGCAATCAATCAGCAAAAGCCAAAGGAGATGGCTGCTTGCCACAAGCCTGCGGTTAAGAAATCAAAAGTGTTATTAGCGACTACACTAAAAGCAGACAGGCAGCTGCTTGCAGAGAGTTAATGGAAGTATTTAGTGAAAAGGAATCTGATGTACTCCCACTTACTGACCAATGGACTGTGCTATAGAGATAGTCCCAGGGGCTAAATTTCCTAAACTGAAGATATATGCAATGAGTCCTAAAGAAATGGAAGAACATAGAGGGTTTCTAGATAAAAACCGGTTCCGGGGTTCATTCAATCTGCAAAATTGAAAATGGCTGCTCCTATATTATTTAGAGATAAGAAGGATGGGGGCCTTAGAATGTGTGTTGATTATAAAAATCTCAACGCTATATCAGTGGAGAATATGTACCCTCTCCCCCTTATGAAAGACATATTAGGGTACCTGTCTAAGGGAATTTTTTTTTTTTTTACAAAACTAGACCTGGCAGAAGCCTATTATTGAGTAAGGATTAAAGAAGTGGAGTGGAAGATGAGTGGAAAATTGCATTTAATTGTCCTTTAGGGTGTTATCAATTCAGAGTGATGCTGTTTGGGCTACAAGGGACACCTGCAGTATTCATGCAGTTGATAAATGAGATGCTACCTGAATATCTGTATAACGGGGTATTGGTGTATTTAGATGATGTCTTAATTTACACTGAAACAATGGAAGAACATGTAAAACTAATAAGATCAGTTTTAAAAAGGTTATTTGAAAACCAGCTGTATGCCAATTTGTCAAAATGTGATTTTCACAAAACTAGATTAGATTACTTGGGGTATCGTGTCTCTGCAGGAGGCATAGAAATGGACCCTGGGAAAGTAAAGGCAATACTGGAGTGAGAAAGTCCCTGGACCAGAAAGCAATTGCAGAGTTTTTTGGGATTTGCAAATTGTTACAGACAGATTGCTTTGCCCATAACAAATTTGTTAAAAATAGGAAAAGGGATTAGGTCAAAACCAAGTCAACCCTTAGACTGAATATCAAGTGGCTTTTGAAAAGCTAAAGAAGCTTTTTGCCACAGAATCACTTTTAAGGTACCCATACCCAGAGAAACCATTTGTAATTCAAGCAGATGCAAATGATGTGGCAATGGGGGCGGTGCTACTACAAAAAAACGAGAAAGGGGAGTTCCAACCATGTGCATACACCTCTCAAAAGTTATCAGACACTGAGAGAAAGTGGGCTGTATGGGAAAAGGAAGCCTACACTGTCCAATGGACTCTCCTAACTTGGAGACAGTTTTTAGAGGGTAGTAAAATCCCATTTGAAGTGTGGATGAATCATAAGAATTTAGAGGCTTTAAAGACAATTGTCCCCTAAGCAAGTAATATGGGCTCAATATTTCAATTGTTTAATTTTAATCTACGTTATATACCAGGGGAAAAAAAAATTGGCTGATACTCTTTCATGTATGCCTCAATACAAGAGTACCAAGGAAGAAATGATGAATTCTATAATTCTTTCCAGTCAGCTTGCGGCACCAGCATGATGGGTTCCACACAGGGGAACCGCCCCCCAGATTAGCACAAAAAGGGGGGGGGGAAACCTAGGCTGATAGGAAAAGAGCTACTCAAAAATAGTTTAAAGTGGGAGACAAGATATATTTGTCCACAAAATACTTGAACCTTAATAAAATACCTTGTAAAAAACATGGTCCTAAATTATCAGTACTTTTATTGTTACAAAAGTCATAAATCCAGTTACTGTAAAACTACAATTGCCAAGAGATTTTAAACAGATTTACCCAGTGTTTCATTGTAGCTTATTAAAGCCTGTTTAAGGTTCAAGAATGAGGCAAGTAGAGAAACCACCTCCACTCCCAATTCTAGTTGAGGGAGACAGGCATTATGAAATTGAAGAAATTTTGGATTCCAGATATTGTAGAGGAAAACTGCAATATTGAGTAAAGTGGAAAGGATACCCAATGAATAGCAGCAAATAATGTTAGAGCAGCTAAGCTAATAAAGAAATTCCATTCTAGATACCCTGAACGATCCCAGTGAGGAGGGAGATTAAGAATTTAAACCCCTAATCAATGTCTATATGTATGTATGTTTGTTTTTATATATTTCCAGATCCATTCTTCTTTCGGGGGGTCGATATGTCAATATGAAACTTTGGCAATTATGTGCCTCTTTGTTTCAACTTGCCATTAGCGTAAGGGGGTGTATGTTGCTTTAGAATGGGTTAGATGGAGAAACAAAACCTCTACAATTCCACTGAAGACACTGAGAGCCTGAAATCTTTCCAAGGACACCACAGCAGGTGTGGAGAGGAAGCAGGCTGTTCCCATAACAAAGTGAATTTTTTTACATGGACTATGCGAGAAATTGGTGGTTTGGCTGGGGAAATTATTGTTTAATTCTATGAACTGGTGTCTGAGAACCTCAGAGTTAGTTTTACTTTGACATTACCATGCAGTGTATTCAATAAACAGTAAGATTTTTGGAAACAGAATGATTTTTATTTGGATTTTTGAACTGGATGTTGACATTGCCTCTGTACACTGGGCCTGCTCAGTATTTATTTGTCAAATAAATATTGCTACTCATTTCGCAGTCTGTAATATACCATCCAACTACTAATGGTTAACAGTTCCAAACCTCTTCTTTCCAAGTTCTTCTATTTAGAGGTCTTCAAAGAAAGGACTCTATTAAGGCTTGGCCTTAGATCTGGATTTGTAGCAATTTCTCTTTTGATTAAATGACAAACTTAGATTTTCTCCCAGTAGGTAATGAGTTCAACACTGGAATGCTTCAATTTCCCCATTCCATTGTGTTGACTTTCACTTGGAGGATAAGTCTCTCAAATGCACAGAGGTATTTTGGAATGAGAGTGTTGGTCTTACTTAAATTATGATTTGAACCCCTCCCTATTCAGTTTTCATTAATGCCAACATTTAATGATCACATCACTTTTTAAAAATTCTATGGTAGTTAGTTTTCTTTTCATATATTTAAAGAGTTTACTGTGAATCAGGGATTTCATTTGTACATAAAATAGAGCCTAAGATTAATAGAAAGAAACATCACATACTCCTGCAGAAGTGTTGTACATATAGAAAGTTGTTTGCAACACCCCACACACACTCACATTGAAAGAGATTGAAAATATTGTGTCCTATAAGCATTGGCTGCTATTGTTATGGACATAGAATGTGATATTTTGATCCAAACAATTAAAGGTACTAAGCTATCATTCACAACGAAAGTTATAACGAATTGCAGATGATTTGTTATGACAACCGAAAGAATTCAGATTCATCTGGGTGGTTAGGCTGTTTTGCATTTCCTCAGATTAGATGTGCAAGAGACAAGATTTCAATACCTGTGTGATTAAGCCCAAAATTTATCTATCCAGGTCTCTGTTTCCATGTAAGATTGATCAGATGTTTGGGGCAGGATGTGTGGGGAAGGACAATAAAGACAATAACTCTCTCCTGCAGTCACTTGGATTCATGGAGGCATTGCTGTAAAGAATGCTGGAATCATATATGCTGCCACCAGGACCATGTGGATCATTGTGCAACATTATGTTATAATATAAACTTTATTTCCCTCTCTTGTTGACTCTTTATTCATTAGATCTTGCCTTTCATTTATTAATATGATACATGTTTGTATAGCACCTCCTCCCCTTTTTCCTCATAATAACTCTGAGAGATAGATTGGGAGGAGGGAGAGGGACTGGTCCAAAGTCACTCAGTACTGTAAACATTTGTGGTTGAGGATAGATTTGAAGCTAGATCTCCCTAGTGTCATTCCAACAACTTAGTAACTACAGTACTATACACTGTAATATTCAATTTTATGATATTCAGCTCAATGAATTGAGGACTAAATTGTCCTCTTATTTCTATTGTGCATGAATCCAATGCATTGTTGCAAGCACTATCTGGCATCATGCCACATTGTTTTCCAGCACAAAGATTCAAATATGTTTAGTGACCTATTTTCAGGAAGCACCAGCCGGTACTGAAGAATAACCAAGGGCTAATGGCAAATTGCTTAAGAGATAAGAACAGAGTTTAAGGAATGGCCATTGAGAAACATTGCAGGCTTATTAAGATAAGCAACCTTAATTTGTTTTGGAGTGACTTTGCAAGGAGAGGAGAAATTGCTACAAATAGTATTGGATGGGAAATATGATTTAGAGCAGGGGTCCCCAAACCCCAGCCCGTGGACTGGCACAAGTCTGCAGCAGGCCAGCAACTGTTCCATGTAAACAAGCAAAGCTCCATCTGCGGGATGCAGGCAGCACACAAAACCATGCCCCCTCTGGTCTGTGGAAAAACCTTTCTCCGCGGAACCAGTCCCTGGTGTCCAAAAGGTTTGGGGCCACTGATTTAGAGTATTCATTGCAGATTCTGAGATATGTTAATTTATAGGCTTCTCCTTTTTCTTTTTAACGAGGCAACAAATTCACTCTTTAGGTGACTTAAAAAGCTACTTACTGAAGTTTTTTCCCCAAAGAGAGCCAGAGAAGCAGAGTAATAGCCATAGTTTAATATAACCCTATTCTTTGCCTTAGAGCTCTTATTGTGCTGAAACAACAACAGGTTTACATATCAGGAAACTAAGAGCTGTTAGTAGTTATTTGATTTGTAGAGCCACTTATCTCACATTCATGCAGTATATTAATAAAAAACAAAATTAAAATCAAATTAAAACCATAAAACATAATCAGTAGAAAGTGCAAGTCATATGTCTATCAGTACAATCAATTAGGAGATTCAATAGCATTGAATTTATAGAGAAAGATTAAAATAAAAAGGTGCAATATTGACCTTTACAATCTGGTATGAAGAATTAATGGATATCTGAAAAGAGAAGCTGGAGTGGATATTGAAAATAGTATAGTGACTTATGAATGTGCTTATCTCCAGTGTAACATTACTGAGTACAATTCAAAGTGCTTATATCAAAACCCTAGTTGGCTTGGCACACAATTTTCTTTCAAAACTGTACATAATGTCCCATCTTTTTTCTGCTGGGAGTTTTCTATTATGAACATTTTTTAAAATTTGTCATATAAGGCTATCAAAGGTTTATTTCCGAGTTCCTCAACCTTTTTGGCTTTGTAGACCAATGGAAGGGGGAGATGGTTCCATGCAAGCAGCTGGCAAGCGTTTACGTGCAGCTCCACTTGCACAAGCGGGGTGCATGCATGCCCACTGCTCATGCAAAAGGAGTGCATGTGCACACTCTTGCCTGCTGCTTGTGCAAGTGGGGGTGCGCACACACGCTTGCCCGCCATTTCTGCAGCCCCATTGCAAACATCTCATGGCCCACTAGTCCTAGAGGTTGGGGACCCCTGGTTTACTTTATGTGACAATGCTCCACTTATGGAAGCCCAAGCCGCAGGTTTTTTCAGAATAATGGAAGAACTTTATCATATAATACCCAAGTTAAGCATGGTCTTTTCTGAGTACATGTTCATATTAAGAACATCCTAATAATAGAGTCTCTGATCCAGAAAATTATTCCACCTCTGTGTATGGGTCAATAAAGAAAATCTATGCATATATGGTTATGAATTATTAGAAGACCAGGAAAAGTATTGACGCTTTTGAACTTTGATGTTGGAGAAGGCTCTTGAGAATACTTTGGACAGCCAAGAAAGCAAAGCAATGGACCATTGAACAGATCAACCCAGAGTTCTCATTCAAGGCACAGATGACCAGCTCAAATAATCCTACTTTGAATGTGTTATATAAAGACTTAGCTCTTTGGAAAAATGTTTTAATGCTTGGAAAGGTAGAAGGAAAGAAAAGAGCAGCAAAGTGGATGGATTCCATTACTGTGCTGATGAATGTACTGTGAAAGACCTGAAATATCAGGTTAGGGATAGATCATCATGGAGAACATCTATGTAGTCGCTAGAAGTAAAAAAATAATTTGATGGCATATAATCAAATTGACCATTTATGCTAGAGCTCAGCAGCCTCTAGGACTGGGGCACAAATCAAACTTTTAAATATCTCCTGAGAGACTTGTCTACATATTAAATGACTGCAATGATAGATATAGCCAATGTTAGCTCTATGAAATAGACCAGATCAGAAAATGTACTTCAGGGACTTCCGGTTCCGGTACCAGTGCCTGCGGTCAGGCAAAGAGTATGCTCTCTTTGCCGACCGGTTTCCGCCCGCCGGTAGACCCTGGACAGGGTCGAAAGTCGCCCCGGAGATGCGACCACCGTAGAGGAGGGCACTCGTTGATTGCGGAGGGAGCGGCAGCTCCCTCTGCAATCCGAGCAATCACCTTTGGGCCGACGGGGAAAAGATCGGCCAGTAACATGGCCGATCACTCAGCTGCTCCAGCCGAACATCACAGCAACATCTAAGCAAAAAGAACCACCGTGGAAGATCCGGGTGAGACCTTTCCTTCCCTCTTGATATTTTACTCATTTCCCTGTGAAAAGCTTTTAGAAATTACTTCCCCCCCTTGAGAAAGCAGCGTTTGAACACTCGGGGAAACGAGCTGTGGAAAAAAAAAACTAATTTTTATTGTTTATTTGAGCGGCTGGAATTCGGGGGACCCTGAAGAAAAAAGAGAAGAAAAAATTCTTACTGTGACTCTCTTTCTCTGCTTGCTTGTTTTCAGCTTAAGTGGAAACCTTTAGGGAGGGGGGTGGAGTGTTTTTCTTCTTCCCCCCCTTCTGAACAGTGCTATCTACTTTAAAAAAAAAACGCTACGGCTTCTGGGCGAATTTATGTGGATTGTATGGTTACAATGTAACTCTGAATTTGGCGTGAAGCCCAGAAAGCGCCATTGCAACATTGTAACCATTTTGAACTTCTACTCCCTGCATTTAGCATGACGCCCAGACGCTTGCATTTCTTTTGGAACTTGTTTAAGTTTCTGCCTGTTGTTTTTGATTTTATAATACAAAGTATACTCTCCTGAAAAATGGATTTTTTCGCTTTAGGATCACAATATAATAATTGAGACACCAGCTGCTATTATTTATTTGGATTATAAATTAGATATTCATAACATTGATTGGGACTTTTGCTGTTTTTATTTTTGTACTTGCTTTTTCCTATTTTTGTTTGGATTTTATACTTTATAAAATTGCAACTCAGCTTTTAAGCTGAAATTTTACTAAAAAAACGAAGAATGGAATCCCACTCACAGCTTAATTATGGATTTATATTAGAAAAAATCTTGGAAACGAAGGAGGAATTAAAAGAACATTTTAGAATGCTTTGGAAAAGGGATGTTCCAGAGTTAAAAACTGAATTTCAACTTATTGGATATGATACACAACTAGATCTACAACTTAACGATATGGAGGAAACACATTTACAATTATTGAAGAGGAAGATACTACATCTTATATACAAATGACGGAGACTTTGGATGACCAAAGGCAGAATTCAACTAAAACATCTATAATTCTAAAAGCAACAGGAACAGACTTTCAAATACGAGACGTTAAAAATGCTGACAACATGAACAAACAACGAACAATCACCATATTGATTAAGACTGATTACATAGTGCAGACAACATTGGAGAAAAGAGAAGAAGACTATGACTGGATTCAATTGTGGAAAAATGTGTATGGTCAAATACTATGGGAGGAATTAGAGGCCCTATTGTGGAAACCTGCTTGGCACAAAAAGAAAGCTAGAATTAGGTTTAAAAGTGAGAGCTAAAATTTTATTGGATGGGTAAAAATGGCTTTTAGAGACTTTGACTGAACTAATATGCTTGAGATTTCTAAGGTTCAAGACTTTGATCTGAGTTAATATTGATGTAAATTATTGATTTGATTATGGTCCGGAATGGCAAGATGGAAAATTGGAAAATCTAAAATTAGGAGTTGGATAGAGATTGGTGAAACATTTAACTATGATTTATAAAAATATTTGATAGAGTACAGGAAATAGAATATAGTTGAGAGATATTAAAATACATATATATATATAATAGGCATATTATAAGTCTATTTTAGAAATAATTATTGTTTTATTATTTTAGGCTTAAATGTAAAATGGTTTTAAAATACTTAAAGTTATGTTTATCCATAAAATATGTATGTAAAATAGAATAGAATAAGAGATAGAATTTAACAGAGAAGTATAAATTGAATAATTGGAATAATATGTATATCTTAAAAACAATCTATACTATATGGGTACCCGAATTGTATACTATATGTCTATATAAGGCCAAATTGGAATATGTTAATTGTGAGTTAGTTAAGCCTGAAAACGGGTGGAAATATTATTGATATTGGTTTTTTTTCCTATTTGTTTTTGCTTTCTTTGCGTAGAGAGGGAACCTTTAAAGAAGTAATTCAAATTGTTTATGTATGATTATATTTTTTACTTTGTTGTATAGAGTGCCCTATCTCCACGATGAGTTCCAAGCACTTGGTTGTAAAACAAAAAAATTCAATAAAACTTGTTATAAAAAAAGAAAAAAAAGAAAATGTACTTCACAGGAAGTATGCTTTATTGTGATAAGCTATAATAGCATAATCTTGCAAGTTTCCCTATGTTTTCCCTTTCCTATCATTTATACCCAGGGAGCCAGAAGGGATCCAGTCTGAGTCTTCTAATACTTTCCAGCCTCCCCCAGTTTAATGTATCTGGGAACAATGGAAAAAATACCCATGCCTATAAGACATTTGTGATAACAAAAACATCTTCAGAAGGGCTGCCCTTGAAAAGTATTCAGAAGTTTCAATTGGTTCAAAATGCAGTGGTCTGCATAGTTTTGTGCTGGCCTAAGTCTGCACATGTGTTCATCTCTCCTGCAGGACCTGCATTGACTGCCAATTTGATTCTGGGTCCAATTCAAGGCACAATTAGAGCCCTCATTGGCTTGGGACCAGTTTATTTGAAGGACCATTTTCCCCCAGTTATATCTGACTTACCAGAACAGAGAGGCAAGGAATGTTGTGGGTCCCCTCTCCTAAGAAGGTACATCTATTGAGATCAGGAAGAAGGGCCTTTTCTGTGGTGGCTTCCTTCCTGTGGAACATCATCCTTGCAGAAATGAGATTGGCCCCCATTCTTTCACAAAGCCCTAACGATCTGGTTTTGCCAATGGGCCTGGGAAACCCAGAGTGGGATGGAGCCCATCAAGTGGTTTGTTTGATTAACTGTTGTTGCCAGGACAATGGTGGGGGTATTGCTTTTTATGGTTTTATACTAGGTTTTTATTTTTGTAAGCCATCCAGAGTCACTGAGAATAAGTTGGGCTGTCATAAATTTTCTTAAATAAATAAATAAATTTCTTGCAGATCTTAAATGCTTAAGCAGGTTTGAAACAAAATATCTATTCCTTCAAATAGTCAAGCTTTAGGCTCCTGTGCCTGATATGAAACTGACAACCAGTATAGGCCCTTCAACAACAACCTGTTACTTTTCAAGAATAAATAAATGTGTTTGTGTATATGTGTATATCCCTATGCATATGTATAAAAATTAGGGGTATTCCTGCCATAAGTGAACATTCAATGAAACCTCTTTTCCAGTGCCTGGGGCTTATGGAGAAAGTAGAGATTGACATCAATGAAAGCTCATAAGTAAAGATTCAGGAAGCAAAGGTCACATCTGGCAAAGTGCAATAAGCAAAGTCACCTGAGGCAAAGGCCTAATCAATAGAATCACTCAGCTTTCATTGTTGTCAAAAGACAAAGGTTGTTTCAGCAGATACCTAAAACCAGTGGTGGGATTCAGCCAGTTCGCAGCACTTCGGCAGAAACGGTAGCTAATTTTTTGTTGCCCAGGCCCAGAATGGACTTCTGGAAGCGGCATCCACACAGAGAACTGGTTGTTCACATATTTGAATCCCACCACTGCCTAAAACCATCTGAAGGCTGACAAGACTACACCAGCCCCATAATGCTCTTCCTCTTTTAAGGTGCCAGGTATGCTCCCTGCTTACATGCAAAGATGGGGTTATTGCAGGAGGCTCATATAATTACTCCAAGGATATACTTTGCCTAGAGGGGAAGAGAGAATTACCACAGGCTCCTTGGTGGAGATGGAAGAGAAATACTGTTCCTTTATATATGTGGGGATTTATTACTGTCCCACAACATGATGATTCCTGGATTTTTAAGGATTGTATAGAACGGATTGCATAGAATACTTTGTAAGCCTTTCCTCTTCAAAGGGTGATGGCCATATTTGGAAGCTCTTCTCACAGCTAGAAATCAAAACAAAACACAAGTTCAAGTTACAGATAATCCTGAAAATATGAACAGTTGTTTAACCTCAGTTCACAGTTCACAGTGACCTTGGAATGGGTGGTTTCCACCCTGTAATCATTTCTGGGCAAATTGTATTGGCCACCCTGGTCACAGGACCACATTTTGGGCATTTGACAACCTATTCACATTGATGACCAGTTACAATACCTAGTGCGTAGTGATCAAGGGATCACCCTTTGCAATCTTCTCTGCTGCTTTTCCAAAAAGTCAATAGGGAAGATGGCAGGGAAGATTGCAAGTGCACCTTACTCAGCAGCCTCATATAAACATTAAATAGAAGGCAAGAAAAAAACTGAACCCTGAGGGCCCCCCCTATAATAGGGGCCATGGGCTGGATCTCTCAGCTTCTATTAACAGGGACTGCAACTGATCTCAGATAAAGGAGAAAAACCAGGACACTTCAGTGTTGCTCAGGAAGGAAGGAAGTTTGGGACAAAATCTATCTTGGCAGCATTGAATATTCCAGTATTATAGTTGGAACTCCTGCTTGCAAGCATTGGTAGCCTGGATTGCCAATTTGTTTGGCTTAGTAGCATTACATTAATTGCTATTAGGTTTCGGATTCTAGCATCTCCAGTCGGCATCTCCAAGTAGGAACCAAGTGACAGTCTTAGGGGTGGAGAATGCTGCCGGGTGCGTCTCTCCCTCGTCTCTCTCCCTCGCTCTCTTTTGGCTTCAGTGCTATACATTAGGAGATGGTGTAAAGTCACTAGTGAGGACTGCCAATAGGAGAGCTTCAAAGGCATCAAATTGCTAGCTCAGAAAAGCTCATATCCCACAAAGGGAGATTGCTGCTGTTAGAAGTGGAGCGGCTGCTGCTGCTTCTTGAAGATTTGCCGGCAATTCCATCATGACAGAACCCAGCAACCGAAAAGAAGGATTTAAAAAATGCAGGAGTGCCACTTTCAGCATTGATGGCTACAGCTTTACCATTGGTGAGCACTTTGGTGGTAGGTTGTGTATTTTAGCAATCTTTTGAGTTCTGAAATCAGAAACCAAGATTCAGGGAGGTGTTTGTGTGTGTGTTGGAGCTGCTTGCCTTTCAATCACGATCGCTATCCTGGAACTTCTGCTTTGCTTACCCTCTGTTGGTGTTTTGCTTCTTTTCTTATATAGAGGAAATGTGTCTTTTTGAAATCCCATAGAGTTTCTTTTTGGCAGGGCTTCACTTTTGTTACTCTATCTCAGGAAAGTCTGTGTTTTTTAAGATGATATTTTTCCAACTTCTTTGTTGTTTTTCCATCCAGCAAGCTCAGGAAAGCAGAAGCCTTCAGTATGCCCCAAAGTTGTTTGCTTCCCTTTCTGAAGAGTTCACAAAGCATTTAAGCATACAATCTCTTCCAATTTCACATTATGAACCAAACCTTTCCTGAAATTGCCCCTAGAATGTGTGAATAGATTTAAAAAAAAAGAAAAGGAAGGGAGAATGAAGACTTGCTGCAAACAATGTCACTTCTTTGAAGATTGTTGCTCAGGTCTGTTTGGAAAATATATCTCTGACCACCCTAGTACCTAAGAAATGGAGGATGGTTATGGAGGTAGATCACTCATTTTTTAGAGACATGCTCATAGGTACTCTTATTTTTATGATGAGTTCTAGAGTTGAGCCTGGTGTCCAGTATTATCCCTATAATATAAAGTCATCAAACCTAAGATTAGTTTACCCTGTTTTATTGATTATTTTGCTGAAATAGGGGGAAGAGGGGAAAATGCTCAAAGAGTGCAGTTACCACTCTTTCCCCGTTGTTCTTTTTTCTTATTATTAAGTTCACTGAGTGCAAAGGTTAAACTCCCAGGGTAAATGAAGCAGTCTGTTCGTTGGAAATTGAGCATCTGACCAAATCCTACTATGCCAACCTTTGCATATTAATAAAACATGCTCTCCAGCTGATTTAATTTTAATCTGTAAACTGACTGAATGAACCGCAAGAAAAAAATGATCAGTGAGGTTCTTATGTTTTCCTCTATATATTAGCACCAGTCATCTGATTAGGTTACATTCATTCTTTGTTGTTCTGTGTGGAAGTTGATGTAACTGTCAGGCATGTCATTATGAATGGGTAGTTTTGATTATGGCAGAGAAGAACTTTGTCGTGGTCTTCTGACTGTCCAGCACATATAGGAAATGTCTGTAAAGAGCCACTTGAAAATCAGAATACGTTGCACTAAAAAAAAAAGTAGAATTAGCTTCTGCGGCCGAGTAAGCAGGAATTGTGAGCATTCATATTTATATATTAAAAGAGTTGCCTCAGAGAGATGGGTAGCATAGAAGTTTAATAATAAAAAATACGTATTTGTATCCTGCCTTTTGTCCAGATGACAGGCCAGTTCAGTGGTGGGATTCAAATATATATGGATGTCACTTCCGGAAGTCCATTCTGGGCCTGGGCAACAAAAAATTAGCTACCGGTTCTGCTGAAGTGGTGCGAACTGGCTGAATCCCACCACTGGGCCAGTTACATTGGACTCCTTCATCCAGTTTTAGTCCTAGAACTACTAACTTATGAAAGTTTGTGCAGACAGAAAATAAATTGCCCAGTGAATTTCTGTGGCTGAAGATTTATTTAAATTTGGATTTCTATGGTTGTATCTCAGTAATCCAGGGAATACTTTCCATTAGTGAAATAGACTAACAGATGCTATGGAGAGAAGACAAACAATATATAGCTAGTCAAAACGCAGTTGAAGGGCCTTCAAGATGAGCTTGTTAGCACTACTAGTCTAGAGGTATTTCAGCTGTGGTCTGAGAAAGGTCACTGGTATAAATTTACAATTAGCAATTTCCCCACTGGCAATAAAACATGAAACAGAACTTTCCCTGGCCATCTTGGGGCAACTTTTAGATTGGATAAATAAAGGGGCTTTGGATTTTGTCGATCAGACATACTAAATCTTCTAATCTTTAAAATCAATCTGTATTCCTCCCCCCCCATTTAATAAGATATTCATTATTTGCAGAATTCAAAGCTTTTGGTATGGTGTTGTCATAAAGTTACAAATTTGGAGTTTATGAAGCCTGCCTTTAGATAATTTGTGGTTTCTTCATTTGAATTCAACAACAATAACAACAAGAAGAAAATGCCAGCCATCTTTGCTCACTCTTTCAAATTGGTCAACTACTCTCTGTCCTGCCCCATAGCTGCAGTGTTCCATGAATTAACAAGTATTCCTTCTCTTTCCATTTACAAAAAGAAATTCTGATAAGTTTATTGTATTCTCCTCAAGCACGCACATTTAGACCAGGGAGCTATATGGCCATTGCAATTACTATTCCTGACAGACTTAGCAGAAGATGCTTGTAAGGGAAGACCAACTGCTAAAAGTATTAATGAAAACATTCAAAAGCTTCCAAAACTTTGTATTCACTATGATGCTAGATCTTTGTTGCAGGACAAATTGTGAAAGTAGCATTATAACAAACCTTGTGAATGTTATTTTCCAGCAAACTCTATCAGAGAAGCAGGGTAGTCAAATTGCCTTGGAGGGATTTTTCCAAAACAGTAGCATATTATTAAGCAAGATAATTTGAGGGAAGGGAAGGGAAAAGGTTCTAGGCAATTGACCTAACTCTGAATGTTTTGGGGCTGAACACAGAAACAGGAAAGTACATAGGATGTATTCTGTCCAAGAAGAAAAGAAATGGCTATAAGCATAGGATTGAAACTGCTTGATTGTGTTTGGGTAATCTGCCTTAACAACAGTGCTGATATAAATACAGCGTCATGCACTCAACAAGGTGTGTGTCAGCCAAATCTTAGCATAATAGCAGCAGGTGTTAGTCCTCAATAGCTGACAAAGCTATTTTCCATCAGACTGATGCCAATGGAAATAAAAATATAAAGAGAGAGGGGGGGAGAGAGGGGAGGGAGAGAGAGAGAGAGAG
This sequence comes from Azemiops feae, assembly GCA_023970755.1. NCBI lineage: Eukaryota > Metazoa > Chordata > Lepidosauria > Squamata > Viperidae > Azemiops > Azemiops feae. The sequence continues at coordinate 21,117 of JALGBA010002127.1, forward strand.
AGAGAGAGAGAGAGAGAGAGAGAGAGAGAGAGAGAGAGAGAGAGAGAGAGACAAACAACACTTACCATGTAAATAGGAAATTAATCAGGTGTAAATGGTCTGTTTCCTCTACCATTAGATCTGCACTCAACTTTAAATGTCCAAGATTTTTGGGTATGGTACCCCGTATGCTGATAAGCAATTTATTTTCAGATCTTGATACTTCATAATCTTTTCTAATTCTTTGTCTTCTTATTACTATTAATTTAAGTCTGGATAGTTAAAATAAAGCCTTAAGGTGCTTGTAAAATGTTTCAATAATAGAAGTTAAATAATCATGAAAGAGATAGAACTGAAGAATCTTCTTGGGTGAGAAACAAAATATCTTAAAGAAAAATCAGAAAGTCTAGTTGCTTTTAAAATAAAAGCACCTTTGGGACACCCATGACTTGGATAAATGAGAACTTCCATAATCATGAAAGCCACAAATATTGATATAAAAATATCACAATACAAGAATGTATATTGTATAATAATTGTGATTAATATTTATCATTTATATGAATCATTTTGGAGCAGTCCAAATGTATTCGGTACATTATCTTAGGAACTTTTATAACAGCTCCAAAGATAGTAATACTCACTGTTAGTACTCCCTTCAGCCCACAAAGTAGTGGTTGACTGGGGTTGAGCAGCAATGATTTGCTTCAAACTATAGAAAAGATGAACAGTGAGGATTCATTCTTTTCAACACCAGAGTCTATTTCTGAACCAATCTGAAATCAGCCTAGCTTGATTAGGACTGATTTGGAAATGGTTCTGGTCAAATCAGGATTAAAATTAAAGTGAGATATAAAACCCCCAAATTTATACCATCTTGGATAATCTTTAAATGAATGGTTTTTTTCTTCTTTTTTAAAAACAGAGCAATATCTGCAGGCATAGCAGTTTTTTTAAGCTGATGAAATTCACCACATTTTAGAAAAAAATGAGTGCATAGAATTTTTATTACCAAGTGACTTTAGAGGAAGTATCTATAACTTCTTTGAGTTTTTGAATGTGATATCAATAGTTGCTGTTTGCAGACATGTTAGATTTGAAGAACATTACAAAATTTCATTATAAAATACAACAACCAGACCATTGGCTGCTAAGGCCTGCACATGTGCATATGGACAAACATGTATAAAGATGCATTCACATTTGCATGCATAAACATATTTATATAAGATCTTCCTGCTGAATTGGATCAAGTCTAAAAATTATGCAATAAGATCTTCAGCTCTTTAATAGTTCTGCCATTAGCACAGACTTTGGAGAAAAGTTTATGACCTCTTTTTACAGAATGAGAAGGAATGATCTCACATTTTGAAGTTAATTAAGGGATCTCTTTTGCCATCTAAAGTGGGGTGCAGGAACATGAGACTTTAAGTTCTGAGTTTAATATTATCTAACTTTGCTTTAGTGTAGCATTAGTGTAGCACTTTAGTAACCATTTCAGACAAATGGTTGTCCAATCTCTTCTTAAAAACTTCCAGTGTTGGAGCATTCACAACTTTTGGAGGCAAGTTGTTCCACTGATTAATTGTTCTAACTGTCAGGAAATGAAATCTGCAAGTTTTCTTCTCTTTTCTCTCTGAACTTTAGAGGCAGTGAATTCTGAACATGGCTGTTGCAATGAAAAATAAAAAATAAAAATAAAAAAATTGTCAAATGTATTTGACAATTTGAAAGCAAATAAAAACTCACGTGAGACTTTGTTTTAAAGGGGAAAAAAGTGCACAAGAATTTTGGCTCGGGCTTGTCATGCTCCATTTGCATCCTTTCCCCAAAGTGGTCTCAGTGTATTGTTGATCTCACAGCTGATTGGTGATGCAGGTTTCACTGAGAGGTAAATGATGTGGCCAACCCCACCAAGTAAGCAAAAAGACAAGCAGAGATTCCAGGCTTGCCTCTTCAACAGTTTTAGTGCGCAGTGTGTATTTTCTCCACAAGGTTAGAGCATTGTTGATTGGCAAATGTGCAGAATTTCTGGTAATCATCTATAGAGAGCCAAAGAGGTGACCTTGGAGAAACACTGAGAAGATGGTTGGAAAAATAGGCTTTAAGCCCAGGAAACAGAAAATATATGAAGGGAATCAGTGGACCCCTTCCAAATTCACTGGAATACCAGAGGGAGGGAGGGGAAAACTTACTCATGCTTTCAATACTCTTATAATCTTTATAAATAAAGTAGAATTGCAATCAGAATTGTGGAGTCTATTCCTGACCTGGCCTATGTTAAAGGGGTGACACTATCTACTCAACTGCCATGTAAAAATAAGAGTTCCTACAGATGAATGATTATTGTGACAGATAAACCTGGCACTGCATTTCCCATAGCCAGGACATATTCCAGCAACTTCTTTTTGCTTATATGTCTTCAGATGTTGCCTTCATATTACTCTGGAATTGAGCTTTACTCATGTTCAAAGGCATCCTGAACAACAGCTGATAGGAGTGATGATGTAATATAAAGTGGCAGCAAGACCTGGTTTTCAGCTGTTATTCAGACAGTCAACTATCCATTCTGATCCAAGTCTTCAAGCTGAGGATCAGTTTGGAGATTTGGAGAATAGAGTCTATTTTTCCATGGTACTTACTGTCTCTCCCAATGTAGAGTGGGATAACTGAAAGGCAAAGTGGGAAAGCCTGAAAAGAATCCTGAAAGATGATTAAATCCACTGATCTAGCTGTATTTAAAACCACTGTCACTCAAAGGACTGCTGTGATTGACGAATGAGTTTTCTACGGATTAGGGATGTTCAGAATGGACCAGGAAATGAGAATACTTCGGCAAGCTAGGACAGAGGCAAGAAGAATTGGCAATGGGGTTAGCAAGATCTAGGCTGATTAGGTTTCTGCTGGATCACTTTAATTGAACAGTATTTAATTTTGAATTAAAGTTTATATTCCCAATCCCTCACAAAAAATTTTGAAACTTAATCCTCATTCATCTTCAGCTCTATTGATCACGAAACAGTGACAGAATGCCTGGAAAACTATAAGTGCCCATTTCTCTTGATAAATTGAAGAATGAACAAAAAACAACAAAAGACATTATAGTAGTGTCCTATTTTCTTTCCTACTGCAGATCTTCAGGCAGTAAAGATCTTTTCACTTTCACTTCACCCCACTTCCACTTACATGCTTTTTTTCATATGGCATGGACTTGTCTGATTGTTTGCAGTTGCATAAAAATCCAAAATGGATTTTTGGATTATGGTTCTTTAATGGACAGCTGTCTGACTGAAAATTTGCTTTTTCACCTGCATTTAAGCTTACTCTTGCAAGTTGAGAAAGTGATAATAAAGTATTTTTACATTGTTCAACCAGCCACTTTCCCCAGTGTCTCTAACTACTGTATATTACATGCTTTTATTATGGTATCTGTAATGGAGGAAAGGGGGAGACAATATCTGTAAAGAGTCATTGGAAGCAGGACTCTGAAGCTCAGAATCAAGAGTGAATGAGACAAATATTTCTGCCAATGGAAAAACAAATTGCCCATAAGCTTTTTGGAGTTGCAGCATTGCAAAGAAAAACACCACCTTTGTTTTGGTTTTAGACAAACCAACCCAATGATACAAGAACAAAGTCAGTTCTTGAACTTCAGTGACATCATGGATACACGGGAGATTTGATCTGATTCTGAACTTTACAAAGATTCCCAAGTCAAAGATTCCAAAGGATATACTGTAAGTTCTTCTGCCCAGAACAATAGTCAGGGATTTTCTGGTAAGTTAGGAAAAGGTATTACCGAAGAGTTTTTCCTCTCAAGATACCTCTTCTGAAACACACTGTACAATAGAGATGTTGAAATAGTAGTGTGAGCATCACCATAAAATGTTTATTTTAAGATTACCACATCCTTTGAAGATCACTTGTCTCAAGGTTTTCCTTCTTCCAAGTTTCATATAGTTTACTTTATTGAGGAAGATATTCTATTTCAAGAAAGATAAAGGATCATATTCTATTGAGGAGCTATGCAGTCCACTAATATGTTAAGGGTACAGAAACCCATGTTGATATAAAAAATAACACCTGGCTTACAAATTGAGCAAATGCCCAGAACAACATCTCACTATCTTCATCATTCTGGCAGATTGCAGGTGTTTCTATTTACATTTTAGTGATCATTATTAAATGTGCCTTATAATAAAAATGGAACTTATGAAACAGGCACTAGCCTCTTCTTTACTTGTTTTCAATTGCATATTTTCTTATTTATGATGATAGAGAACTAGCCAAGCTACTCACCATCATCTCTTCCCAAACCATTTTGTTTTCAGATTTCTTGGCTCAAAGTTCCTTCCTCTTCTCTATGTTTTATGCCCATCCATTCATGCACCAGAAGTACCATCATCCCCCATCCACCTACTTTCAGTCACACACACTTGCATGCTTACCTCTCTCTTCCTCCTCTTCCTTGTTCCCAGTCCAGATATTATTTTGCTTTTCCATATATATTTCATGTACTCATTTGCTCTCTTTGATTTTTCATGTTTACTAGTAGTTATCATTGTGATTTCTCTTCATTCCTGATCTCTTTTCTGTTTTAAATCCCCCCTATCTCCTTCTTTTACTAAGTGTGGCTGATCACTTTGATTTGGATGAATGGTACTCTGAAGGAAGAAAAGGGATGAGCAAGAGAATGGTGAATTGTTTTATGGTTTAGCTAATGGATAAACTACCCATTCAGGAACAAAGTGGATCCTGAGATGATGTCCAAGGGATCTAAGGCAAATGCAGCACTGGGAAAGATGCAATATTATGGTGCATGTTCTTCTTTCCCTTGATTGTCTGTATTAGCAAATGGGATAAAGGGAATGGCTGGGTCTTCTGGTTTAGATGCTTGAATGTTAAGGTGAGGTGCTGTTCTGTTTTAAGCAGTGGTACATTAGCAAGTGCTTATGTTCCCTGTGCATGCTATGAAGCTGGATTATCTTGTTCAAAGTGTTCTTCTGTTATGTAAGGGTCCTTTCTCCTAGTCTCCCATGATGTACCAAAATCTTCCTTAATGGCTCAAAAAGAAAGCTTTCTACTTTGTATAGTATTTCCCTTCCCTTCCCTTCATGACTTAATTCTGTCAAAGAATAAAACACAAAAGTGTAACATATTCAAAAACTCTACTTGGAATGGACAATTTCTAAATAAACATTATTACAAACAGACTCACACAGAATCCTGCCCCAGTGCTTGGAAAAAAGCCAGCAAGGTCTGGGCCATCCAGATCTTTGTGAATGGAATACTGTTCATAAGGTCCTTTTCTTGATGGTGTTCTGGTCCTTACATTATAATTGAGGGTGATGGAATGATTCTTTGTTATACACCTATCATCTTGAAACCTACCTGACCTTCCACATACTTTCCAGCCTTTGAAAGTCCATGAGAAGAGTTCCTAGTGAGATTTAATTGAAATGTGGGAATCAAGATGATAGAAGGATGACTGTACAATGGACGCTGACACATAAATACTCTTGGTGCTGTCAATTTCCAATGAAATAAGTGCAAGGACATGACATTTCACATGCTGAAATACATTCTAACTTTATTCTCTTTCATTAAATTGAATAAGAGCTAGGAAGAAAAAATGCAAGAGAAATTTCATGCATGGCATTAATTTCTCATAATTAGAATTCTCTTTGTGCCAACGATGCTGATTGGTATGGCAGAGCTTTCAGTTTAAAAAAAATTCCCCTCCATATTGAGCAAGATGAACATTTATTTTACTATTATTGCTATTTATTTTCTATTTACACAGAAATAAATAGAAATGATAGAACACAGCATGGGCTTCATCCTTTTGTTACCCACAATTTACATCTATGTTAGTTTTTTGAGGGTGGGGGTATTGTTTTTGATGGTAGCCAAACTACTCAATTACCCCCACAATCTATGCTACAACTGAGTGAAAGCTATCTTTCTGCACCCAAATTTTCAGCTGCATTTGCGGATAATAAAATGATGGCAATTTCTCTTTTAAATCTTTAAATTAGATATGCATAAAAGTAATTCAAAAATCTTGACAAATAATGTTTAAATCTATGGAATTCTAATGCTTCTGATTCAGCTGGAAAGAAACATTCATTTTGGAAAACTAGGTCATTAGAATCACAATTAATTCTAAAGCTTCGCCAGTATGAGTCCACCTGAGATGGAAGTGAGTGTCATTTCCACTTTCACCCACAATTCACAGCCAGCGTTGAAAGCTTTGTTGTGCCCAAAATGTAATTCTTCTAAACCAACCAAATCACTCTGAAGTTACAACATAATTTTATTTTCATGTATACAAGTGATAATACAATGGACACCCTGCAAGACGGTGATACTTGCTGAGTGGCTGTGAGCAAAAGCAGAACCAGGGCTTACACACTTTTGGCCCTCTCCTTTGCAAGGCAAAGAAAGGCAGAACAAAAACAAAGGAAAAAGGCAGAGACTGTGGAAATTTCAGTGTGACATTGGAATATTTTAGATAAACACATCAGTATGAGGTTATTATTATTTATCTCTTCTTACTGGGTCAGTGTGCCAGCCATATTGTCTTTGGGATATGGTCAGTGAGCATAAATAGCAATAGCACTTAGACTTATATACCACTTCACAGTGCTTTACAGCCCTCTCTAAGCGATTTACAGAGTCAGCCTGTTGCTCCCAGCAATCTGGGTCCTCATTTTACTGACCTCAGAATGATGGAAGGCTGAGTCAACTTTGAGCTGTTCAGAATCGAACTCCTGGAGTGAGCAGTGAGTTGGCCGGCGATTCTGCATTCTAATCACTGTGCCACCACTGCTCTTCTAAAGGATTTGGTTTACTAGGCCAAGGTTCTTGACTAATTTTTTTCTCCTGTCACCACTCAGTATCAATTTAGCTTGGTGTGAATATTTTCTTACAAGGATATTTTAGCAGTTTGTGTGTGTATGTGTTTTGTGTGTGTGTTTGTTTGTGTGTGTTGTTTGTGTGTTTGTGTGTGTGTGACTGGTATCTCAGAGATCTGATAGTGAATGTGGTTTACATGTATATGCCTTTTACCACCAGAACTTCAATGAGGACTTGGAGAGAGTGGGTATCTGAAGTTGGATTCTCCTCCAAATGCATTATAGGTAGTCATTGACTGATGGTCATAATTGAGCCCAAAAGTTTTGCTGCAAAGCAAGGCAGTTATTAAGTGAGTTGCATCTCACTTTATGGCCTTTCCCCCATAATTCTTAAGCAAATCATTGCAATTGTAAGTGAATCTAGCTTCCTCCATTGATTCAGCTTGTTGGAACACGGCTAGGAAGGTTACGAAAGGTGATCACATGACCCCCATAATAAATACACGCCACTTGCCAAGCACTCAAATTTTGATCACGTGACCATGGTGATGCTGCAGTCACCATGTCATATGTCATAACATGTCTGTGCTGTTTCGAATGGTCACTAAAGGAAGTCAAGGACTACCTATATTTTTCACTCTTCTCTCAACAAAGAGGTTGCCCAAAATCCTATGGCCCTTTGGTTTTTTACCCACATTGCACAAAACAGCATCCTAAACATCTTAGAAACATCAATTGTGTTGAGCCTTGTTCATTAATATAGTCATGGTGGATTTTGCTAATACTTTATAAACTGATCCTGCTGTTTTAGATATAACAATCAAAATGAAATTATCTTGATTCAGAAACCAACCAAAGCCAAAGTTTTATTTATTTTCATAACTAGCCAAGCTTGTACTCATGAGCTTTCATATATTTATTTTACTTAGTGTAGCATGCACATTTTCTCTTAATTTTTTAATAATGCAGAAAGTTTGTAAATTTGTTGCATCAGTTTCCTCTCTTCCTTTTTCTTTTAAAACTTAAACTTCCTTTTAAATTTAACTTTGCCAGAGTTCCTCTTGAACCCTGCTTCATGATCATTACCTGTCTCTAAGTCCTATGAATATTGTTAGATACAATAGTTTGTCAAACCCTTTTTCCAGGATGTTGTTTTGGACTTTCCAATCTAGCTATAGCTTTGAGATCTCCTAAAAATCTCTTATCCAAGTGCTAATCAGCTCTTCAAGATGAGCCAAGATAAGCCAGATACTGAAACCTGGTGACTCTCGGTGAACTTAGATCTTATCAAATTTTCATTGTTATGGCAATTTCTTTTTAGAAAAGGGAACTATGGGAAAGAATAAAAACTTTGCTCTTATCACCACTTGTAATAAGGAAGGAAGGAAAGAAAGGAGCAGGTGCAGCGAACTCCTCCAACCTTTTTTATCTTTGATATTGCCTCCCTAGTTTCTGTCATCTCCTGTCCTCCCATCCCAAATATTAATGCCAGAAGTTTGAACTTGCAGCTTACTCTTCTCATGCTCTATGTTATATTGCATGAATGAGAGGAAACCAGACAAATATAGGCCATGACTGAATTTGTATGCATTCATTGGTCCCAAGCAGATGTCATGCATCCCTGCCTATCCTATTATTGTGCCATACGCAAATTTTTCTAGGCACTGGAATCTCATATTTGCTGACAAAATTAAAGGCTCTCGAATTGAGGACATGCTGGCCAGAGAGAAAAAGCAATGCGAAAAAATTGATTTCAATTTGAAACATCAATACTTTTAATATATAGTTCTATTATGTCTTACCTGAAAATCTGGACAGCAGTTGGTGAGTTATTTTAATTGGGTGCTGTATACCATCATCTTATAATTTAGCAGAAATTTTCATCCATAAGCTTTTCAGGGATTTCCATTGATATCACTTTTTGTTTACTTCCTGGCTTGGCTTCTTTGTTCTTTACATGTTGAAGCAATAATATTTCGTGATAAAAAGCAAATGTTATGGGAGTCAGTTCCAGCTCAAGGTTATATGGCACCCTTATATCACATTGTTGGATGGCATCACCTTCCACTGATGTGAATACTTGCATTTTTGGAATGATTAGGGAGGAGAGATGGCCCTGGCATCCCTAAACTTTGGGATCCTAGGCTGGTGTGCACTTTGCCTTAACATAAAGCTGGCCCAGATATGTGTCATAGAAATCAGAGCACAGAATATAAATAACAAAAATTGGGGGCTATTTATAGATGAAAAAACCCCAAAGCTTAAGAATGAAAACCAAGAACATATCAAATAGGGATCAATAGTAAAATAAGCAGTCTTTTTGCAAATCCAATTAGTAAAGTTTAAATCTCAGGACTTTTTTTAAGGACGATTCATTCATTCATTCATTCATTCATTCATTCATTCATTCATTCATTCATTCATTCATTCATTCATTCATTCATTCATTCATTCATTCATTCATTCACGAGCGCATATATCTGATAGGACCCATGAGATCATTTTGCAGCTGTTATAGTATGCTCCTAAACATTCCAAGTACTCTGGGAAGAAAATTTACAGATTTCAGTTTGCTGTCCAGTCATTTAAGGTGAGGAAATGGAAAGTGGCAATTTTAGAAGGGACAGAAATGTAAAGCAAAGTGCAAGAACAGAAATAGCTTGGGGTGGTGGTGGAGTAATCTTCCAAAATAAGCACACAAAAATACAGGAGGGAAAAAATATATGAATAAAAGTCAGATTATGCAATGGCCCAATATATTAGTCTGTAGTGAAAAGTTGGATGAAGAGAACATTTCAGGCAAAATTGCCTGAAGCAAAGAGTGGCCAGAACTAATTGGATTTTACATATTGATTTTCCAGTTTGGTTTTAGTGTACTATTAATTGTTTTAAAAATAATTTGAAGTTTAAGCTCAATTTTATAACTGCTCTGATAAAACAGAATATAGTGTAAAAATAATAAAAAAAGATATGCATTTTGTAAATACAATATAATAAAAAGCAAACAAAATCTTTTTTCTCAAGTGCTACACCAAACCGGCTCTTGATGGGTTAATTTCAATCTTAATATTTATGTCTTTGTGTTTTTGGTAGATATCCTCATAACATGATATAAATATTCAGATATTTAATCAATAATATCTGAAAGGGTGATCTCCAAATGTTGATCACATGGTTAGCCACTTGTAGGGAGTTAGACTGGTATAATCAAGTAGTTTATTTATTTATTAAATTTATATAGCCACCCATCTTAAGCACCATAATTTAGGATGATTTACAAACCAAAATGAAGCCATAAAAATCTATACAAAATCTCTTTAACTATCTCTTTCACTAAATTTTATTTTATTTTATAGGGTTTGCTTAGAACATCAGAACATAGTTAATTCCCACTTATATATATCACATAAGCATAAGTCTTATTTTACTTCGTTTGATGAACATGCATTATTCAAAATAGACCACAGACCATTTGCATATATTAAAATATCTATACCTATTTTCCAGTCATTAGTAAACTTCTACCAAGGTGCCCAGATTCATCTACTTTCTCTAAGTTATAATCATTCACTCCATTTTCCCTATCAAACATAACTAGCTTGATCTTTGATATATTTATGTTCTTAATATACTTCTTGTATATTGTATCACATTATATATCTAACATTTGCTGCAAATAAATTGTGTCTCAGCCAACAACATGGCATCATCTGTTTCTCTTCTTTCTTTCTTTCTATATCCATTTTTCCTGAGATCCACTCTTGACATTTCCTGTCCTCCACATTTTGGACTTCACATCACCCTATATCTCAATAATTTATTAATCTTCTCAATATTTTATTATAATTGATAAAATCAACCATGCTTTGGAATTATACTCAACCTTTTGCCACTGATGAATAGACTTAGACTTAAACCACAATTGGAACTGAAATCTTGATTGTTAAGTGAAACAGTTGTTGAGTGAGATGCTCACGTAACCACTTCATTCAATGATTGCAGCATTGATTCTCCCGGTTGCAGTCATTAACTGATTGCATGGAGCACTAATTTTCCATTTATCACAGTCCTCACCAGATGATCCAATAGATATGAACTTCTCTCACTCATCATGACTTTGATTAATCAAAGCTTTCACATAATGCCTTTAGTAATATAAAAAAGATGTATAGACTACACCCAATTTTCTTTAAATCTATGCTTTACGCAGTATTTGCTGCTAATACCAGTCAATTTTAGTGCTACAAGTGCAGTCTAAGTCCAGTTTTACTCAAAGCATGGCCAGGCCATTCTGTGCAAGCTAGAATCTCTAATCTAGAGATCATATTGCAAACCAGCATACTGAGGCTGATATCCATCCGCTTCATGGCACATGAACTGCATTGATATGTGGATAGGACCGCATGGCTATTATCCCCCTTCCCTGCTCCAATAATTTTCTCTATTGGGGTCAAAAAGAAATCAAAATAGGTAATGGAAATTGGAGAAATTCCAATGTAATATTCTGCTCCCATATAAAAAACCATGAAGAAAGCAGAGCAATGTGGCTTTGGGAGAATTTGTTCAGTAAGAATTCTGAGGGAGCCAAGCAAGGAGCATTTCCTGTCTCACTTATATTTTTACCTCAATTGTATATGAACAAGTGCTGTCAACTATGTTATGATCTGTTGTTGAGTCTAACCCATTTAAAAAAGGCAATGTCCTGTATATGAAAAATACCATAGTATGTGATTAAAAATGCATTACACATAAAAAATAAGAAAGCAAAGTCTTGAATCTTTAGAAATCTTCAAAGAGATTCTAAAACAAAACTACCAAGGCATAGCTTATGTTTTGTATGCAGCTCAATATGTGTTTCTTATAAAACATAACCTCTTACATGTTTCCTTCTATACAGATATCTAATTATTTGGAAAAATCATAGAGTGATGAAAATGTCTGAGTTTCTAAGAATGGCATCTGTTTCTGAGAATAACAAGGATAGGAAAACAGGAGAGAGAGATTTCATGAACAAATTTTATTAAATATGTTATTAGGCAGCTACTTTTATTTAATAAAAGCTACTTTTATTTAATAACAGCAAACAAAGTTTGATAATTGAGTGCCAACTTTTAAAACATTAAACACATATTTTATATGCCCTTTGAATTCATAACATTTTGAAATAAAAAGGATGTGTGAGTCTCCCCCCCCCTTTTCATGTTCCTCTGTGATCAATGTTGGATGTTTCCGTGTCAATAAATACGAAGTTTTGTGTCTCTCTCTGTTGCTTGACTGGTGCTCCAGTAGCCAAGTGCGTAAAGCTGTTCCTGGGAGCTTTAAACTGCAAGTAATCTAGGAGCTGACTCTTTGCTATCACATTATGAACTATATATAGTGTCTTGGCTGCCTTTAAGATTGAATTCAAGATAAAAGAAATCTTTTAGCAATTACCAAAAAGTTGTCACACTATCAAACTATTCAGACCATTCTGTGACATCAGATTTCACTTTTATTGTTTCAGTAGCTGTAATTTATTGGAATCTCCATCTTGGAAGGGATTGCTCATGATGTCTTTTAAAGTAAGATTTCAGGGGGTTGTGCTCTTAGTTTTTCATTCTGAAATTGTTCTCATGTGAAACTTGGCATTGGGATGCTAACAAAATGTAAGGTGCTTTATATTGTTTAATGCAGAGATTTACAGAGAAACAGTCTTGGACTGAGGAAGATTTCTACCTGTCAACAAATTAAAGCAAGAAACCTCCCTAATCAGGCCTGCCACATCGTTCCATCAAGCTCATAGATCATGCTATCTATCTCCTAGATTAGTGAGTTTTTGGCTATTTATCTTAACAGATTATGGCAGCATCAGCTGTTCTAATTTTTTTTTTAAAAAAAAAATTACACTGATACCCCCCAAGAGAAAGAACCAATCTGTGGAAGCTTCCCATCCATATGGTTCTATCTTACCACTACATAAACTTCTTGGTGGATGGTCAAGTTAGTCTCACACTTTTGTCTACTCTTAATAATTCCAGATTTGCCCTATGAATTTTTGGGAAATAGGGCTACCATATTGTGGCTGTAAAATTTAAATAATTATTTAAAATGATAGGAAAGAGATACAGAATATGCTAGCTCTTTGCTAACATATAGTGGTTATCTGAATTTTTGCAGGCCAGGAGAGACAAAAAGAAGACAAAAAGTAAGTTTGCCAGAGCTTGGAGGTTGACAGAGGGTTTTTTTCTTTTCTTTTTTTAAAAAGCTAGATTATTTAGTACAGTTTACAGACACCCAACATCTTATTTTCTACAGTTTAAAAGTTATTTGCAAGAACACTGTCCTCTGTATAGGTTCTCTCATCTATGTTTAGTGTTTGATATATATGGCTTATCTAATCAACCTTTCGCACAATGTTCAGTTACAATAAGGGTAAATGAGCTTTTTAAAAATATATTTAACATCAAAAGAGCCCTACAACACATCATAAACTTAGAAACTATATGAAGAAAGAAATTCAAGGGGTTAGGAAGTTTATGACTGTTGAAAGAAACTCTTCATCAGGGTCCAGTCCAAGCTGGGAATAAACAAAATGGAGACTGCTTTAGAAAGAAGGTTGTAGTTTATTGAAGAGCAAAGCCAGACAGAAGCATGGCTCTGGGAAAACTGACCACCTGTAGCTGGGAGTGATGGGCTTTTATACCTTCTTGAGCTTTTGAGGTTGTTTCCTGTTCCTGTTTGAGGCTTTGTATTTCCTGTGTCATATACTTTGACCTGAGTCTGAGTGTGCCCTTTAGGTATTGGTGGGTTAATCCTATTGTGTCCCAATGGTCATGTTTTTTTAGAGTTTGGGTGGGGTATGTAGATTTTAGGGGTCTTTTATCTTCCTAATCTCATCAGCTTCTAGCTTCCTGGCTCCAACCATCCTGAATGGATTATTACATCTGCATATCTAAAAGCTGGTTTCTGCTGGGGGGAGGGAGAGGTTTCTGCCTTTTTAAAGATCCTTTGAGGAAATATCATATTCTGCCCTTTTAATATCCCAAAATATTTCTTTCTCTGGGGGGGGGGGGGCTGTCTTCCCACATGACCAAGCAACAATATGAGCCCAAATAGGGATTTTCTTTTCTGATCATCTTCAATTTGCATAACTGTCTGTTTTTAGACTATTGTTTCCATAGAAAATAATACTCTTTATCCCTTGATTAAATTCTTCAACTGATTTCCATTACTTTCACAGGGATTGGGATTCAATAAATATTTTTGAGTCCATCTCACATTTTCTTACAACATAATTCTAGAGCACAACAAGAGCACAACAATGATGAAAACTGTCTTGAATGCATTTGGGTCAATATAAAAGGGGGAAAAATGACATTGCCATAGGTGTATACTATAGGCCACCCAACCAAACAGAGGAAATAGACCAGTGGTGGCGAACCTATGGCACGCATGCCAGAGGCGGCACTCAGAGCCCTCTCTGTGGGCACGCGTGCCATGCCCTGGAGATGGCGAGGGACTGGCCCCACCACCCTGGCCCCACCCACCCAGTCTGCCATGACCACCGTGGCCACGCCCACCCGGCACCCGGTGATAAATAAGTGGGTTTTGGGTTGCAATTTGGGCACTGGGTCTCTAAAAGGTTCGCCATCACTGAAATAGATGAACTTTTTGCTAGTCAGCTAACTAAGGTATATAGGAAGCACATCACAATAGTAATGGGGGACTTTAACTACCCTGACATCAACTGGGAGACAAACTCTGCACCAAGTGGAAGATCAAACAGATTCCTGACAAACCTAGCAGACAACTTTGTCTCCCAAAAAGTAGAGAAGGGAACTAGGGGATTAGCCATTTTGGATCTAATTCTCACTAACAGAGACGAAATGATAGAAGGTGTTGAAGCCACAGGAACCTTGGGAGGAAGTGATCATGCAATATTGGAATTCAACATTATGGAAGCACAAGCAATAGAACACAGTCAAACTAGAGTCTTGGACTTTAAGAAAGCTAATTTCAATAAACTTAGAGAGGGCTTGGGAAGGATTCCATGGATGAGAATCCTCAAAGGGAAAACAACTCAAGAACCTTGGGAAATTTTGAAAAGTGAGACAATAAAAGCCCAGTCTAGCACAATACCAACAAAGAGGAAAAATAACAGCTCTCAAAAGAAACCAGCATGGCTGCATAAAGAACTCTCTGATAAAAGGACAAGTATAGAAAGTGGAAAGAGGGTCACATAACTAAGTCAGAATATCAGTAAATAGCCTGAGCCTGCAAAGATGAAGTGAGGAAAGCTAAGGCTCAAAATGAACTAAGGCTTGCGACCAAAGTAAAAAATAACAAAAAAAGCTTCTTTCGACATGTAAAAAACAAGAAAAAAGTGAAGGAAATGATTGGTCCATTAGTGGGTGAAAGTGGCAAGAAGGTGACAAGCAACGGGGAGAAAGCAGAACTATTTAACTAATTTTTTGCATCTGTCTTTACACAAAGGGAAAAAACAGACCAACCTATCAAAAATAGTGCGATAAAAAACAGAATAGAAACACAAGTTAAGATAGGCAAGAAAATGGTAAGTGAGCACCTAGACGAGTTCAAATCACCAGGACCAGATGGATTACACCCCAAGGTTCTCAAGGAACTGGCAGATGTGATCTCCGAACCACTGAACTATATTTTTCAAAGATCCTGGAGCACTGGGGAACTACCAGAGGACTGGAAAAGAGCTGATATAGTTCCCATCTTCAAAAAAGGAAAAAAAAATGGATTCAGGAAATTACAGACCTATCAGCCTGACCTCAATACCTGGGAAGATTCTGGAAAAGATAATCAAACAATGAATCAGTGAACACCTAGAGGCAAACAAAGTCATTACTACCTTGCTCAATAGTAGTAACTGTGAGAGGGATCTCAGAGTCCTAGTGGACAATCACTTAAATATGAGCCAGAAGTGTGCTGCAGCTGCCAAAAAAGCCAACACAGTGCTAGGCTGCATTAACAGAGGGATAGAATCAAGATCACATGAAGTGTTAATACCACTTTACAATGCCTTGGTAAGGCCACACTTGGAATACTGCATCCAGTTTTGATCACCACAATGTAAAAAAGATGTTGAGACTCTAGAAAGAGTACAGAGAAGAGCAACAAAGATGATTAGGGGACTGGAGGCTAAAACATATAAGGAACGGCTGCTGGAATTGGGTATGTCTAGTTTAACGAACAGAAGGACGAGGGGGGACATGATAGTAGTGTGCCAATATCTCAGGGGTTGCCACAAAGAAGAGAGAGTCAAGCTATTTTCCAAAGCGCCTGAAGGCAGGACAAGAAGCAGCGGATGGAAACTAATCAAGGAGAGAAGCAACCTAGAACTAAGGAGAAATTTCCTGACAGTTAGAACAATTAACCAGTGGAACAACCTGCCTCCATAAGCGGTGAATGCTCCAACACTGGAAGTTTTAAAGAAGAGACTGGACAGCCATTTGTCCGAAATGGTATAGGGTTTCCTGCCTGAACAGAGGGTTGGACTAGATGACCTCCAAGTTCCCTTCCAACTTTATTATTATTATTATTATTATATTATTATTATTAATCTATAAACATCTGTAAAGATGATTCCAAACTTAATGTGCCTGCATTTTTGTTGACAGCAAACTCTTATTTGAATGAGTTATATCCTCTGATGCTCCAGGTAACAATAGTTTGCCAAGATATAATAAATTTATAATTTTCCTTGTCAATAATAGATGAAAATACGGGGACACAAAATAAATAAATTGATATGGTTCATATAATTTTATCATAGTTAGAAAGTATGAGGCTAACATCCAGTATATATGAGGAGCAGCTAAAATGCTTTATAGTGAGAGATGAATTCTGATGATGTCTTAAAATTTGAATAATTTAAAATAGAAATCACTTTCTTGAATTTGTTTAAGATCTACTGTACAGCTGAGATTCATATCTATCTTATTACTTTTCTATGAGTTCATTAGATTACTACTTCTGCTACCTATGGTTTGAAATATTACAGAGTTGTCAGCTTGATGTTACTGTATGAGATGCTATGTTGTGACACCAAAATCTTACCATATTCCTAAAGTAATTACATGCACTTTTCTAGCATTGTTGAGCTTTCCCTTTCTGTTATTATATATCTGAATTTGAATGATGGTTTTGTATCCTTTTCCCAACTCTCTGGCAAATATAGACAATTTATTTCTATTTGAAGTGAGGTGTGCATAAGAACCGAAAATGTCAATTATAACACCTCCAAATGTCAGTACCAGTATCTTTGAAAAATAATTTATTCCATTAGCAAAATTGTCAGAATAAATGTTATTTTTTAAGGAGAATTTGTTTATTCTCCAGCAATTAAAATTCTTTATCTCTCTCTAGATAATGCCCTTTTAATATTGCAGTTTTTGCTTAATTATGAATTAGCTTATTTTGCATTATCTCTCTAGTTTTATATTTCAGTGAAAACATATGAAAATGATTATAATTATAAATTACAGTTATGAATTCAAATAAATAAATACATAAAATATTCCTATTCAGATACGCTAATTATGTGTATCCTTAGCTCATTTTGCCTGATATCTGTTTCCTTTAAAAAAAAAAAAAAAGGAAAGGGTAGTATGCACATAGACAATGTTATAAAATTAAATACTATGTCAAAAATGCAATGAGAAAAGGCATATGGCTCGGAAAAACCTCCACAATATTATTTTTCCATAGGTGGGATTTGATCTTGATGTCCCTTTTATGCTTTGAGAGCTGTTGAACAACTTTACCAGATGTGAAGACTATTGTGTTTTGTGCTATTTTCCAGATGGGAAAGTTCTGCAAAAAGAATGTAAGGATTAAGCACTAGGAATAACAGAATCTCCTACCATTCTGTGCTAAAAAGGTAGAATGCAAAACATAGCATGAAATCTTTGTGAAAAATACAGGAAAAGATAGATCTTTCTAAGGACTGGCTCTAGTGACCCAGGGCATTAAATTCACCTCATTATATTTGCAAGTGTTGTGAAGTCTTCATAAATCAAATAACATTTCAGTTGATGAGCAAAACCAGGTGAAAATATAGTTCTATGGTAACACAGCTAAATTCAGCTCAAACCTGAATGGAAACTTAGGCCAGCATCAGGATTTGTGTTGATTGGAGGTTTTGTCCTGATAATACCTCAAACACTCCAGAGTTTTGTGAAAAAACTGTGCTCTATAGGGCAGCTTTCCTTAGCCTTACCTCTTCCAGAAATATAGTTAAGGATTATAGGAATTGAAATCCAGCACAATGGTGGGCAGTTTGTGAGTTACAGCTACATTGGCTTCATTATGGGCAAACTGGGGAAAAAAATCACAAAATTAACCATCCATTAATGTCACACGCCTGGTGTTAATAATGGAACATGCCAACATTGAGAGTGGATTTAGATGGTTGAATCTAATGGAGAAACACAAAATCTGATGCAGATCCTTGTTAATGTAGCTCTTGATCTAACATAAAAATTGGATGATGTTGATCTATAGAACAATCTGCAGGACTTGGGTTTGGCTAGTCTAAAGAAAAGAAGGAATAGGGGAGACATGATAGAAGTTTTCCAGTATTTGAGGGGCTGCCACAAAGAAAAGGGGGTCACGTTATTCACCAAAGCACCAGAAGGCAGGACAAGAAACAATGGTTGGAAACTGATCAAAGAGAGAAGCAACCTGGAATTAAGGAGAAACTTCCTGACAGTGAGGACAATTAACCAGTCAAACAGCTTGCCTCCAGAAATCGTGGGTGCTCCATCACTGGAGATTTTTAAGAAGAGGCTAGACAATCACATGGTATAGGTTCTCCTGCTTGAGCAGGGGGCTGGACTAGAAGACCTCCAAGATCCCTTCCAGTTCTATTCTATTCACAAAACAGATCTGTATTCATGAAAAATAATCTCTGTAACAAAGGGGATAAAATATTTGTGGTGACCTTGTACTATACTGCTGAAATGGCTTTATTCTCTCACTCCCCTGCTGGGCCTGCCCCACCCAACCAGAGCGGCCCATGACAATGTAATATGATTGATTTCACTAAAACCTGCTGCCACCATCTTTTTTCTTCTGACATAAAAAGGCAGAAAAAAGTATGATTTGGCTCATAATCTTGCAATTACAGGTAGTCTTTTCCCAGCACTGAGCAACGAACACTAAACCTTAACAATCAACAGCATTAAAAAAAAAGCAACTTCTTCTCCAAGGTTTTCTGAGTATAATATGTCTTTTATAAAGAATATAAAGCTTTACATAAAACTCTGAGAAGTGCTGATATATTTGCTTGGTGAAAAGATATAAGCCTCTAATTGACCAAGTAATCGCTATATTCTGATAAAATGCACTTAACTGCATTGTTCTTTATTCTACCTTATTTGCTGGAACGCTTCTTTTAAATGTTATTAAAATATAGCACCACAAAGCAAACAAAGATCCCCCTCCCCTACTCTATCCCCCCCCAAAACAAGTCTGCACTGTAAAGATAAATAAACTTACAACGTTAATAAAATAAAGAAATATATTTTCTGAAAGTCAATACTATGATAATTTCTGTGGCACTTTCCATAGCTTACAGTATGTCAAAGCAATGTCAGTGAATTATGAAACATTACTCAAAACATGAAGCTCTTTCTTAAATAAAATATTGGAAAATCATAACAAGCAGTAGAAGTAAGATGGCACATTAGCTAAATCTCAACTTACATGAAACTATCATGTGAGTTGTTTCTTCTGGCATAGCCTATAATATGAACGAAACCATTGTGCGTTACCCAGCCATGATGTGATGTAAACCCAGACAATTGTTATAATTAAGCAAATCATGGCCTATGGTCACATGTATAACTTTTTAAAAACAAAAAATGGAATAAGCCGGAATGATTGAACAAGATATCCTTGGATCAGAGGAGATACTTCTTCTTCCAGTATCTGAGGGGCTATCATAAAAGGATTGTAAACAAAAAAGAGAGTAAAAAAAGGAAAGAAGAAAAAGACAAAAAGGATCTACATAATATTAAAACAAAAGGAGCAGTTTGGTATAGTAGTTAAGGTATCAGGCTAGAAACCAGGAGACGGTGAATTCTAGTCCTGTCTTGGGCACAAAGCCTGTTGGGTGATCTTGGTCTAATCATTTTCTCTCAGGTCTAGGAAGGAGGCAATGACAAATCACTTTTGAAAATTCTTGTGAAGAAAAACCACAGGAATTTTCCTGGCACATTTGAGAATCAGACAAAATTGAATTGGATGGGGAAAAAAAAAGTCAATTGTTAAGCAGTATTGAATTGATATAACATAGAAACATATTGCTCTATCTCCTCATTTTATAAGTTGAAGATATAGACTTTTCTAATATTTAAAAAATATATATGTTCTTTTACAATTCACTTTTAGCAATTCTGAGCTTAGGGAAAAAAAGTTTCACGATTTTCACATCTTTGCTATCAAATACATTAAGATAGGGCTGACAATAACACACTGTTAATAACAGATTTTCTACTTTCTATTTTTCATGATGAATCTTTGGATGTAATGTAATTACTTTAAAAAATGTTGAAATGTGATGCAAGTGCTTACTGAAAACACCATTTTCTGTATATAAACACTCATTAGAAGACTAGAGAATTTAATTTGCCTATCCAAACTACTTGAAATTGCAAGGATCCAAATTAACAGCTCTTTGTAATTTGGGTTATTGCCCCAGAAGTTGGCAGAAGATAATTTAATACCTGTGACTAAAAATGGAAAAGAAATAAGAAACATTTCTAAGATCTTGGGGTGGGGGAGGGGTAATGGCATAATGATGTTTTGGCATGGAAAAAATGTCCATGACGCTAGCACATTGACTTATATTTTTTTTAAATGCATGATATCCTTCAAAACAGAGTTTTTCCAAGGCATTATAAAGTATTCAATGTTACTGGTTGGTTATATCCTTAGCTAATTGGTTTTGATCAATAAGATCCAATCTGGGTTGGTCACCAGGATCAGAAGTTTAGTGTTCCGAGCTTTTGGACTTGTGCTGGAGTTCATCCTCAGGGAACTTCTCTCTACCTCCTACTTACAGAGAGAAGTTCCCTGAAGATGGGATCCACCATGAGTCTGAAATCTCTGGTCCCGGGGACTGACCCAGATTGGATCTTGAACGTTATTCTGGGACACGTATAGTAAGTGCAGTTAATATATCTGATAGTTTCTACAATACATATCCATCTTCCTTGAGGTGAGTAGAGCCAACAAATGATGCATAGTTATACTGATTTAGACAAAGGTGAATAAAAGAATGGACACATTTGAGAAGTTAGACTTTTGTATTTAGAAGAATCTTTGTGTTTCAACATTTTAACCAACAAGGTAGGGAAAACTATTCTTGAGAAATTCTTATGGGAACTCATTTACTAATGCTACGACATTTAAATCAGAGGCTACTCATGGGGCCCATATTGTATCATGATTAATAAATCTAAGAAAACAAGATCCACAGTATGTGCATCTATACTCATTGCTTTTTCATTCAGCATGAAAGCACTTATATCCCAATGTACTCTTAATACAATTTCTATATCCTTCAGTACCTGTGATTTAAAGCTTGTGTTCATTATATATTCATTTACAATAGAATTATCTTGACTAAAAGCATTGCTTTTCCTTATTTGAACACCTTCCATAAAATATTAAGAATCAGAGGGAATGGAAGGAGCCCCTGCTGCTTTGGTATAAAGTGACTCAAGTGTAATCTCAGAAATTAAGATGTTATGGAAACGGGGTACAGTATCAAACTGGGATGCATGCTTTTTATCCCTCTCCATAAAGAATAGCATCCCAAGAGCCCGCTAAATATTGCCACCAAATCATAATTTTAAAAATGCAACAAGAAAGATGACACAACAACCCACACAAAATAGTTAAATTAATTCTAATTAAATCACTATTCCTGCCTACTTTTTGGATGATGGCTCCTGGCAGGCTGGCAGTATTCTATTGAATGTCTCTATAGCTGTTTTCCTCTAATTGGTGACATTTAGCAATCCTTCCTGTTTACTGTGCTGATTTTTCTAGACATATAATGCCATCCATTAGAGTTTTTGATGTTAGACACTCTTAAGCAAGAATATTATAGTTAATATGCAGCATATAGTCAAGCTTCCAGAGAGGCAATAATGAAACATTATTGATTATATGATTATATTTTTTGGTCAGTGGATGGATGGATGGCATAATAATATGTATTTTTTTTGTAATTTTTGCTGATAGTTCTAATTTATTTTGCATCATATAAAACTGTATTTATGGCTGCTGTCTGAAAAACATATATAGCTAGGAGTTATTTAGAACTTTTCAACAAATTAGCCATGTGACTATGTTAAAAAAAAATCAAATCCTGGTATCCCTGTTTATCTGGATATCAGAATCTTGACCTGGAATTTTCCATTTGCCACTTGATTGGAATTCTCCTGTCCCTTTTTCTGTTTGCAACTGCATTATTATTTTTCTGCAGGATAAAATTATTAAAATTACAAAAATATTTCCAGCAAAAGAGAGAAGTATCAATAGCTAAATAGACAGGAAATCTGTTATCATTGTTTTGGTGTTAATGTTCAATCCAGAAATATAGTTCAGAGAGTTCTGAAAAACAGAACAACTCCCTGAATCAAATTAAATCCCTCAAGGAGCAAGTATGCGCTATCTGTATTATAATGTTTGCCCACATTTCCTGCTCTGGGGACTTGCTGAACTCATTGTTGATTTAAAAACAAAGTAGCTTAAGTATAGAGGTATATAACAGTGTTTGTAACAGACTAATTTATGACATTTACTTAGGCAGCTGAAGAACTCATTTAGTTTGTCATGTTCCTGCCTAGTAATGCAGAAATTCATAGCAAGATTTGCTAAGGTTTTTAAAACTGCCTGTGCCAACCTGGCATTTTCTAGATATGTTAAGGGCATAGCAGATAGAAGCATCTAGCCAACCTTGGCCAATCTCAAGAAACTATACTAAGTTGTACATGGTTAGTACTTATATGGGAAACTTCTTAGAAATTCCAGCATTAATAGATTGGGAAGTCTAAAAAACATCCTAGAAGAAGGGCATTGGAAACTCCTGGATTAATTTTTTTATAGAAAATAACATGGACAGGCATCAAAGGCATCAAAGAGTCAATCTCAACTTGAGGGGGTCTTTATCATTTAGATGGTTGGAACTGCACTTGTCTTTGTCTGATTAATGCAATGTTTCTCAATCTTTGCAACTTTAAGATGTCCAGGCTGGGGAATTCTGGGAGATGAAGTCCAAATATTTTAAAGTTGCTAAGGTTGAAAAACACTGCATTAGTTCATGCGTCCTGGGAATTGTGACAGCTGAAACTCAACTCATTGGTGAAGGTTTGCAACATTCTTTTAAAGAAAAATTTTATTTCAATTTTGCAGGTCATTGCTTAAGTGCTGAAATGAAAATTATCTCATAATAGATAATATGTGGTAATAGAATCCACAACTGTTTCTATAGCTTCTGAATGGAGACTGGCAGAAAAAGGTGCTCTTGGGAACATTAAGCCAATAGCTTGATGCACTGAAGGCTAAAACATTAAATGACAGATGGCAATAGCAATAGCAACAGCACTTCATAGTGCTTTCCAGCCCTCTCTAAGCAGTTTACAGAGTCAGCACATTGCCCCCAATAACCTGAGACCTCATTCTACCGATCTCGGAAGGATGAAAGGCTGAGTCAACCTTGATCCGCACAGAATCGAACTCCTAGAACAGTGGTGGTGAACCTATGGCACAGGTGCCAGAGGCGGCACTCAGAGCCCTCTCTGTGAGCACGCGCGCCATCGCCCCAGTCCTAAGCCTTCAGCTGGGTTTTATAAAACCTTTTCGCTTTAGGCCTACGCCGCCATGTGCAAAAAAAAAAAAAAGGTTCAATCAGTCAATTTCAACTTCTCGTGGGGAAAAAAAAGATCTTGCAAAGTTGGAATTGATTGATTGAACTTTTCCCACCCAGTCTGCCCTTACCACTGCAGCCACGCCCACCCAATTGGCCACGCCCACCCAATGGGCCACACCCACCTGACACTCGACGATGCATAAGTGGGTTTTGGGTTGCAGTTTGGGCACTCGGTCTCTAAAAGGTTCGCCATCACTGTCCTAGAGTGAGCACTGAATTAGGCTGCAGAACTGCATTCTAACTATATTTTGTGATTTCTGTTAATAGCCAAATATGATTGTATGATCTTTGCAGGGCTTTTTTTCTCATAGAACGCTCAGAACGGAGTTCCGGCACCATTTTTGGATGGAACCTTGTAGGGTAGGCAAAGTGGGTTGTATGACATGTGTGAGTTCCGGCACCTTTTTTTTTTTTTTTTTCCCCAAAAAAAGCACTGGGTCTTTGTATATGTGTATGTGAAAGAAAAGAAAGAGAAGATGCATGTGGAAAGATATTTAGTGCTACCAATTTTAGGCCAGTATTTTCAGCAGCACTGAAACTCAATGTCCCTATGATAAATATTCATAATTATTATGATCCTTTTTCCTTCTAACACTCCCTCTCTTCTGCATAAACACAAGACTCTCCAGGACTGGTAATTCTACACAACTCCCTGCTTTTCAAATTATGACATAGTTTCTCTGTATTAGTATCACTTCTGTTTGAAATACACTTTGTTCTCTTCTAAGATTAGCCTAATAAGAGTTAATTTCACACAAAGTTACTGAATAAACTGTGCTAACCATTATAAATTTAGATTTCCTTGCTAATTCTCTATCCTATTCCATTCTCAGATGACAATTTATGGAGAATTTCTAACAAAGCTGTTGGTTTAACAAAGTACTTCTATAACTAATAAAGACATTTCAAAGGGAGTAAAGGAGATAATTTATAGATGAGAATATTTGTGGCTCATGGTTGAACTGTGCATTGCTGATGTTATCTAGTTTGGTAATGAAATGTTTGCAAGAGAACAATCAAGCTCAGAGAGCACCAAGGACTCTACAGAATTAATATAATTATTTTTTTACATGTGATTTTTCTATTGCCATTGGCAATACTGTGAATTTATACTTATAAATTAACATATGCACAACACAAAGCCTTGCTTAGTAATAGTAATAAAGTTGGAACAGACCTTGGAGGTCATCTAGTCCAACCCCCTGCTCAGGCAGGAAACCCTATACTATTTCAGACAAATGGCTGTCCAGTCTCTTCTTAAAAATTTCCAGTGTTGAAGCATTCACAGCCTCTGGAGGCAGGTTATTCCACTGATTATTTGTTGTGACTGTCAGGAAATTTCTCCTTAGTTCTAGGTTGCTTCTCTCTTTGGTTAGTTTCTATCCGTTGCTTCCTGTCCTGCCTTCAGGTGCTTTGGAGAATAGCTTGACTCCCTCTTCTTTGTGGCAGCCCCTGAGATATTGGAACACTGCTATTATGTCATCCCTAGTCCTTCTCTTCATTAAACTAGACATACCCAATTCCAGCAACCGTTCTTATATGTTTTAGCCTCCAGTCCCCTGATCATCTTTTTTGCTCTTCTCTGTACTCTTTCTAGAGTCTCAATATCTTTTTTACATCGTGGTGACCAAAACTGGATGCAGTATTCCAAGTGTGGCCTTACCAGGGCATTGTAAAGTGGTATTAACACTTCACGTGATCTTGATTCTATCTCTCTGTTAATGCAGCCTAGCTTCATTGAGATACGATGCAACCAGTATAAAATGGTACACTGTAATTTTGATTACATGTTTTTCAGTATTTGCGATTCAATTTCTGATTTATTCACATGATCAGTAAATGAACTGAAAATCAATATGAATTGAAAAAAGTAACAATTCACTTCACCGTGGGACAAGCAGTTATACTAATATTTTCTATCACAAATGCTTGAAGTATGCAGTGAGTACAGATTAGCAGAAATGGGAGAATTTTTTTAGTTTTCTTGCTTATATATCTCCTTGTAAGTCTTATAACTCCATTATAAATACTGTATGCATTAACTGTGGGAAGCACTAATAGAATCTAGCTATTGTCATTGCTACTACTGATGTTATAATTATTAGAAGCAGAATCCATGAATCAGGTCTGAAATATTATATGCTATTAGTGTATACCTTGAGATCTATTCAATTCATATGCTGAAATATGTAGGTCAATGATATTTGTATGCAGAATACTTTATAGAATATAAGAATATAAGAATAAAGTTCTCTGCCTTCTGCCTATAGTGTAAAATAGGAAGTATCTCTAATATATTATTTCTATAAAGCATACAGTTATGTAAGTAAGCACAAGGGTAACATAAATCTGCAAGGGAACTATTGTTTTAAGACAACAACTCTAAAGTCTTTAATGTGATTCTTGAAAAAATTACAGATGTATTAATTCAACTTTAAAGAAAAAATTTCTTGATTTTGTTTATCTTCATTGGTGGCAACTGTGAAGTAATAAGTAACTTTCTTCAATATGATTTTATGGTTTTAGAAGAACTATATCATGGTTGTCCATGGGATTGGATTAACACTTGTTGTGGGTGTTGTTGATCAACAAGGCACCCACTATTCTGGGGCCATATTTTTTTGCTCAAACATTCATATACAGTAAAAATAGCAATCGCTTTAAAAGATGCATTGCTAGAAAAATATGTATTTTGGAAAGTGGTATACTCACATCTCTGAATATTTTCGGGAATACTATCATATAAACAAATATGGATTTTCTAGTTTTTTTTTAATTCAAGAAAATTGGAATGATGTGGAATACTACCATTTAGACTGATATCTACAGTTCTCATTTTAGCAGAATGGAGAGAATTCAGAGCATCAAATTGCTGTGATAGCTTGAAAACATTTAATGTGGCAAAATCAGTTTTCTAGATAACCTGCTATTGAAATATCTGTCATCCTTTGATTTCACCCCTTCAGCAAGTTGCATTTGTAAATATCTGCCTTTGAACATGAAGATTTCATGAAGCAAATGGGAAACATTATTGGGATTTCTCTATGCCCCATGAAAGATAGATGGTAGAGCAGGTCAAGTAATAATAGAGAAGGGCCAGGAAGTGGAAGGGAGGAATGTAATTATAAATTTTATAAATTATAAAATATCATCTATCTTATATTAAACTGTTTCTTTTAATTATGTATCTACCTGTGAGATATTTTATATCTTTGTCAGCAGAAATAATAATAAATACAATTGTTACCAGCCAAGTGTCAATAGCTATATAACTTCCACAACAGTAACTTATCTCAGAGCTGAAAAGCTTCTGTTTTAATGATCATTAGAGCTCAATGAATAAATAACTGCAGTGATGATTTCTACTAAATAGATAAAATCAGAACTATACTTGTTTTAGATATATGTCTAGATTTTCAAGGGAAAAATGGTGCTAATAACAACAACAAAAAAATCTCATCTTGGTAATGAAATCAGATTTGAATTTAGCACAGTGATGATGCTGATGTGATGTTGATACAGTTTAAAGTTAGTTCTGGTTTCCTTTGGGAAACAAACAATGGAAAAAACCACCCAAAGGGAAAGATTTTCCATATCAACAACAGAATTACACGGAGGGTTTGGATCTGTCACAGTTTTATAATGCTTAATAGTACTTTCATAATTATACATGCACACATATACATACACAATACTTGCATATTTTGACCTTCTGTATGGGAAAGATGCTACAAATAGACCACAGGGTGAAGCTAAGAGCTTGCAAATACATTATGGAAGAAGTCACACAAAAATGACAAATGCACTCTTTCCAGTGGTGGGATTCAAATATGTGAACAACTGGTTCTCTGTGTGGATGCCACTTCTGGAAGTCCATTCTGGGCCTGGGCAACAAAAAATTAGCTACCAGTTCTGCTGAAGTGGTGCGAACTGGCTGAATCCCACCACTGGCTCTTTCACTGGCTAGTTTTCTATTTGCTAATGCTGGCAGTAGGCCAAGAAAACAAGAGGCTTAAGAAAATAATTCTTGCCAATCAACAGCACATTTAGTGAACTGTCTAACAGCCAGACATTAAGTATACTGTTTAGTTATGTACTCTACATTATCTGAGGATAGAATTTGGAGATATTGATATTTCTTTAATGTGACTTGATGAATCATTGGCCATTAATTCCAAAGGATGTAATTCTGTATAAGCTTAGGAGAAAATAAGCCCCATAAATTACATATAATGATTCTCCCAATTCTGAACTACATGATTCTTTGCCACTTACCATGCTGGTTGGAGCTGCTGGCATTTTCACTCAGCAACATATTCAGGGCTACACGTTGTCTATCCTTGGTCTTGGTCTAATGGAGCTTATATCTCAGTAGAGGTGCTGAGCATTGTGTTTTTAGTTAAACAGGATTTTAAGAGCTGTGGTGGTACAAAGGTTAGAATGCAATATTGCAGGCTAACTCTGCCCACAGCCAGGAGTTTGATCCTGACCAACTAAAGATTGACTTAGCTTTCCATCCTTCTGAGGTTGGTAAAATGAGGATCCAGATTGTTGTGGGCAATATGCTGATATTTGTAAACTGCTCAGAGAGTTCTGTATAGCACTATGGAGTGGTATATTATTGCTATTAATACTGTAGGTCTATAAGAAGCAAACTGTCTAAAATGTCGTATGATATGCAATGTTTTGAAGAATAAGCACAGATTGTGCAAAATTTATTTTCAGGAACTGTAGTATTAACACTTAAAAAAAGCTGACCTGAATTTCAAAATTTCGTACTATATTTCCACCTGCCAGTTTTTCTTCAGAACTAATGCTTAAAGATGAAATGTGTGGTAGGAAAATGAGATATATGGAAAACATGAGGTACTGTAACTATAGGACCATATATCAAATCAAAGTGATTGAAACATCATGACCTCCTATGGTTTACACCATGCTAAAATACAATCTAAATAAGAGGAAGAAATATTGATTGATTATTGCTTTATTTTTTTAGTAAAAATAGACTATTTTTTTTACTAAAAATAGACTAAAAAGACAAGAGATTAAAACAAACTAAACCCCCCCCCATAGGTTTAAAGGAAAGAGAGAGTGGTGGCTTCTCTATTACTATGCTAGCCATTTCCAGCTTCTTCTTCAGGGCCCCATGCCAATCGGCATTGCCAAGTTATTTCCTGAAAACCAGAAGGGTGGGGGGTGGACCTCAGTTCCTTGGCTGATAGGGTCCACAGTAGATCTCTTCAAGCAGGAGTCATGAGTCTAGGAAAACTCCCAAGTTGCGCACTAGGCCTATCTGGGGTAGCTCCACCCCATCCAGAACTAAAGATGAGCAATGATGATAAATTTCCTGATTCCATGGTTCTGTGTATCCACAGCCACTCTGTCTTACCAGGGTCATATCTAACAAAATGAAATTCAGTTGTGAGAAAAGTAAGGTTCTACATTTAAGCAAGAAAAGCCAACTGCACAGATATAGAATAATGGTACTTGGCTCAATAGTAGCAATTGTGGGAGGGATTACTTGACAATTACTTAAATAGGAGCCAGCAGTGTGCTGCAGCTGCCAAAAAAGCCAATACAGTCCTAGGCTGTATTAACAGAGGAATAGAATCAAAATCACCTGAAGTATTAGAACTGCTTTATAAAGTATAAGGCCACAATTAGAATATTGCATCCAGTTTTGGTCACCACAATAAAAAAAGATGTTGAGTGTTCTGTTCTTTGCGTTGGTAAGGCATTGAATAGACCAAGCGTTAAACAAGTGCTTCTTTATTAGTTTCAAACAAAACAGAACAGAGCTCACACAAAATGACCCCACCCCTTTTTATACAATCTCCAGGGGCGTTGCCAGCCAATCGTTGCAATGGATTCTCCTACACAAATTGTATGCTTGTCCTTGCTTGCAAACAGTAAGTCAGACCCCGGGCAGGCCACGTGGTCTGCTGATTGTTCTGGTGCAACTCCCTGCACTTGCTCTTAATAAAGCCCAGTACATAACATCCCTCCCCTCTTGGTTCAGGAGTACATACTAGCCCTTATATAATGCTGCAAGCATTTTCTTACACTATACAACAATACACAATAACACAACATTATAGTCTACATTCACAGAAACTGACATTATAGCATGAGGCATTTTCAATTCCCAGAAAATACATAAACATTTTAATACAATACAGCATTATAGCACACTGTATTTTTGAGTGTTCTGATTTCTAGGGAAATACTAGAACAGTCCAGCTCAGGCTGACAGAAACCTCACATAGTCCTGTAAGAACTTCGGTGGGCCTCTGGCCCGCTCTGATTGCAGCATTATAGCACACTGTATTTTTGAGTGTTCTGATTTCTAGGGAAATACTAGAACAGTCCAGCTCAGGCTGACAGAAACCTCACATAGTCCTGTAAGAACTTCGGTGGGCCTCTGGCCCGCTCTGATTGCCTCAGAGCTGCTGCAAGTGCCCGTTCTGCAAGCTCGCCTGCCAGGCTCGGCAGACCGGGACTTTGTGACCCGCTTGATGCGGGCGAGACCGGATCGTGCAGGCCGGCCTGTTCTGGTCGGCTCAACCCTGTGTTCTGCGGTGGGGTGGAATTCCCCTGATCGGCGTAAACAGCTGGTTGGAACGGTTGACACAAGTCAGAGTTCTGTTGTGGGGTGGAATTCCCCTGGTCATTCCCCAACCCGCCGGTTGGGAGCGCTGTCCCATAGAAGTGAAGCCCGGAGTAGGACTGGCTTGAAAAGCCGATTGCAAGCAATGTCCCATGGGCGTGATGCCCGAGTCAGGAGCCATGGGCGTGGTGCCCGAGTCAGAAGCCGCCTTGTGGGCAAACCCCTCTTTCGACAATTGCAGTGATCTGCGGTCACTGCGCGGTTGATCTTCCCGATCAGGATCGGGAGGATTGAGGGCTTCCTCCCCCCCCGAGAGCAGAGCAAGGAGCGGAAGAGTGGCTAGGCAACCTCCATCGAAGCTGGTCGATGTGACGTTGTATCACACGACCATCTTCCAACGCCACTTCATAAGAAAGCGGCCCAGTAACTTTGGCAACCACAGCAACCACCCACATAATTGCAAGCCCAAACTGGATCACCCACTTCCAAATGCCTCGGTGCCCACGGCTAGGACACCTGTGATGCAACCCGGTCTGGGTGTAATCTATCTAGCTTGGTGATAAGGCAGCGACCCCATCAGAGCTCGGCGGGGCTCTTGCCCGTAGATGTGCACGGAGTGGTGCGGTGGCAAAGGAGGAAATCGGCCAATCTGTGATGCCAATTTCCATGAGTTATCCTTTTCAAGGAGTCTTTAGTTGTGCGCACCATCTGTTCCGCTTGCCCGTTTGAAGCTGGGTGGAACGGTGCCAACGTAGCATGCCAAATTAGATTCATGCTAAGAAAGGACTGGAACTCCGACGAAGTAAATTGAGCTCCGTTGTCGGAGACAATTACGTCTGGGAGGCCATGAGTGGCAAAAATGCCGCAAAGCACCCAAATAGTGATGGCGGCTGTCGTACTGGACACTGGAATGACCTCCAGCCACTTAGAGTGACTGTCCACCACAATGAGGAAGAGCTGCCCCTGAAAGGGGCTGGTGTAGTTGATATGGATCCTCGACCAAGGAGCATGGGTGGTTTCCCATCTATGGACGGGAGCCTGTGGCATTTCTGGCCGTGACTGCTGGCAAATAGAGCATCTGTGGACCTGGGCCTCAATGTCTTTATCAAGCCCAGGCCACTAGAGATGGCTGCGCGCGAGCGCTTTCATGCGGACAATCCCTGGATGTCCCTCATGCAATGACTTGAGGACTCTAGTCCTCACTGAGGCTGGAATTACTACCCTGCTTCCCCACAGGATACAACCCTTAAAGGTGGATAGCTCATGCTTTCTTTTCCAGAAACTCTGGAAGTTGGGGCCTGGACACGTGTCAGGCCACCCTGTGAGCACACAGTTCAACATGCGTGTCAGCGTGTTGTTGGTAGCTGTCTCTGCAGCTACATCCCCTGCATTCAGGGGAGACTCCAGCAAATCCTGGATGGACAGGATGTGGTTGGCTGGTGCAGGATCTGGCTCTATTTGTTTAAGTGGCAATCTACTAAGGCCGTCTGCGTGGCCCATTTCTTTGCCCGGTTTGTGAATCAGGCAATAGTCGTAAGCAGAAAGGAGTATTGACCATCTCAACATTCTAGGAGAGATGATTTGGGGTGTCTGCTTGTTCATGGTGAACAACCCCAGAAGCGGCTTGTGGTCAGTGAAGACCGTAAAATGGTGGCCATACAAGAAGTCGTGGAACTTCTTGATGCTAGCCATGATTGCCAACGCTTCCCTATCTATTTGAGCGTAGTTTCGCTCAGCAGCAGACAAAGTCCTTGGATAGTACACTATAGGGACTTGTGTCCCATCAGCCCTAAGGTGACTTAGGACAGCCCCAATCCCATACGGGGATGCGTCACAAGCTATGCTAATTGGCAATTGCTCGTTAAAATGAGCCAACACTGCATTGGAAGATAGCAAAGCTTTGACCTCTGCAAAACTCTTTTTGTGGACCCTTGTCCACTTCCAAGGGGCCTGTTTGTCCAAGAGCCGGTGTAATGGCTCTGCCACTGTGGCCTTGTGGGGAAGGAAGGCATGGTAGAAATTTAGAAGTCCCAGGAAGGCTTGCAGCTCTCCCTTTGTTTTGGGACTGGGCGTCTGCTGAATGGCTTTCAGCTTTGATTCAGCCGGATGGATGCCTTCGGCATCAATTCTAAACCCCAAGAATTCAGTGGAAGTGACTCCAATCTTGCACTTCTCTTGTTTGAGCTTCAGCCCCGCTTTGCGGAAACACCGCAAAACAGCCCGAAGCCTGTCAGCTAAGTTTTCGACTGACTCCCCTGCGATGAGGACATCATCGAAATATGGGCAGACCCCTGGAATGTTACGGAGCATATGTTCCATCACGCTCTGAAAAATGCCAGGGGCTACATTCACTCCAAACTGTAACCTTCGAACCTTGAAGGCTCCCCGGTGAGTCACAATCATTTGTGCATCTGCCGTGGCGTCATCCACCGGCAGCTGCTGGTAGGCCTGGGCCAAATCTAATTTGGTGAAAATACGCCCTCCCCGTAGAGATGCCAGAATGTTGCAACGGATTCTCCCGTGCAAATTGCATGCTTGTCCTTGCTTGCAAACAGCAAGTCAGACCCCGGGCAGGCCACGTGGTCTGCTGATTGTTCTGGTGCAACTCCCTGCACCTGCTCTTAATAAAGCCCAGTACATAACACTGAGATTCTAGAAAGAGCGTAAAGAAGAATAACAAAGATTATGAGCGAGATTGGAGGTTGGTAAAATATATGAAGAAGTGTTGCAGGAATTGGGTATATCTAGTGTTCTGATATCTAAGGGGTTGGCACAAAGAAGAGGGAATCAACCTATTTTTCAAATTACCTGAAGGCAGAACAGCAAGCAATGGATGGATACTAATCAAGGAGAGAAGCAAATTTTTCTGACAGTCAGAACAATTAATCAGTGGAATGACTTGCCATCAGAGGTTGTAGGTGCTGCAATACTGAAGCTTTTAAGAAGAGTTTGAACCATAAGCCATAAGTCCTGCTTGAGCAGGGGTTTGACTAGAAAATCTCCAAGGTCCCTTCCAATTCTGTTATTCTGTTATGGTTCATGTATATGTTAAAAAGGAGCACAGACTACCAAGCTCTACCGTACTCCACAAAGGGAAGCCATGGACTGGACCTCTCATTCCCTGTCAACTCCATTGGAATTGACTGCAGAGAAAGAAATCCAACAGCACCATACTGCACCACCCAGTCCCGGTCCGAAAGGATACCCTGGTCGATGGTATGAAAAGCTGCCAAGAAGTTGAGGAGGGTGAGGATGGATGCTCTACTCCCATCCCATTCTTGCCAGTGATCATCCATCAAGGCAACCAATGCCATTTCTGTACCATAACTGGCCTGAAACCTGCCTAAAAGGAGTCTAAGATAATCAGTTTCATAATTCGTTTACTTCATTTTGTATGTGTTTCCTCTTTGTGCTGCCATTTTTTTTTTCCAATAAGAAGATTGCATTGAAATTTCACAAAAATGTTTTATCCCTGGGAAAGGAACTTTTCTGAGTTTCTTTTTAGTGCCTTTCAAAGGAAGAATTTCTTGCAAATTCTTCTCCTTATAATAGTTTTGAGTGTACTATTATAGGAAATTATGGTGGGTGATACATCTACTGTTATACACTAACACCTTTTCATCCCTTGATGATTTCTTTTGCTGCCCAAGCTTGTGATGCCTCACTTTAGGATTTAATTAAGATGAAGGAAACCAGGGAGGCTGCAGACCACTGAAGAGAAGACTATACAAAGAAAGGCAAATACACTCACAAAAACCCCAAGGACTCCTTGTATCTAAAGTGCAAGAACATCCTACTTCACACATAAGAATTGCATAGGAAACCAGGAAAAAATAACTTTTTTTACAGCGCTAAGGAACAAGAAGGATAGAAATTATGGCAGAGAAAAACAGGATTCCAAATAGAAAATTATGGTACGTGTTCCCATCTCCAAAGCAAAATCATGACTCAAGTAGGGTCATACCATTGTGTCTTCCATATCAGTTTAACACCCCCCCCCATAAGTAGTTTAAAGGTTCTCCTGGATAAACTTAATTTTTGCTAATGTAAAAACACTGAGAGTATACAGTATAGTGCTAGAAAGGAGAAAATCACCGCAGGCTCCAGAAAACAGCGTTCATTTCTTTCCCCAAGAGAGATTAAATTGGCTTCAGATAATGTTCTGTTCATGATGCCAACATTTGAGAACAAAAGCTTATGAATTGTTTGCATATGATTAGTTTTTTAAAAAGGAAAAATGAAGCTCTTGGTCATCTGCTAAGGAAATCTGCTGTTTGTTTTGCATCTAAGCACAACATTTTCTTGTGATGGAAGCAGTGTACTGGTTATCTTACTAAACTGTTATGGAGAAAGCTGATATGATTTTCTTCTAGTGATTAAGTTAAAGAACAGAATCTAAAATAACTCAGAAAAGGAGATCAAAACATCTCCACAAAAAGGATATAATAGTTTTCTCTATTCATTACATCAATATAAATAAAAAGTCTGTGTTACAATCTCTTTGGAAATTAGCCTCACTGAATTCAGAGGATTTACTTCCAAGTTAAGTCTGTATAAAATTAAGCTGGATTATTGTGTCTTTTGCTAGCTGATGATGGGGATAGCTTATTTTTTCTTACAGAAGAAATAGAAAATCTATGATTGTTCAGATTACTTCCAAGTTCTGATGACTGATAGTGTCACCAAGTTGTTAATTTTTAGTGACTACATAGGTAGAATTTCTCCATGACCATCTGCCTCTAACTTTGTCTTTCCTTCTACTTTCTCCAGTATTAGAGAATTCTCCAGAGAATTGGGTCTTCATATAATGTTTCTGAAATAAGATAATTTGAACTTGGTCATTTGTGCCATGAGTCAGAACTCTAGACTGATTTGTTCAATGATTAATTTATTTCTTTTCTTGGTGTCTATGGTATTCTCAGAGTCTTTTCAAAGACCAAAATCCAAAAGCATCAATACTAAATGCACTTATGACTGTTGCAGTGTCCCCACGGTCACATAACCAAACTTCAGGTGTTTGGCAACCATTGTGCATTTATAATACTTGCAGTGTCCTGTGATCATGTGGTCATCATTTGCAACCTTCCCAAATGACTTCCAACAAGCAAGGTCCATGGGAAAATTCGTAGGGAAGATCACAAATCACAATCATGTAATGCCTCACAGTGATTAGTTTAACAATCTAGAACCAAGGAGAAACTTCCTGACAGTTAGAACAATTAACCAGTGGAACAACCTGCCTCCAGAAGCAGTGAATGCTCCAACACTTAAAAACTGGAAGTTTTTAAGAAGAGACTGGACAGCCATTTGTCTGAAATGGTATAGGATTTCCTGCCTGAGCAGGGGGTTGGACTAGATGACCTCCAAGGTACCTTCCAACTTTATTATTATTATTATTATAACCATGGCAAAAATGATCATAGAATTGGGTGCAGTCATGTGATGCCTCACGTAATGACTGCATTGCTTAACAACAAATTCTCTGGTCCCAATTGTGATTGAGAGTCGAGGATTACCTTTATGAAACAAGGATGCTACTTTTTACCAAACCATGTATATAGACTTTTCAGTGGTGACATGTGTATTCTGCTGGCTCTGCATTTCTCTTTAATCTAAGCTTAATTTTCCTTTGTCATTAAAAAAAAAATTCCCCAAATATGGAAGTAAGTTGGCAAGCTTCTGCAAGTTTTTAGCAGACGCATAAGTAGGAGAATAACAAACAAAGAAGCACTGGGAAAGGAGAAACAGACTTAAATATTTATTTGGGAATACACCCCAATGAATTCAATAGAGGATAAGTAAAAGTTGAGTAAAAGTGTTTGGGATTCTATTTTAAACATGCTACTTATTATCCTGTCTATTGGGATAAAAGGGATATCTATCATATTTCTCAAGTACAGCATATAGAGTTTACTAAGAAAATATTTTCTCTTTTAGTTGCAAATGAAACCGGAGACAAGAATGCTCATCCCCTGTCGCGATTTGCTAGTAAGTAGTTTAGCCTGTTAATTTATTTCCTGAATGTTAGTAATAAATATATATTTGAAATGAGAAAGAAAGCCACAAATTTCTCCCTTTCTCTAGCATTTTAAGGACATGATGATGTTGATGACAACAGTGATGATGGTGATGATTCCTGCTATCTGTCCACTAACACAGGGGTCCCCAACTCCCAGTCAGTGGACCAGTACCGGGCCACGGCATACCAGTAATTGGGCCACACAAAGAAGCCCCATCTGTGGGATGCAGGCAGCACAGAAAACCACGCACCCTCCGGTTTGCGAAAAAACTTCTCTCCCCACGTAACCGGACCCTGGTGCCCAAAAGGTTGGGGACCTCTGCACTAATACCCATGGAAGAAGTCAACTGCCCAGCTTTATAGCACATATAATTTGAAAAATAACTTGAAGGAAAGTCCCCTGACTGAAGGCATTTTTCACGAGGTTTTGGATGGTGGGGATCCCCATGAGATCCCTCTGGCTCCTCAAAGAAAAAATCCTGTCCTTCCTCTAAGCCTCCTTCTCTAGGAGTCCTGTCATTGAGTATGGAATTCCATGAAGTGATTTGTGGACAGTTGTTCCACACAGTTCAGGTCCCAGAGAAAGGGGCTTGGAAGAATGTTGGTTGACAAGGAGTGGAGGTTTTAGAGTATTTCCTATTACATCCTATTTGCTCTTCCAGAAGACATTTGGAGACACAGTAGTGGTTCAGTAAAACATACTTTCTCTTCTTTGAAAGACTGCCTAATTCACATTCAACAAGAAGGGAAAGCTGGACATTTAAATGACTCCTATATAGTAAGAGAATGAGAAGTGCCAGCTCATCTGATTCTAACTTTCCCGATATGAAGGCATTTGCTGTATTTCATTGTAGTTTGCAAAAAACATTTCTAACTTTCCACCAGTAAGTATGCATCTGCAAATGCAGGTTTCACTGTTTTTTTTGGAAACAGTTTTTAAACCAAAGGCCAAGGTAAAGTTACTAGACTTTGCTTAAAATAATGAATTTTATA
Source organism: Azemiops feae (assembly GCA_023970755.1). Taxonomy (NCBI): domain Eukaryota; kingdom Metazoa; phylum Chordata; class Lepidosauria; order Squamata; family Viperidae; genus Azemiops; species Azemiops feae. The sequence goes on from JALGBA010002127.1 coordinate 58,526, forward strand.
CTTTTGGCAATGAGTAAATGATCGTGTGTGTTCAATAGTACAAACTCAGTAGATAGATGCAAATAGATGCAATATTCCTACAAAGCCACATGGTGGCAGTGTTACTTAATTTTAAACCCTACTGGCCTGTCACATTGTATACACAAGTCAGTTAAACAAGTCAGTTAAATTTATTCCCCCCCCCTCCATGTGTACATTCTGTAGCCCCTCAAGACATAAGGAGATTTATTTTTTTAAATTTGGGGATACTACATAGTGAAGTTATGAAGAGTAATAAGGTCGAGTGGCTAGAAATTCTGTGGATTTCTTTCTATAGCAATTTTGAGATTAGGTGAAAAAAATGCATATTTTAATTCTATAATTGAATAATTTTCCCAAAACCATTTTCTGAATCTGGAATCTTCAAAATGATGTTGGAGCTTGCCAGTGCACCCTTAGAAGTATCTCTTGGCAGGCACCAAGTTCTCTGCCTGATCTGACTTCATTATTACTTTATAGTAATATGTTATTAAATATGCTCTATGTTGACATAAATGGCCTCTTTGATCCCTCTTTCAAATCAGAATGTGGACTTAGGCAAATTTTGGGCAGAGAGGTCTGCTGGTTTGAAAGAGGGGTCAGAGAGGCCATCTACATTAAGACTGAACAGCCCTCTCTTGACAGAGGGGGAGGGATAGAATGATTATGGCAAAAGAAAGCAAAGATAGAAGTAACAGTAATAAGTGCAACAACTGGAGCACTACTTGTATACCAACGGCATTGACAAAATTATTGTCTGTCAATCAAGAGAAAAGGGGGGGCATGATAGCAGTATTTGAGAGGCTGCCACAAAGAGGAGACAGTCAATCTATTTTCCAAAGTACCAGAAGGCAAGACAAGAAACAATGGTTAGAAACTAATCAAGGAGAGAAGCAACCTGGAATTAAGGAGAAACTTCCTAACAGCAAGGACAATTAATCAGTGGAACATTTTGACTTCAGATGTTGTGGGTGCTTCATCATTGGAGGTTTTTAAATAAGACTGGACACTTATCTGAAATGGTATAGGATCTCCTGCTTGAGCACGGGGATGGACTAGAAGACTTCCAAGGTCCCTTTCAGCTCTATTCTGATTAATTGACAATTACAAAAGGTAGCTTTACTTGGAACAGCCTTTGACAATATTTTTAATACCATCAAACAACATCTGAATACCTCACATCCTTGGGAAGGACTCAATAGGTAGATAAAACTGCCAAATCCAGTCTAAACATAATAGGAATTTTAAAAAAGGAAGCTGGTATGATGCAAAGCAAGAATAAATCACAAAGATCTTTCTTCCTATATATTTTTATGCATGCCAATGGCCCCATAAGCTCTGTTACAATGATGGATCTTTTGTTTAGATGTACTTGCCCCCCAAAAAAGATGCTTGATAGTAGGGAGTATCTTGTGGTAACACTGTGGAAGCAAAAAGCTAAACAGGATGGCAGTAAACATCCAGATAAACTAATTCTTTGTAGGCAGTTATGTTCTCTCTGGCAAACCCACAGCAGCAATTTTCTTTGAGTATTCACAAAATGAACTCAAAATTGGCCGAGAGAGACACACAAAAATGGGATCTCCAGCCTTAGTGGAATTATCTGGCAAGAATATCCAACATTTAGTGCAGGGTTTTGAGAAATACTTTTCCTGAACTATAACACAATAACAATGTCTTCAGGTACAACTCATTTCCTGGTAAGTATAACTATACAGTTCTCTTAACACTTAGAGAAATGGTGTATAATCCTTTCCTTCTGAGATTTTAGTGTTTTTAATCTCTAATTTAGCATATTTGCACATTACATGTAATGAACATGAAGAGAAAATGCCAGATTATAATTTTTAATTTTCATTCTCTGATATAAAACTTCACTCAGTGACTCATCTCTCTATCCATCCTCATTCCAAAAACTAGTTGGCCTGTTTCTGAGGTATCAAGGCAGGAAACCACTGTTCACTGTATCCTATTCTGTATGAGGACTATATACATATATAGTTTACAACTTCAGATGAAGATTGGTTAATTCCAGCTTGGTAATATTCTCAATTCTGGTACTTTTCAAGTTGAGTGTCATTTGCTTACATGGAAATGGCTTTGAAAATCATTTTTTGGGAACTTCCTTTAGCTGAATATTTTTAGAAGTCTTAATTCTGGTATTTTTCTATAGGTTGCATAAGCCAAACTTTATAAAGGAAAAAAAACCTTCTACCTCTATATTCTGCTTTGAATAATAATCTTCTAAGCAGGGTGCCTCTCTCCAAGCACATTTCCCAATTCATAAAGATTTGGTGTACCGGTTCAAGAAAGATGGGCTTCAATAAGGGCTCTTATCGAAATCCAATTCTGAAAAGAAAAAAACAATTATGAGAAAAGAGAGGTTGTTAAGTGTAATACAAATTAATTTCCATACATCCAATTTCTCTGAAAATATTGCATGTCTTCATCCTAAAGTTGATATTTTTTCTCCTCTCCACCAAATTTGTTACATGAGTTGTTTAAATTACACATAGGACCAAAATAAAACAGTTTGTATGTACCCTGTCTGGATTGAAGACAGGTGAATCTGGATGGTAGTGAAAAATCTCAGCTGTCATGTATCTATTTCATGCCCATTGCAAGACCTCTCAGTGTTTCCTGAAGCAAAAATGACTGAATGGTAATTGTAGCAGTGGAAAGTCATTTCTCTGATTAAGAAAGGGGAGCGATCTCAGACATTGGACATGTTAATCCTGGAAGAGTAGGCAGCTACATTTCACACATTTAAAGCTCATTTGGAATGTCTAAACTGTAGTTTTCTTGAAAGAAGCATTTGCTACAGAATCTGTCAAAGGGGACTGTCATTTAAAAAATATACTTCGTCATGCTTTTCCTGGTTATAATTTTATTGATTTAAACGCACAACTTCTGCATGTGTCTGTATGAAAATATAAAAAAGCATGTATCCTTTAAAGTGCTTGCAATGCAGTGAAAGAATTTTGTTTAACCTATTGTATTAGGAAATACATTTAAAATGTTATTCTACCTTATCTTTTAAAACCTCAATCCTTCCAAAATAGAAAAGAGCCAAAATTATGGGTTCTCTGGCTGATAACTTAATGTCCTCAGCCACATACTGGAGGCATTTAAAACCAATTCCCTACTTTCCCCCCTCTTTTTTTTTAAAAAATGTGTGACTTCCAACTACAAGGAAGTTGTGCACCCCTGCTAAATTTGGAGTCTAACTTTCTTACTGTTATCTATGATCACTGACTGTATATACCAGAGGTGTCAAACTGCCAGCCTGCAGTCCGGATGCATCATGCCGAAACCGCGCCCACCTCATTGCCGGCAATGGAGAAAAAGTCACAATACGTTGCAACACATCACGTGACGTTGCGAGTTTGACACCCCTGGTATAGACAGAGGCTAGTATGAGTTGAGGGACAGCAATATACCTAGAGGTCCACAAGACGGAATTATAGACTTTGATGAAGTCTCTTTTCTTAGCCTCATAGTGAAACTGAAAGCAGACAGAATGGTTGGAGCATCTGACATCATTCACCAGGTCAATTAGAAACATTAGCTGTGACTTCCGGTTTGCTGCCATGGCCGCTGTGGCCAGTGGAAGGCGAGCTCCGTCTTCCACATCTGATTTTGCACTGCTGGGGGACCCTGGAAAGGGTCAAAAGTCGCCCTGTAGAAGCAACAAGCAAGGAGAGGCCCTCCTGCTCGATCAGGGGCATCCCTTCAAACCGGCGGACGAAAGACTGGCCATAGAAACATGGCCCATCACTAGGCTGCAGACAGCCGAAGTCAAACTTACCACCAGGCACCTATAAAGCAGCATGGATGAGACTGGGTGAGATCTGAACCTCTCTTCAATCCTAACTATTTTTTCCACCTGTACAAGCTGCCCAAAGTATTTTACCCCCTGTGGAGAGAGGGAAGGGAAATTCTATCCCACTCTCTAAAAACAGCGGCGACTGACTATCCAGGGGACTGTTGCAACCTTGGCAGATTTCAGCTGTGAGAAGCCCAGCTGTGTTCTATACTCAGTGACAAAATTATTTTCATTCTCTGATTGTAAAGCTTTTAATTTAACACACTACTAAGAGAACATGGATGAAGATCAGGAACAGATTCTCTTTATGTTGAAAGCAATTTATGAAACTATTCTTCAGCTTCTGATGAAATAAGAAGCTACAGAAAAGAACAAAATGTCAGCCTAGATATACAAACCCAAACTTTGATTACAACTAAAGAATCAACTACACAGAATATAATAAAAGAAGTGGAACAATCAAATACCATGATAGAAGATTCAACTGTTCAACAAACACAGTTAATGGAAAACCCAGAAAAGGGACTGACAACAGTGAAAATGAAAAAGACTTTCTATATAAACCAGAAGAAACCTGAGGATCAAGAAGAAGAACAGACCAAAGGGAAGATAAACATTTCAGGACAACTATGTCGAGATGGAAAAATAGAGAGATGATTTGTTAGCCCTTCCAAAAAAAATGGCAACTGGATGGCCGCTTTTATCTCAAACAATATATATAATAACAGAGGGAGATCTATCTGATGACTTAAAAGCACTGATATGGAAGGCGAGTTGGCAAAGAAAGCAAGCTAGAATAAGGCTGAAGAAAATTGGGGTTTTGACTTATTAGTGAGGATTAAAATAGAATATACTCAAATAGACAAGATGTCTACTTTGAATACTAGATTTTGTTATGAACTGAGATAAAGAAAACTTTGGTCATTTAAAACTTGGAAGTATAAATATTAAAAGTTAAATTTGAATATTGATTTGTTTATAAAGGTTGAATGTAAAAGTAATTAAGATACATATAAGCTAAAAATCTATTGATAAATGTAATAAACATGTTTTTACTTAGCTGATATAATAAGAACTGTACTAGCTTAAATATGAGATAGTAGACATTAAGAGAAAAAGAGAGGAAGTATTTGATGTTGAAACAAGAGAAATTTTGGTTACTAAATTTAAGACATTTGGAAATTAATAGAAAATAAGAATGTTATACTGTATTATTAATTAGATGATGTAAGATGGTGAGAAATAGAATATATTCAAATAGATAAGACGTGTATCCTGAATATTAGACTTGTGAATTGTGAATTGTGATAAAGGGGACTTTGGTTACTTAAAACTTGGAAATTATAAATATTAAATGTTAAATTTAAATATTAATAGGAAACTAAAAATTAGGAAAAACTAATTAGGACATCGATTGTCTATAAAGACTGAATGTTAAAATAACCAGGATATATATAAGCTAAAAATTATTGATAAATATAAGCATGTTATTTTTATTTAATTGATATAATAAGAATTGTATTAGTTTAAACATGAGACAGTAAATACTAAGGGGAGAAGAGAGGAAATATTTAATGTGGTAGTTTGAGACTTGTACTAAAGATACTTGTATGTCATTGAATTATTGATTAACTCAGCTGCCACATTGCTTTTTAAATACTTAAATGTAAAATTAGAAAATCTATAAAACATCAAAATATAGAAACATTAGCTGCATTTGCACAGCATTCCATAATTAATTTTAATTTAGATTTTTTTTGTGACTTCACAAAAAAGCTGTTGAAATGTAAGCTTTACTGCAGTGCATGAATTAAAAAAAAACCAGTTAATTTATTCAACAAGTTAAGTCTGCTGATCAGTCCAGCCAGTTTTACCAGTAGCCTTTGGCCCCAGAAAAGATAAACTTTCATGTTGCATTATTAAAATATGCTTTGTCTTCTCTTTTATCTATTCAGGATCAAAATCTCAGAACTGCCTGTGGAACACCATTATTGGTGGACTTACAGGAAACATCAAGGAGAAACAGAAACCAATGATCATCCATGATCCAAGACCTCCTGAGGAAATCTTGGCAGATGAGCTGCCCCCAGTGGAAAGTCCTGACGCACTAGTGAAAACTTCATTCAGGTTTGGTGGATAATACAGATGTACTTATTTTATCATGGAATTGCCTAACTTTCTGGGTAGACGGAGTAGTAGAGGTTGCTCTCTAGAATCTTTCAAAAAGTGCTATGTAAGTAAGAGGGTAATTTTACTGGAAAACCGTTATGATGATATTAAATCTGACAGCTTTATTGAAGGAAAAAATAAGCCATAAAATAAGAACATTCAGAAAGAAATGAGAAACTATTGTGAATTCTGATCTCAAAGCAATTTTAAAAGCATACTGTCAAATTTGTTATGTTTTCCCTGGCTTCTTCTTCTTTTTTGTCACTAGCTGATTTCTGGCTCAGAAATATCTAACATTTGAATAAAACAACTGGATAGCATAGTAGTTAGTGCACCCCTTTTCAGCTGAGTTTCTTAGCTGGTACTTACCTTACCAGCAGGAGTCCTTAGGCAGAGACCTCCTGGTGACCTCACATATGAGACTGACACAAATTAGGAGACTCATGCCACCTCAGATGTTGCCTAGAATAACAAGGTCCATGTCAGATGTTTGGGGAACCAGGACAATCAGCGATAAGTGGGCTACTGGAATAAACCACACATGGATGAGACAGGAGAACCTGAAAATGATGAAATGTTACCACCAGAGTAGACTAATGAAAGAGGATCTAATTGAGAGTATATGAAATGTCTGAGGCAACAATGGATGGACAGAAGAACTGCCTTACCAGTAGGGGATCTTGGGCAAAGATCCTTAAAGTTTTATCTGCCTACCTCAAATATGATAGTGACAAAATTAAAAGAATCATGCCAGCTTGGAACAATAAGTGGGTTACTGGATCAAACCATACATGGATGAGACAAAAGAATCTGGAATTGGTGGAATGCTACCATATCAACAGATCTAATGAGAGGGGATATATAAAACATATGAGGGAACTAAGGATGGGCAAATTACCTACATTTACACTGAGAAATAGCTAGTTATCTAACACTTCAACATAATGAAGAGGAAGCTGCTCTCTCAGTTTGAGATAGATTAACTACACACACATCTCAGACTTAAGAAGACCTGGAAGGACAACTGGATGTGCAGCCAACAGCTGGATCTACAGTGAGGACATTGGGTTATCATTCAGACTGCAGAAGTATGGCTGAATAGTAGTCAAAAGAGGGAAGGTAGTTAAGACTGATAAGGTAGAACCATTGGACCACACATAGATCAGCTGCAAATATCTCGGTATTCTACAGCCACATAGAAATCATAATGAGAAGGCAAGGAATAAACATCCAAGTACCATCAAATGACAAGACAGATCCCGAAGAGCCAATTCAATGGAAAGAATATGATCCATCAACACAAATGGCCTACCACCATCAGATACCTGGATGGTATAGTGAGCTGGCCAAAGGAAAACATGGAGACTGCCAATGTGAAGATCCAGAAGCTTGTCACAATGTACGGATGGATATTTCCAACCCAGGAAAAGTGGTGGAAGGAGTACTCAGGGCTCCGATTTCTATACTGGGAAATTGGCTCCAACCGATCCAATGAATGATATAAGAGCTCTCTGTCCAGAAGAGTGCAGTGCTAGGAACAGCTACGATACTGTGCATAATCTTCAAATTTCCAGACCTCTGGTAGAAGACCTGAGATTGAGAAAGACATAATTCTCCCATGCAACTTACTAATATTTCATGTATTTTTCCACTGCTTCTTCTGAAATGTGATTTTTTTTTAATTTACCAATTTCTACAAACTTGGTGTTACCTGGAAGTTTCTCTTCCAAATAATAACTAGGCCTGTTGAGAAAACTCCTGGGAAGAACTTCTGGGAACTAGAAGAAAGGATGTTCTTCACATTTAAAGAGAGAAGGACTAGTTTCATCTCCTTGTACTTTGGATATTCTTAGTCATTTGAGATTGCTGTACTTTCTCTGACATTTGAAGGGTACCTAACCTTTTAGCTTTCCAAAAGGTTCTCCCTAGCATTGGGCTAGGATGAGGTTTAATCAGGATGTTGGCTGAGTGGAGTGTTTTGGTTTTTTATTGGCTGTTATGAGCCTCCTAGGCTTATAATGAGATAGATAGCCGTGCAAGTTGTTTAAATGAATCAGTAAGGAAAGAAGGTTACCTGAACAGAGAAGGACCCATTTCTAAGTAAATAGGCAAAAGATGTGGAGTGAAACTTACAGTGGTGCAAAAAAAAAGAAAAAGAAACATAATGAAGCCACTAATAAATGATGTTGGGAATTTATTCTGATAATGACCTGTTTAGATGAAGATTCTTGTGTTAGTTATTATCTCAACTATTAGGAAGAATTCACCACTGCTGGAAGCAAACTAGCTAGGCCTTCAGTTGAAGAAAGAGGTGTTGCATCTCCAGTTTTCTTTTGCCCTTTTGAACTCCTGAAAATGAGATAAGAAAAGAAATAGGAGAGGAAATCATTAGCATTATTGGTAAACTAGTCGTTGCTCAGTTTTGGAATTGCAGAGTTGACCCATTGGATGTATCAATATACAAAGCTGCAGAATTGTCTGATAGATCAAATAATTACAATATTTTAAATTGATATTTTAGTACCTTTAATAAACATTCACATATGATCTGTGAAAAGCTCTTTCTAAAAGAGGATGTACAGGGCACTTTAGTATTAAGCATTTTGGATTATCCTTCTTTACACTTAAAGAGTTCCTAAACCATGCAATAATCCAATTAGTTTTTAGTATTTGGATGTCAGTATAACTTCTTCTCAGATTACAGCACATTGATTGGGGATTACAAAGGGTAAGAATTTATAATCTTGGTGCTGGACTATATGGCCAGGAAAATACTCAAAGTTGTATTCTTGGTCTGTGTAAAGCCTGAATTACAGTATGGATTCAGGACAGCTTTTCATTTATCTGAAGTGAAACTGAGGAATTTAATCCTTTTTGTTCTGATTCAAAACTCTCTATGAAGTGCCATTTCTGGTTTGTTTCTTTAAAGATGTGGCATTTTGCTAATAATGACCCTCACCCCGGACAATTCTTTTTGTAGAAGACCTTGGAGAGAGGAGGGAAAGAAACAATCCATTGATTATTGGAATCAGTGGCTGATAGGTCTTCCTTCAAACCAGAGTGACTCTTCGGATCATTAGGATCAGACAACTGCTCATTGTCTTATTAGATATCTTGGGGAAGATGGAATAGTCGTGGAGGGAAGATCTTAGCTTTAATGTTTGCTCCAACTCAGTATTGCCTAGTCTGCCGTCTCATGGTTATGATGCCTTGGGACTATGTAAATTAGGTGACTAGATTAATAACTGTTTTATTTTATGGAAAAGATAGAATAAGTGCACTGCATTCAGGGAGGAGATCATACAGGAAGCCCTAATTTAGCAACCACAGTTGGGACCTGCAATTCAGTCATTAAGGGAAATGGTCGCTAAGTGAAACCACAACTGTGTTTGTGATTTTACTTCATCTTTCATTTGCTTTGCAGACCTGAAAAGGTCAAAAATGCAAGGATTAGTCAAAAAGCTACTTTTCATCACTGTGGCAACTGCAAATGGGCACTAAATGAGAGTCATTAAATGAGACTACATTAATTCCATATAATCTGCTTTGCTTGTTTTAAATTTGACTGTTATGTTCCTTGTAATATCTTTCCTGCAGTTTTCATATATTCTGGCTGTAACATTCAATAAATTCTACCCTGAAGCAAAAATATTATGAACATATTTTTCAAAATACAAGATTTTAAAAGTGTCTATGCTTATAAGGAATCTGAACAGCTTATTCATGTCTAGATTTTCCGAAAACGAGTTCCTGGTTTGAACTGTTTGATTTTTAAAATTTATTCTTGATTTATTCTTGTACTGATCATTCACTTTGGTTTTTAATCTACATTCATTTCTCACTCTCTTTTTGTTCAACCAGACATTTTTCTTCTTAAGTAACCTGTTTCCATTGCATTGAGCTTATTTCTACTTCTCTTGACATTCCCAACTCTCGCTTCCATATGACAAAGCAGAGAGAAGCTTTTATACAGCTATTATTGCTTCTTTTGACTAACACTCATTTCTAACAATAGGCAGCAAACTACCCACTAGTCATTGATCAAAATAAAGATTGACTGACCGCTATTCACTGCCTTTCTATTTTGCATTTGGACGTCTTAAAATTTCTTTTCCATTTTCAAGTCTTTAGTAAACATCCTATGTGACAAAAAACTATCTACTATACTTTGGTCTTAAGTCATGTTTTTCACCTGGTAACGAATCTTGCATGTCTCTGTCAAGGTAATCTTTACATCTTACACGATGTAATTAGACATATGGTTGAATTATGCATCTCACATTTATTCCCAATTCTTGCTTCTTTTTTTCTTTTAGTACAGTTCACTAGTATTTAAAATGCAGCTATCACCAGCTTATGAATGCTTGCTTTCATATACAACCACAACAATATAGGTAGACATATTTAGCCCTTTCACTTGTAAATAATTTTATTAACAAATAACTATAAATAAATAATTCACCTTCACTTCCATTCATCAACTCCATTCCATAAAACTAGACCATTTTATTCAAATCTATTACATTCTTCCCCCCTTTGTTTTAGTTCCACAAAGAAAGCTATTTTTCTTTCGTTCCTTCATTTCATCATATTCTTTATCATTTACTCTTCTTCAATTTCAGATTGTAAACTTCCCTGTGCAATGATCAACCCAAGATTAGTGCTTCCGTACTGATTAAGACTTTTACAATCTCACTAGTGCAGTGAGTGAGTGAGACAGTTCTCTTAGCCATTTCCATTTTCTACTTTGTTTTAAAGCATTAAGCAATCAGATTTAATCAAATGCCATTGGAACATTTCCTGCTAGTGGTTAGGTTTGGCACATTTTGGATAGATAGCATGAAAACATGACCAGAGTCTATTTTTGCTCCAAGCTGGCTCACTATTATATGCAAGCTGGGATCTCAATCTAGAAATTACAGGTGCTTTGCAAGTCAACATACTGTTGTCTGTATCTCATCAGCCAGGAATAGATCAAACCTTCAAAATTGATGAGACTTCTTTTTCTACTCAGCAGGCCATGTGAGGTAAGAAAATGTTATAGAATGTTCTATGTTATGTCCTGAGAAAGGATCCAAGTTCAGTCCAAATTTGATCTCTCTTTGGAACTAGAAAGAAACATTCTAGTCTTCCAAGCCTCCCAGGATTTTACTGGTACAGGCTTTTTCCTTTTTAATTGATGGTTTATTATCTGTGGGGCATAATGGTTAGAACATTATGCTTGGACCCGGAAGATATGAGTTCAGGTATGTACTTGTCCACGAAGTCTAGTCAACTTCATAAGATTAGTATAAAAAGAAATGGAGTATTGGAAGATTAAATACTTTGAGGAAAGATACTTTTAACTGCAAGTTATTTTGTTGTGCTAGGATAGACTTGCCATTATCCTAACTCAGCCATAATAAATAGGATACTGGAGAACATCAGGTTGGAGAAAAGAAAATTAAAGTTAAGTTGAATTATGGTGTACAAGTTTCAAGAATAAGTATTCAACAATGGTACCTTTAATTTTTAATTTTCTAAAATTTCTATTATCTCTCTCTCTCTCCCTTCCCACCTCCATCAATGTAGAATTAATCACTCTGAAATATGATACTCCTTTGGGCTACTTTCATTACAGTCATTAGGATATAAACGTCTATGACACGGTGATATAATTTAACTTGTCTTCCAAATTCAGTTCCACATTAATTTTAATAGCTTTGTGATTTTATTTTCTGTGGTTTTTCTAAGAAGAAAAGATTTCTCAGCCTGACAGCAATTTCAGAATGATAATGGAGGGGAAAAAATGACAGATTAACTTTAGATAAGATGTCATGGAACATCTTGCATAGAGAAAGCTATGTGAATGATGACAACAGGCACCTATCTCAATTCAGAAGTGTGCTTTTGGGATGTTAGTGCAGCAGATGTATCTTGAATACTTGATGAATCACCATAATGAGTCTATACCACTGCTTTTACATGTTAAAACAATGCATGATGGCATTAGTATAAATTCACAGCAATTTTTAAATTGTGAACTATCTGTATAGATGTGCTTTCCTTTTCAAGAATTTTTGTTATCTGTTCCAGGAGTCAAGTCATGGGGACAAAATCAAATATTTATTTATTAACCAAATGTATATAGCTGACCTTTTACTAAAAGAACTTGGGAGTGTAAATAATTGCTAGTTCCTAGTAGCAAAATCTCTAGTTTAAGGCTTTTGAAATCTGATGACTGGACATGGAACCTGGAAATTAATGCAGTTGTCCCAATAATATTTATCAGCACGATGGTTTTATCTAGGACAGATACAATGTATTTTGGGAATAATTAAGCAGTTTGGTCATGGCCATTGAATGATAACTAGAGAAACTGATATCTATATGCTATACTTTTCAACAGGAATTGTTGAGCCCTATTAAAAAATGAAACTAGTCAAATAGCATGTAAGAATTCAAATGTGAATATTTTCTTCCGGACCTCTGACTCCAAGCAGACAACATACAAGTATGAAAAGTTGTGCCTGTACATTTTACTTAAAATTTAACAAGATCATATGTTCAGGCCTCTGGTCCTGATTTTCTTGAAGGAGAGGAGGGTATAAATCTAGCAAATAAACAGAAATAATACCGAGTTTCCCCGAAAGTAAGACTCTGTCTTACTTTCTTTTGGGCTCTGAAGTAAGCAGTAGGTTTTACTTTCAGGGAGGGCTTACTTTTTGCCGGTACCAGCACCAGTAAGCCGCGAGCGCGTGGGGGTAGGGCGGGGCCTGTGCAAGGGGTGGAGAAGTAACGCAGCAGCGAGAGTGTGGTGGTGGACCTGTTGCTTCCCTCCACCTGCCAGGCACCTGCCAAAGCCGTGCAGGGTAAGGTTGCCATGCTGGTGCCCGCCCAGATGCCCTCACCTCCCCCAAGCGTTTTTTTTTACTAACCTGCCTTTCAGCTGCATTGCCTTTCTCCATTCGCTTCTCAGCCTTTGCTGCGTGTTTGTGGGACTACCGGTAAAAAAAAAAAAAGTTCAATCAGACTTTCTAACTTCTTGAGATCTCGCCTTCCAAAGCAGTTTGGAAACAAACGGGAAAAACCATTTTTTTCCCACCCAGGTTTTTCCGTTTCCCCCCCCAGAGCTTCCCATTTCCTGTTAGGGTTGGGGGGCAGTTGGGGTTAGAATTAACATATGGTACGCCTGGCAGTGGCATTGGGCATGACGCGCGAGGTGGCAAACAGCTGTGTCACACCAAAACCAGCCGTTTGCCACCTCCTGCCCAATGCCGCTGCCATGAGGCTGTGGAACAAGCCAGATGGTGGTAAGGAATTGGTATAACGGCATGTGGGTCAGAAGGGGGAAGGACCCACCAGGCCTCATGGCAGTGGCATTGGGCACGATGTGTGAGGTGACAAACGGCCGCGGCCAGGGGCAAATGCCACATCAAGCTGAAACCAGCTGTTTGCCACCTTGCGTGTCATGCCAATGCCACTGCCATGAGGTTGTGGAACCACTGCCATGAGGTTGTGGAACAAGCCAGGCAGCGGTAAGGAACTGGTATAATGGCACGTGGGTCAGAAGGGGGAAGGATCCGCCAGGCCTCATGGCAGCGGCATTGGGCGCAACATGCGAGGTGGCAAACGGCCGTGGCCAGGAGCAAATGGCCGCATCGCACCAAAATCAGCCATTTGCTGCCTCACGCATCATGCCCAATGCTGCTGCCATGAGATCATGGAACAAGCCAGGTGGTGGTAAGGAACCAGTATACCGGTACCATGGGTTAGATCCCCCCTTCCCAATCAGCTTTGAGTCATCACAGAGGCAGGCCATCCGTGCAGGCTCTTAAGTAGGGCTTACTTTTGGGGGAGGGCTTATATTAGGCCCACCCCCCCAAAATCAGCTGGAGCTTACTTTAGAGTAGGGTTTACTTTCAGGGAAACACGGTATCTGCCTTTTGATTCAAAAATTGTTAATCTTTTTTTTTAAACCAGTCTTCATGTAATTTTAATGAATTGCTTTAGTATAATAAATTTATTAGTAATAAATTATTATACTATTATTTAGAATAATAAATTATTCCTTGACTATAATTTTAAATTTATTCTGGAGATGAAAGCTTGAGAATATTGGATTATTATTAAAGAACATATTTTGAGAGCAAATCTTTTTTCTTAATTATTTTAGAAAAGTTATTAATTTTATTTCTTCTAATGCCAGCAGTACTTTACTAATTAGGGAGTTTACTGGAAAGACTAGTGAATGTCGACTTATTCTCCAAGGCACCTGAAAGTAGGACAAGAAGCAATGGATGGAAACTAATCAAAGAGAGAAGCAACCTAGAACTAAGGAGAAATTTCCTGACACTTAATCAGTGGAACAACTTGCCTCCAGAAGTTGTGAATGCTCGAACACTGGAAGTTTTTAAGAAGAGACTGAATAACCATTTGTCTGTAATGGTATAGGGTTTCCTGCCTGAGCAAGGGGTTGGATTAGAAGACCTCCAATGTCCCTTCCAACTCTGTTATTCTGTATTCTGTACTGCATCCAATATTTTTGTGTGACAGAATAAGCTATCAACGTGACTCTTGGGTAATTGGAATCTAGCAAAATGTTTTTTTAGAACATTGTTGAAACACTGTTAAATATTTGCCTTTTAAATATGTGCAATTTTAAACCTTTCATGAGTAAACTATGTTAATATGAGATTACAACAACAATAACAACAACAACAACAACAATAATAATAAAGGTAACTTTCAATATTTGTTGTATATAATATTCTTTATAATTATCTGCCTGCACTCCAAAATTTAGAGAATACTTGCAAAGGTTTTCTATTGTCAACTTTTTAATGAGTGTTCTGGCTTATGGACAATAAAAAAAAAAGAGGTAGAACTGCATTTCAGTAAATCTTTGTTTTTTTTGCTGAAAAGGTTAATGAGTTTTTAAGGGAATCTGAAAATCAAACCTTTGTTCAGTCACTTTGGAAGTGTACTGTATGTATGGTAACCTGCTTCCCATTTGTTAGACATGGTTCCAGATATGATTCTTTACAATCTTCCCCCCATGGTTTGGGAATAGAGTACAGAGAGTTCTCAACTTACAACTGGTCACTTAACAGTTATTATGTTATGGTGGACACCCCCCCCCCCAAAAAAAAAGATACAATCTGATCCTGAAATTATAGCTGTTGCAGCACTCCCAAATTCATTCACTCTTGTGACCGACTATCTTCCCCCCCATCTCCTACTGGGTCCCTGCAAGCATTTCCCTTCCCCACCAGCCTTAGGCCTGATTTCAATTCCATCAGGCCCACACACTCCTCTTCATTTACCTTTTGAAGGCTCCAAAGCCATGAAGGGCTCCAAAGACTTCGAAGCTGAGCAAACAAAACTTGCTTTGCTTCTCAGCTACAAGGCACAATTCTGGAATTGCGCCATGTGGCCAAGAGAAAAACCATTTGTTTTGCCGCCTTAACACTGTTTGCACTATGTTGCAGAAGCTTTCAAACCACATTAAGGCAGCAAAACTAAGCATGTGTCCCACTGCCATATGGCATGATTCTGGGGCTGAAGGTTTCTGAATTGTTGTGTAGGCTGCAAAATAGAACAGGTTACTTAGTGCCTTCGCTGCATGGTGCAATTCCAGAAGCGTCTGCATGTTTTCAACTGTTGAATTGCATTCTGATAACTGTAAATATTGCTGCTGCTTCTGGAATCATGCCACGGTTGCACCATCAAGCAATCTGGAAGGCTTCGAAGCTCTTCAACAGATAAGCAAGGAGGAAGATGTTTGGCCCTGATGGGGTGAGGATGGGGCCTAAGATTTGGGGAGATGGGTGGGAAAAGATATTTGGGGACCCAATATGCAGGAAGCAGAGTATGAGATGTCTTGGGGGATGGGGGAGGTCTTGGGAGGATTGGGGCAAGTGGGCCTCCCCCACCTATGCAGCACTCTATGCTCCAGTTAATGACCTGCTTGTTGTTTAATGATTGAATCAGGGAGACAAGAGATTGTGGGAATCATTAAGTGACACACTTCACTTAATAGCCATCATGACATGTGACCCTAATGTGCAAGTTTCATTATGGTCGTATCTTAAGGACTCCCTGTATGCAGGTATACATCATTTAATAGCGCCTTAATACTATAATTTTATGACATCTAAATAGCAGTCAAGAGAACTAAGTGTATCTAGGGAAGACCAAAGACCATTTTATACATTTTAGGCATTCCTGTGTTTTTATATAAGAACCTGAAGCAGAACATGATCAAATAAGTTAAGATTGAATAAAGAGCTAATCTGATGGTTAAGTCAGAGTTAAGTCAGGTACATAATATAATCTGAAGTTGCTTGTAAAACAATTAAAAGTCTCTAAATTATAGTTAATGGCTTTCCTTGATAGATTTGACTTTTCAAAAGAATTTTAGTTTACAAACCTCGATAGAAATGGTATTCTGAAGTCATACATTTGAGTTCCTGGTAGCTTACAAAAATAGTTCATTGCTTGCAATAAAATAATAATAAACAACTTACATTATGAATTACAGCAAATGTGTTTTGATCCCTCCCTTCCCAGTGCAGGAAAAATTATGACACATTGTTTCAGGGAGGTGAATGGGAGGTTGATTTCTGAAAATTGTGTGTCTATCCAGCAGAATCAGTAATCAGAATATGACTGGAAGTTAAATACACTTTCAGAAGAGTAAGTCCCAATACATTTTATTAGTGAATAATTAATGATTGATTATGAACATGTAGCCTAAGAACCAAGGTGTAGGAGATGACCAGACTGGGTGCAAGTGCAAGGTCAAATGGGTTATAGGTTTGCAGTCTCTACGGCCCCATAAGAGACCTAAGTCAACCTGTCGACTCTTATTTGGCACCAATTTGCCTTGGCCGTTAGTAGTTCAGATTGTTGGGTATAGGTAGCATAAAATAAACTTGCACTTTGGAATAATATCCTGTTTCCTGATTTCTTGCACCTGACATAAGCTGTTCCACAAAAAGTCTATTTTGGACTGAGAAATAATGGATAACAGACCAATTGCTAACATCCATCTCTTGAATAAGATGATTTAGCAAGTCTTCACAAACTAACTTTAGGAAATGGAGTCTTTTAAGATCCATTTCCATCTGACTTTAGATTGTCCTTTCTAATCACTGTTGAAATATAAACTGATAAGGTTTACGCAGTTGTATTGCCATCTTGAATTTTTAACCCCTTGCACCATCAAACATTGCTGATGAGAAAGGCTCAAATGAATATTCTAGGTCTGGATCTGTCAGAGGCTTGAAACCCCACAGCTAGAATTACAGAACCCGAAGGACAGCAAGTTGCAGAAATTTGCTAGAACCTATGACAAGAGCTTTCTTTAAGTAGAGGAACCATCCAGTTCCATATTCCAAGTAAATTACCAGCCACATACCATTGGAAAGCCCATAAACTGAAATTAAAATGAAATCAGTAGCTTCTTCTTCTTTCTTTTTTAGCAGATGCCATAATATTTCTGAATTTGGACAAATCACATAGTCACTGTGACTAGTAGCTCTTGGGACATGCCTCTGTGGATTCGTCCAATCAAATTACAAACTAGAGGTCATTACTTCAGATTGTCTATGTCAGTATTTCTCAACCTTAGCAACTTTAAGAAATGTGGACCTCGCCAGCATGCTGGCTGGGGTATTCTGAGAATTGGTCCACATATTTTAAAGTTACTAAGGTTGAGAAACAGGAGTCTAAGTTAAATATAAATTATGAGAATAAGTACATCCATCTGGCTTTTGAGACCTCTTTTGAAAATTCTGGAAATTTCTTGCTTTTCTATGATTTTATAGTGAAGTTGTCAAGTGTGTTTATCTGTTAAAATTGCTTTGGAGAAAGGAAGAGTAAAAACACATTTATTTTCTTCCTGGAATACAAATATGAGAGGGGGCATTTAATAAGTCTCTTTGTTCCTTAATGGAAGTGGAGTGCAACTTGCCTTAGGACAAATTATCTATTATTGACCGAATGTACTGAACAAAAATAAAGTTACTCTTTAAAAAAGTAAAAAAAAAATCAGTGGCAGCAGTGCTAGCAGAGGACGGGCAGCGGGAGCCTCTCCAATGTGTGGAGCTGTGCGACAGTGGTAACTGCGGGTGGACATGTGTCTATGATGACTCACAGCGGCCAGGTGTGCATGGCTGGGAAGGTGAAGCCAGCCTGGCTCCACTGACTCAGGACGGCTGAGTCAGCATAAAACAATTTGCACTGGCTACCTCAACATGGGGACAACTCTGTACGCCACAAGCTCCTTGCCTCCCCAAACTGCCAGCAGCCAAGCATATGCACATGCGCACTCACACACCACATTCCAAGTTTGGGGACTTTTATCCACAGAGGAAGGAGAGGTCCTTCTCTCCAAGGCCAGACATGATTTACAGCTTGTCAGCTCAGATGTGGATAAAAGTCTCCAAACTTGGAATGGTATGTGCGTGCATGCGTGCATGCAACACGCAAAGGAGACATTCTTCTCCCAATCCCAGTCATCTAAGCATTGGTGGTTCCCTGTCCAGTGTCCCCTCCATAAGAGGCGGAGGGCGATGCTGCTATGCGTAGAAGCATGGAGTCAAACTTCTGCCTTGACAGATCTCTAAAGAACAAGAAGAGGAGGCAGGGGAGCAGTACTCCCCAGTCCTGCACGAGGGAGGCTGGCCCTTCTTGAAAGGGAATCCTTTTAAGAATCTGGCTTGTTGGGGCAGCCTTTCCTCATGCACCCCGCCACTCCTCCTTCTTTCCAGAGATCTTTGTAATTCAACCAAAAACTTTGGTGTGCTGCACACACATACACAAACACACACACACACACCATTCAAAGCTTGGAGACCTTTATCCACTTCTGAGCTGGCAAGCTGCCAATCATGCCTGAGCTTAGGGAGAAGGACCTCTCTTTCCTCTGTGGATAAAAGTCCCCAAACTTGGAATGCGGTGTGTGTGTGTGTATGTGTGTGTGTGTGTGTGTGTGTGCGCACACACTTTAATTATATTATTATATTATTTTAATTATATTATTAAAATATTAATTTTAATTAATTAATATTAATTAATTATGTTATAAAATTATATATTTTCCAAATTACCATCAAATATGGAAAAATGATACAAGCTGATTATTATTATCTAATGATTTCCATCCATTGTTAGAAAATGAACTGTCCATTTTAGCAAACAATACCGCAGTTATATACTAGATGTAAATGTTAAATATTGATGGAGAAAACTGAAGATTATAGCCATATGAGCTAGAAATGGAGTCAGTGATACAATCATAATGAGAGTAGGATGTATAGGTATAGGTATGTCAATTCAGTCATTAAAAGACTTTATATGTCTTTTATATTTCCTCACCCCTTCCAGGTTGGTTGAAATAGAAATCTTTGGCAAGAAGAACCCTTCTAGAATTGTAGCTGAATACTTTAAAGGAGAACAAGGCTAAGGAATACAAAACTGCATAATCTAAATCAAACTGTGCTCAGACATATGCACAGGGTTAAAAGCCATTTTATTGAAATAGTTACCATAATTTTTCTTTTATTGTATTTGTTTTCAGATGCATCCTTTGATGTGCCCTTGTTTGTGGATTTATTTATTAGTAACAGCAAGAGACAATCATTTAAATTTGTCTTCAGTGGATAATATAATGTCACGCTAGTATACTATGAAAAATTAAAATGGCTTCCTATCATTGGCATCAACTTATATACCAATAACCCAGGACAAATGTCAGTGTGAAGAGGCACTGCCTGGAAACAGGATCCAGGCAGTGACCCAAACTAGTTATTCCATTAACCACTAACTCTGCTACTGCAATAGAGTACTTGGCCAATGGTTTTTACATGAACAGCCCATTGTGTGAAATTGAGCAGCTATGCTATATTATTGGTCCTGGTGGTGCCACCATAAGGAAAGTTTGATATATTAGGAGACTCATAACTGTATTTATAGTGGCTCTGAGCAGATTAGTTTTCAGTTTGTTCTATTAAAGTACTGCATATATGAAACAAAGACTTCGTTCTTCAGACTGATGATTTGTGACAATTTGGGTACCCAGTCTTTTCATATTTTTAAGCCAGAAGATGAAAATGAAAGTTGTGGTCAAGAGGTTGATTATTTTTCTACATTTGACAATTTAAATGGAGAAACGATTCATTTTCAAATAGTGAATGCTCTGTCTCTAATTAGTAAAGGCCCAACTCAATCCACTCCAAAATGAAGGTCCTTAATTAAAGGTTATAAACTATAATGTATCACTCTGGTAAAGTGTGGGTTGTAAGTTTTTAAATTTCCCGCTTTATTGCTGAGATAGAGTGTTTGAACCAAAATCAATCACCTAGCTAGCTTTTGTACTTAGGAGAGGAGTAGAATCTGTGTTTCTCCATTCCTACTCCAGCACATTAACCACAACATCATATTGACTCTCATATATCTGTGTATTGTTATCAGTATCGGTATCTTTCTTTGTTTGCATGTTTGCGTGTACCTCCCACCTCTTTCTCTCTCACACACATTATATCTCATAGACAAAACTCACCACAGTTTTCTATACATATCCTTAATGATTGATGATGATAAAAAATCTGCCGTATGATTTTTTCAAATGCAGGTTTATTGAAGGTATTCTTCCTCCATAACGAAAGATATGATATGAATCCTTATATAAATATTTGTTTGCATTTGTGATCAGGTTGTATAGCATCCCTTCTCTTTGCCACATCTTTTTAACCTCGCTAATTAAGCTTCATGGCAGAGTGAACTATGGGAAACTATTTTGGTTTCACCTTTCTCCCTTGCTTAGCCAACATTTAAAACTGAAGAACTGATACATCTTAGACTTCTTGTATCAGATGTCTATTCTAGGAACATTGTACAAAAAGATAGCTGTCCCAACCATATTTTTCTCTTATCCATCTTTTTTGTTCTATGCCATTCTCCAGAAATGGATATTCACAACAAGATATATGGATCCATTTTGAAAGTCTATTTGAGATTTATCAGACTTCTTCAGTGAAATTTCAATGGGAAAGACACTTTAAATTTACATAGAATGTTTGATTATGTGCCATCAAATCAGTGTCAATTCTTAATGACCACATAGATTTTCTCCATCAACATCTAACATTTACCATTAGTATATTACTCTGGCATTACTTGCTAAAATGGACAGTTCCTTTTCTAAAAGTGGTTGGATATGAAATTATCAGATTTTTCCATATTTCATTGAGTTTTCTAATTAACTAGCACAGGGTTCTCCAAACTTGGCAACTTTAAGACTTGAGGACTTCAACTCTCAGAATTTCTCAGCCAGCCATCTGGGGTATTCTGGGAGTTGAAATCAGATTGTATAACATCCCTTAAAATGTCTTAAAGTTGCCAAGTTTGGAGACTCCTGGAAAAAAAAAAAAGGGAATTATTTCAAAATCATTCCTTGGATATTCCAAATAACTCATTGCATCCATGTGTGCTGTTTCTCTATTTGTGGAGATTCAGTGTGATATAGAGTTTAAATTCTTGGACTAGGTTAAGGGAGACCAAGTTCAGATCTACTCTTAGCCATGGAAGCTCATTTAATAACTTTAGCATAGTCATTCTATTTCATCTCAATCAACCTCACAGCATTGTATGTTCTGTAGAAAACTCAGTAAGGAGAGTGATGTGTATGTCATTTTAAGCTCCTTGCATATAGGCAGGATATATAGCCAACAAATAAATACAGAGATTTGTTGTATTTGTTGTGATATTTGAGGAAACAGTGCTGAGCGTTTCAGGGAATAAGAGCATTTAGAGAAGCAATTCTCAAAAATCTTAAATGTAGCACTAATGTTGAGTCACCTATTAAAACTGTATTT
Source organism: Azemiops feae (assembly GCA_023970755.1). Classification (NCBI taxonomy): domain Eukaryota; kingdom Metazoa; phylum Chordata; class Lepidosauria; order Squamata; family Viperidae; genus Azemiops; species Azemiops feae. The sequence continues at coordinate 80,399 of JALGBA010002127.1, forward strand.
TTGACCTAATGAATATGACTTTAGGATCCATTAAAATAGCTTGAGTTCTGTGCAGTACCTATGATTTGCCATGAGAACATTTTGTGCCAAGGCTACATTTGATTAAATTGGTTATTTATGGTCATCAGAACACTCTGTATGTACCTATACAGCATGAGAATTCAGAATTAAAGCCTGAGTAATGAAAAAGGTTACCTAACCATAAACAGTGCAGGAGTTGTTTTTTTGTTTTTATTGCCCTGAAGCAGGTGACTGTAACTGCTTATGCTCTAATTCTTCCCATTTTCTCTTGAAAGCTATGCATTTCATGCCCCAAACATTATAATTTTCTACCAGCACTCAGGCTTCCAACCATTTACTCCACCACTTATATAGTGCCTACTTGATTTGACCAATTCTAACTTCTTCAACCTGTCATTTATGCTGGCTCAGAATTTTGGGACTTAGAATCTTTAAAAATTTGGAAGGCATCAGCTTGAGAAAAATTGTGTGACAGGATAAAATGTTTTTCTCTCTTTTCAATGTATGTATCTTTATTTCTGTTAACCAAAGCTGGAAATTTGGTCTCTGGACGACTGGGTTATCATTTCCCACTTAAAAATAACATTCCTGTTTTAAAGTGCACAAATGTGCCATGTGTACATCACATATCTAAAAAATATCCCTTTATTCCTATATTCATCTTCATATAGACACACATGTAACTTACATTAAGGAAAGTGATAAGATGGTACCACAAATTAGAAGGCTAATAGATTTTGAGTAGCTCAGTCCAAGAGGTATAAATCAGTATATAAATCAGTTTGTTTTGGTATAAGAACTGTACAACTCTGAAGTAGTTTTGGATTTAAAAAAAAAATATTATGGATAAATTTGAAATGCTTGGTTGACTCAGCCCTTGAAAATACTCCCCCTCTTGCTGAGCTAAAAGCTAAGATAGTTCCAAGATTTAAGGAAAAATAAAAGTCTGAAGAAAGTGGGTGATTTTTGTAGTGTCAAATGGTGCTTCTTTTAGCCTATTAGGAAATTTTGGATCACCAACAGAGGTTTGCTGCAGTTTTCATTCAAAAGAAATTGGTTTTTGTGAAAAACAGCAGGCCTTTTTCATCCTCCATGATGGATACTTCCACACAACTGCTTCTCCTGTGCTGTTCCTGAAGCCAACTTAAAAAATTTAGGTCTGGATTGCAGTGGTTTAGTAATGGGCCCAGGTTGGTGCTTAGTCCAGTCTACGGTCAGCACAAGCCCTTGTTGTTTGTTTCCTGCCTCTTGCCCTTCCCATCTATGCAGGGGAAGGCAAATCTCCCTGCCTGGCCTCTATCTGGTGGACCCACCAGTGCTTTAGATACTGTCCCCTCCTCATTGGTCCCTGTTCTTTTTCTTTGCTTTCCCAGTTATCTGCACACCTGGATGTCTTTATACCCTTTCCCATGCTCTGTCCTTAGATGCTAATGCAAATCCTGTTTCTCCCATTATTATATTGTTATTGTTTTTTTATTTGGTTTATCTCTGGGTACAAAGAGAAAATATTTGCTGTGAGCTCTGTGTAGGCATCAGGAAGGACATCCAGCCAGTAAATGCTCAGCTCTATTCAGCCATCCCGACTCCACCTGATGTAAGGGATTACAGGGTCATTAAAATGTTTTTAAAAGATTAAAAAAATGATTTACTTAAAATGGATGCCTATATTACAGCACAATTCTAGGCAATTCATAATCAGATAATTATAAAACCATACAACCATAAAATCAAACCCAAAACCTCAGCACCCCAGTCATCTTTCTAGGATACCCCAACAACTAACAGCAGGCTCCCATCACACTACCCCAGCACCTGGATAAACAGCCAGGTCTCACTGATTTCCTGGAAGGTGAAAAGGGTGATAGATCGTCAGAGGGTGAGTATCCCACAAAATGGAAGCAGTCACAGAAAAGGCACAATTCCTAGGCACATTTCAGGAAAGAGACTTGGAGTGTGCCTGCTGATGGGATGGGAAGATACCCTCACGAAGTACACCCATAGAAATTTTGTGGCAGTAAATAATTTATGGTTCAGCTTCATAGAAGCAAAGAAGCAACATTGGTTGAAATTTTGTAGCATTGTTCCAATGTTCCAACATTACAGCTTTTTTTCAGGAAAAGGGAATTTTGATAGTGCAGTGGGCATAGGGTGGAAAACAGAGCAACTCTTCAATCAGTTTAGGCAAAACCAAATATCCGCTGGGGGATTTAAGGGTAGAACGGAGTTGTCTTAGAAGATAAATTAGAGAAAACATGGTAGCCGCATGGTCTTTATGGTTCATTGTTAGATCAATTGGAAGAAAATAAAGGAGGTTTCTTACCAACAGAGAACCTAACTGCCCAGCAGTTCAGAATAATATAGGGCACAACCTGGGGTGGGGAGGAGGAGGGTTGAGTATTCAGTACTGCACCCAAACAGAGCTGAGGATGTCCCTTGACTGGAATGAAAAGCAATATACAAAGCACTCCAAAGGGCTTAAAAGGCCCAGGAAGAAAATCAGAATAAAGCTGGAAGGGACCATGGAGGTCTTCTAGTCCAATTCCCTTTTCAAGGAGGAGATCCTATATAATTTGAGGCAAGTGGCTGTCCAATCTCTTCTTAAAAACCTCCAGTGATGAAGCACCCACAACGTCTGAAGGCAAAAGCTGTTCCACTGGTTAATTGTTCTCACTAATAGGAACTTTTTTATTTTTGAGGTGAAACTTCATAACATAAATGAATGTATAGTTATGATGAGGTGGGGGAAGGCATTACTTGTTCCTACACTCAAAAAATGGCAGATAATTTATACAGGTGCAGATTTGATCTAAGTCTGATTTTGACAAAATTATAGAATGTTCTAATGTATAAAATATTGAAATATACCTGATAATTAATGGTCAGGGAAAAATGCCTTTTTAAAAAAGTATGGAGGTCTTATATGGACTTTGTTGCTGACAGAAGACAAGATGGAACTGTTGTTTTATGAAGATAGCAATTACTCAATAGTGGAATAGTGGAATTCAAAATGTTTTCCTTATTCTAATTCTTTTTTTCTTCTACTTTAATTTTCATTTTTATACTTTTAGTGCATAGTATTATAGAGTTCTAATAAAAAAGAAAAATATTTGGCAATTAAGATTCTATGACTATTTTAATGTATTGATCAGCTTTCAGACAGACAGAATTATAATTTCATAAAATGAACAATAAACTATTGAGGGACTTTCATTTTTTTGCACATTGCCTGAGGGCATTTGAAATGAAGTCAAATTTCTTAATTTACTACAATCAATACAGTAAAAAAAGCAAAAAAGGGCAATTTATACTACTAAAACTCTCATTGTGATAACCTTAACTGGGTGAAACTGTGCATCACAGGGCAACATTTTTTTTTTATAAATGTTTTATTAATTTTCTATTTTCACATACAAGTGCTCAATAGACAACGTGATGACTGAGTCCTTTAGTAATTCTGTGGTACATATAAGCTTCTTCCAACTAAGTCCACCATTACAGCCGCCAGTACATCCTCTCTTCTTCTGGGAATAACCATTTTTCCACATCAAGCAAATACAATTCTTATTATTGTTAGTAAACATACAATTACATATCAATATTTGTTACATTTTTCTAATAATATCAATAATATCAGTTTAAAATATCTTTTCTAGTCAAAGCATATCTTAACTGCATTTGCAGTTTCAATTTCCACTTATTTAATCCATATCCTATTTTCACCTTTTTCAATTTTAATTTTCCATCCACGTTCAAAGTATCCCAATCATTTATAATTTTGAAACAAATTGTATTTGGGCAATGAAAAGCATCCCTTATTCAAAATTCTTAACATATTCTTATTTCCCTTTTCATACCAAGATATAATATTCTGATTATAAATCCTAACTATCCAGTTATAATCAGTGCTTTTTTTGTAAAAAAAAAAAAAAAAAAAAAAAGGCGCTGGAACTCATACACAGCTCCGGTGGACCGGTGGAAGCCTCTAGCACGCTGCATCCTTTACAGAGTGGGAGGGGGAAACCGCTTTAAGGAGCTTCCGAGGTGCAGATCATGTGAGCATTGTCAGCTGATGGATGCCATTGCTGTGGCTTTTGAGAAGGCACTTGTTTGGAGCCAGGATGTCTTCTGCCACCTCCTCCTCCTCCGCCTCTGATGACACAGAAGCTTCCTCCAGAGCCAGAGCAACCAAGGCGGTGGCGGCGCTGCTCCTTTGGGAGCGTGCCTGGTCCCTCAAAGAGGTTCACTCCAGGAGCCAGTCCTGGTCCCTGGCAGTCAACGCGGGCATGAGGACAGATGGCGGCAGCAGGGGGAGCCCCATGAACCAAGGCAGAGAAGAGGGTCTACTTTCAGGGCCGTGGAAATGTTTCTGGGTCGACCTTCAATGCCCCCGATTTCCCTGGGCAGCTTCCTTTCACCGAGCCAGAGCTTTACTCACTCTGGCAGCTTAGAAGGAGCTGGTTCTTCCCTTCAAAAAAAGGTGCCGGAACGTCATTCCGGTGCATTCTATGACAAAAAAAGCACTGGTTATAATAATACTTCTATTTCTAACAATCTATTCTTAACCATATTCAAATCTCTAATTAATAATATGGCATCCCCTCTAATAGGTCAAAGCTTCTGTTTCCTTCAATCTTACTCTAGCTTTCTTTCTTTGCCAACTAACTTTCCAAGTCAGTGCATTTGGATCATCAAATAATTCTTCCTCTATTTTTGTATATATTATTTGGAACAAGAGAAACAATTTGGCTAAAGTGTTTTTGCAAGAACTAGCTCATTGATATTCATTAAACCGCCTTCCTCCTTTTCCACTTCCCCACAGTTCTGTTAACGACTTTATTTTCCATTCCATCAGCTCTCCTTCCTTGTCATCCAGTATGTTCTGAAACCTTGGTTTATAAAATGTCTTTTCCATTTCCAGTATTATCGTTGTGTCTTCTGAGTTTTCATTTATTTGAGTCTGGTCATTAGTTTCTTCCTTTAGATCATCAATATTTATGTCAGCATTCTCTAGTTTTCCTTCTATTTTCTGGGTTGCTAGTGCCTTCTTTGTAGTTGTTTTCTGAGTTTGTAGATTTAGGTTAGAAAATTGTTCTTTTATCTCCTTTGTGTTATTATTAACCTGCTCACAAGCTAAAGTAATTGTTTTTTGTATTAATTTCATCATGGAGAGAATTTCTTTCTATGTTTCATCAGTATTTTCTTGGTGATATGACGTTAAGGCTACTGGGAACATATGTTAAAGATGATGTTTTACTATTTAACGCTGAGTATGGAACATCCATTTTATTTTATTTTATTTTATTTATAAGTAGTCTTTATAGATTTATCCAACCAACTGTCTGTTCCTGAGTCTCCCCTAAGCAGATATAGGTAAAATTCAATTTTTTCTGTCCAGTAAGAAATATATCCTTTCTGTCCAGGGAGAAAAAAGAACCATTGAAGGTTGTTCAACAATCAAGATTTATAATCCAAAGTGTTCCATATGTTTCTTCTACAAGAAAATAATTCCACAATACAGTTCTGAAAGTCAGTATTTATGTTCAAAATTCATACAGGCCAAATTTAAAATATTTATCATCTCTGCCACCCAGATAAGCAGCCCCCAAGCCTGTTTCATAGCATAATAATTTCATAACATAATAATTATAATGTCTAAAATAAGCATATTATTCCAACAGTTACATTCTTACATTTCCCAAATATATTCTATTTCTTATTCTAATAACTCCTCATTTACTAATACCATGTCTTCCATTGTCACAATCCATTTCCTTGTTCTCATTCCATTACAAAGTGATTATCATACCTAAAATAAACATATTATTCCAAAAAATACATTCTTACTCTATTTCACATATATATTCTATTTCTTATCCTAATAACTCCTCATTTAAAACCTTTTCCATATTACAATTCCAAACTATAATCTGACCAATAATTTTCATCTTGGTTATAGGTCTAAATCCTAAACATTAAATCAGTCCATATCTCTAAAAAGCCTTTTCAACCCATTAAGTAAAATTTTAAATCCCATTTTTAAGTCTTACTCTAGCTTTCTTTTTTGCCAAGCAGGTTTTCATAACAGAGCCACTATATCATCAGATAGGTCTCCCTTCATTCCTCGACATATCATTTGAATCAAGGGAGAGCATCCCATTATCAATTTTAGGGAACTGGCTCCTTTGTAATTATTCCGTTGTTGCGCTAAAATTTCAAATCTCAATATTTGGTTAGGCTGAGTAGCACAATCGGTTATGTCCAATGTTGTAGTTAGTAATTGGTTTTCAAAGTTGTCACAGTTCTCAATAAATCATGTTTGAACATCAATTCCTGAGGCTTTTGAAGTTGCATATGGTTTAATTGAAGTCACTCTTTGATCATCAAAAATCTCAGTGGATTATATATAGAATAGTGTAAACTCTTTAGTGTTGGTTTTTGGCTTGTAGAATAGTCAATTGGAGTCTGGAAATCAGTTTGCAGGTTTGGAGCAACATCTTTGGCTTCCATTCTGGAATTCATTTGCTCAGTAACTTCAAAAAAAAATTTCAGTATAAGTTTATAATTAAGATGTGGATAAGGTTCCTCCATCTCATTGAGTTGTACGTAGTGTTGCATACAGGCCTCTTGGATGTTGATCTGTTCCTCCTCTGCTATTCCTTGGTCTGTAGATTGATCAGTTAAAGTTTGAGATTTAATTTGTAGTTCTGGAATAACCTCTTTAATTTTCATTCTGGAGTCCATTTGCTCAGTGACTTCAAGAATGTTTTCCAGTATGAGATTGTAGTTAAGTGGTGGGTAAAGTTCCTCCATTTCAGTGGTGATTAAAAATAGTCCTTTAGTCTTTTAGTGGAGGCTATATTTAATAACAGTCAGCCAGTATCCACTTCCATAATTTCTAACAGTTAGTTTCACCACCCAGCTGTTTCAGCTTCTTTATCTTTTCCCTTTTATGATAATTTGAAGGTCAAAGCCAGCCTCAAAATCAAAGGGAAAAAAAAGCAATTGCAGTGTCAGATTTCACCACAAGATGTCCCCAGTAGGTTATAGAATCTTTTTCCAGACGCCAATAAAGTTTTTTTCCAGTTAAAAAAATAACTATAATAGGGGGTTTTTCGGGACCCCAGAGTATCCAAAAGTAGAAATAGTCATTAAAATTAATTATTCTTTCCTTTTGTTCCAAAGCTTATTTTCCCAAGTAAGCAAACACTGCTCTATCAATAATAAGGGAAATAATTCCAAGGGGGCTTTTCACAGGGGTAGATAGGGTAAAGAAAGGAAAGGAAGGGTCTCACCTGGATCTTCCATGGTGGTTCTTTACGCTTAGATGTTCTTGTGACTTTCGGCTGGTGCGGCTAAGTGATCGGCCATGTTAATGGCTGATCTTTTCGTCAGCCCTAAGGAGCTGCCTCGGACCGTGGAAGGAGCTGATGCCCTTCTGCGGTCAAACGAGGGTCCTCCTCAACAGTGGTCGCCCCTCCAGGGTGACTTTCAACCCTGTCCAGGGTCTACCAGCGAAGGGAAACCGGCCGGCAAGAGACAACTCTCTCCGCACGACTGCCAGCGCCGCGATACGGAACCGGAAGTCAACAAAGTTTGTCCTTTGTAACCAACTGCTACTATTAAACCCAGTAGGACCCAGTTAATATATCTATTCAGCATTACATCCAACATAATAGTGGTGTAGTTAAGGCTTGAACTTTTTCTTTATTTCTTTATTTTTTATTTTTAACTAGGTGGTTAAAGCCTTAGAAAGAAGGTTTGGAAGCTCAGAAGACTTCACACTATTTTATAAGCTTTCATCTTCCCCAGTAAACATATTAATTAAAGTCCCATTGTGAGAAACATGTTTATTTTCTTTAATTTGGTTCCTTCCATTTACATTGCAGTGAAATTAGTGGAATGCAGAATTGTAGGCTATGAATCAGAATATTGATTCATATGCTGAATAAACATGTCCACTATCTTAGATGGCTTCAAATGGCTCTTAAAGGATTAGACTACATGTTTGGGGACTAGGACCACAGTGGCTATTTGATACAACTTTAATTCAGGAAAGTGGCCAACAGATAGCTGTTACTAGTGAAGATAGCATAAATCTTAGGGGCTGGTTAGAGGCATTGGTTGGGGACTGTGGAATATAAGATAGTTATGAAAAGATTGGTTTGTTAACACTCTGTTGCAATCAGTTTTGTGTACCATTGATCTGTCAACCATCACGCAAATGGGCTGATTCTTCATGACAATTCTATCCAGAAAAATGACAGGGCCTAGTGATAAAAGGGTGTTATGGAGAAGGGTGACTTTGCATTGAAATACTTAATTAGTAAATCATAGGCAACATGCTCTTGTTACTACAATATTGTTTTTTGCTTGTCACTTTGTCATAATAATGATTAAGATAATCTGACTTAGCTGTATGCTGCAAACTGTTCAGCCTTCACTTACTGGGGGAAAGGCCACCCCACCCTAAAGCAGATTGCCTCTGTTCTGTGCAGTACTCTCTGTTCTTTTTGCTATTTTACATAAGCAGAAAAATAGACATTGATCGATGCCAGATTTTTTATTTGGCTGTTTATATGTTGATTGTGTGGCAACAAACTGATTTCACTGAATACATTTGCCACTGGGGTTTGAACAAAGCCCCCAATGAAACTATATATCAGAGTATCACCTACTGAAAATTGCAATTATTGTAATTAAAACCATTCATGTCAGTGATTCTTAAATGCTAGTATGTTGAGAAATTCTTGTAATTTTTTTGTTCTTTGTGAACCACTACATTTCTTTACATTATTGGCATGCATGATCTTGAAGTTCTTTCAGAATTTAAGATTGCCTTCTATATGCTTATTATGGATGAATGGGAAGTGTTATTGAATAAATAGAATTAAGGCTAGCACATGTCCTTTGTTACCAAAGTGCCTGTAATAAAGACAGTGTCTCTTTCAAATCAACCTGATTCCTCTTTTTTTCCTTCCTTTTCTATATTTCTTTTTCCCTCTTATTATTTTTCTTTATTCATTTTAATTCAAATTTGTCCTCTTTTTAAATTCCATTTAAAAACCTCTTCAATAAAAAATATTTTAAAAAGAGCGGGTAAAATAAAAATGTATCAATACACACTTTGAAGAAGATTGGATTGGAAGCTGCTTCTTTAGAACCCTTCCCTTCCCTCCCATCCCGTCCCATCTCCTTATTTGTTTTTCACTTTCTTATTTTTCTTTATTTTTTAAATTAAAAATTAAAATTAAAATTTCATTGAAAAACCTCTTCAGTAAAAATTATTTTAAAAACACAAACTAAACCTGACTCCTTTATGAACATATCCATGACATTTTTTTTGGGGGGGGGGGTAAATATGAAGGTGGTTTCCCCAGGTCTTCAACTGTTTTGGAATTGGTTTGGGTTGGGACTTTCTAGTCTAGTCTACAGCCTTGCAGGTTATTAGTAATTTCCCATCTAAATACTTACCAGGTCTGACTCCGCTTAGTTTCTAAAAATCAATAAAGATTGAGTTGTTTCCGAATGGTGTGTGTGTGTGTGTGTGTGTGTGTGTGTGTGTGTGTGCATGATTCTATTCATGTATGTGTGATTACAGACTCCAACACACACAAACACATATATGTTGAAGTCTGTAATCACATAAACATGAATAGAATCATGCATATGCATTCAGATGCTGATACACACATACAGTCATGTTGTGCAGTGTTGCCTTTTTTCATCTAAATCCATGGGGATACAGAAGTTTAAACCTTTCCTTTCTATGTGTTGAAAATATTCACTGCGCTTTCTTCTGAATTGAATTGCACTTGCTACCAGAAATATCAATTGTCCTAACAAGGAGTATAATATCAAAATGACTGTTCTTGTTCTTTTTACTTATAATATAGTCAAAACAGCATCTGTATAAAGGCAAGAAATTTAGGAATTTAGAAAATTTAGGCACTCACAATGGATAATCACAAATCTACCTTGACGCAATCTGTGATTTACATGCAAGCTGCATGATTTCTGCAGAACATATGAAAAAAACCCTGCTATGTATTTTTAAATTGGAAAATTCTTGGGAGCAGAGATACTCCCAAGATACTCTACTCTGGAGCCCCCCATATTTGAAACCCCATCATCTTTTTTGCTCAATTAGAAACAGGACTTCCTCTTGAGAGGAAGATAAGTATACTGAGGGGTCCTTGGTGCTCTCTGAGCTTGGTTGTTTTCTTGCTAGCAGGATGTTAACTAGTTTGGGTAATGAAATGTCTGCAAGAAAACAACAAAATTCAGAGAGCACCAAGGACCTCTCATTTCCTGTCCTGAGCTACAAATATTCTCCTTTATTGATAAGTGTAATTTTTGATGCTGTTGGCAAGAGTGCAAATTTAATCAATTGTAGTTATAAAAATGATTTTAGAGATATAAGAATAGAATAGAATATTCTTTATTGGCCAGGTGTGATTGGACATACAAGGAATTTGTCTCTGGTGCATAAGCTCTGGTACTTGGTGCACAAGCAACAAGAGATAAATAATAATTCATAAGATATAATCATAAATTATGATACAACCAACAAAGTGATAGTTATAAGATACCAATAGGAGTAGATAATAGGAAAGAAGAGCAGGATAAAAGTAATACCATCCTTCTATGTGATTAGATATCCTTAGGCATAAGACAGTGCTGTGGGAATTATGTGTTTAGCAGAGTGATGGCACGGGGAAAAAAAACCCTCTCTTTGTGTTTTGGCATGCAATGCCCTATAGCAGTGTCCTGAGGGGAAAAGTTGAAATGGTTTATGTCCAGGATGTGAGAAGTCTGTAGATATTTTCCCAGTCCTCTTTCTGACTCGTGCAGTATACAGGTCCTCAATGGAACGCAGGGTAGTTACAATTGTTTTTTCTAACTAGTCATGGAATTCTGTACCTGTCCTATTTAGTTGCTGTACCAAGTCAAACAGTTATAAAAGTACAAATGACAGACTCAATAATTCCTCTGTAAAACTGTATCAGCAGCTTCTTGGCAGTCTGAGCTATCTGAGTTGACATAGGAATATATTCTTTGTTGTGCCTTTTTAATGATAGTTCTAATGTTAGGTATCCATTTCATTTCCTGGGAGATTATAGAATCCAGAAACTTGAAGGTCTCTACTGTTGATACTGTTGTCTAATATTGTAAGAAGTGGCAGAAGAGGAGGGCTCCTCCTAAAATCTTCTATCATCTCTACAGTTTTAAGTGTGTTCAGTTCTAGATTGTTCCAGCTGCACCACAGAGCCATATAACTATGTAATGAATGTTTAGATATGATTATTTCTATTCAATTGAATGTTTACATATTGACATTTTGCATATGTGTGTCTCACAGTATATATTTTCATACATAAAGGGGAGAGAGTTGATCCAGACAATTTTAGTCAAAATGTAGTCCTGTTTATATCACTGTGAATGAAGTTAAGCTGGATATCTGGATATTTCATGGGCATCAGTATGGAAATGGCCTGTCATTGAGTTTTTTTGGGGATGCTTTTTGACTTCCTGGGCTAATTTACACTCATGGAATTTCATGTTAGCCTTTTGTACAAGTATTGTATAATCAGAGCCAGCCCTCTTAGCCTTTGGGAATGAGTCAAAGTTGATTAGTTTTGAGCTACATAATTGGGGAAAGTTCTGAAAAAGACACAAAAAAGAAAATACAACCAGAACAGCTCTGAGAATGGGTAGTTTCTTTATTGTTGATCATCAGTTTACAAGAATATCACCTTTGGGATTGTTTACCCTTGGGAAAAACAGCTGTAGACCTAAGAGTTTGATTTTAAACATTTCCTCCCCTAGATGGAATCTAAACTAGAATATCTTTTAATCTCCCCTAATGGGGCCTCCTCTTGTTCTGCTGGTGGTTCCACCTCACAGACAATCTAATTTTACTATAGGAAAAGAAGAATGGAGGAAGTCTGGCAAACATATGTAAGAGAAATAGAATAATAGAAATAAGGGAGGAATTAAAATAATTTATCATTCCTGAACTCTCGTTTACCTGCTTGTGTGTTTGCTTATTTACTCAGTATTTATAGTTTGCCCAAATCCTAATAGACTAAGGGTATTACAATGTTAAATACATAAAAAACAAAGTTTCCATTCATCCTAAAAAGATCTATGGATGACCTGGGACCAGTTACATACTCAGTGCCAAACCTACCAAATAGGAATGTTGTGAGCCAAAAAAGAAATGTTTGAAGTAATTAGAGGAATTAGAATAGAATAGAATAGAATAGAATAGAATAGAATGGAATAGAATAGAATAGAATAGAATAGAATAGAATAGAATAGAATAGAATAGAGCTGGAAGGGACCTTGGAGGTCTTCTAGTCCAGCCCACTGCTCAAGCAGAATTATATTATATAATACAATATGTAGATATATGTATCATAGCATCTGGAAAAAATATAACGGGCCCTGAATGAGTTAATGTGTTTGTTAACTGGGCTACACACAGAAGTTGAAATATTTGTAGTTTGGTTCTAGGTTCTTATAGTTTAGAATGATATCTGAATGCCCACATATTTGGATAGTATTCTGTCTAAACAGCCTTCTTGCATGATGTTTAGCAACATGTTCAGAAATGCAATCAAGACAAAAGAGAGGATTTTGTTCAACCAGACTTTTGAATTCTCAAGGAACAGCCTTCTCGTCTCTTGTCTCGGAAGACATTTAGGCCTAAACTGTTTTAATCTTCTATACTTTCCTTGATCTGTATCTTTTAATGTTCTGCATTGAATAGTTTATAACTGAATTCACATTTTAATGGTTGCTTTTTAAAAACCATTTGATTGGTTTTTAGAAACGTGGATAATTTTTGAATTTTAATATTGTAATCTATTGATATTTACAAATTTGACCTTTTAAAGGAAAAGATGCGTGTTGAATCAATTGATCTTTGGATATGTATAGATTGCAGCCTGGTTCAGAACATGCTTCTATGAAAGATATTTCACATTATTATTTTTATCTCCTTCCTTGTCAGTGGTGTGAATGAATTTAATTTTCAATAAGCTTTTGAAGGAGGCTGGGTTGAAAGTCAGCAACTAGCCTAATTTTACAAGGAATTTTTATTACCAAGAGCATATTTAATAAGAGACTTTCTAACTGCAGTGTACTTGGCTTTCAACAAGTATATTTTGGAGGAGGATTTTTAAAAACACAAAATAAATATTTCATATATGTATTATAGTGGCTAATGAACATTTATACGGAGGAATTATAAAAAGGGAAACCAGTAAAATGAAGCTTAAATCCTGATTACTTCATGGACACATCTGTGTAGTTTTCTTGGCAACACCATGTAGGTGATGTGAATTGCTTTCTTCCAAGAAGCTGTTAAAAATTTGCTGTTTAATTTTCAGTGGTATGTGTGTGCGTGATTACACATTTGGTATTGTTTGTGATTGGCATTCCTGATAATAATTTGTTAAGTTGTGCTTTTAATTTGTTTTGGTTTGCCTCATTGTTTGATTTGCAGTTGTTTAGGTAATAATGTGCTCCAGTTTATTACTAGAGGTTCCCTGGTGTATTATTACAGTTGGTGTATTGATGAGTTGCCCTGAAGAAACAGCAGTATCCTAAGGGCAAATGCTCTCTTTTCAATGAGAGTTTCCTCTTTCCTTCAACTCATAACCACTTCAGCAGGCCAAACAACAACAACCCAACCTTTCCACATCCCCACATTTCTGAAATTGTAATACAGTAGAGAGCAACTATTTTTTAGCATAAATGTGGGAGAATGAGAATGAGTCATGCTTTTACACTTGTTAAATTGAGGCATAAGAAAGTGAAAGTATAATTTAACTTTCAAAGCGAAATAATGATTTTTATATTGCTGGAGGTTTTTTTTATTTTTTCCTTTGTTTTAAAAAAACCCTCTTTACCAAAATTTTATCTATCAAAATGTAATTATGAGATGATCTCTATTTGACAGAAAAGGCCTGGTTTAATTGCGAGGCTTCTCCTATTTATTTTTATTTATTTACTCATGTGGTCAGACCAATGTATGAAGCATTTCTTTTCCCAATGCCCCCCTACAACAATGGCCCAATATAATAAGTTGGGGTGTGAGCTACTATTGGCTTCAAATCATTCAGTGAACTTCCATGAGGAATGATGAATTTCACTCTTGGTCTCTCTGACCCTAATCCAGCACAGCAACACTGTATGCACTGCACACCACAGCAATGGTTTCAACAGATCCTCCTTCTCTAGATGATGTTTTCCCTTGTAATTTCCCCTTGTAATTCCCATGTTTTTACTGTTGATCATTTGAACGGGAAAAATAAATAATACTAGTGAATGTGAATGAGATGTATGAGTCGCTATTCTCTCAAAGCCACATCAAACTAAAAAAAAAAAAGACTACTACTTTTTACATTTTATAAAATCACCCACTCTTTTTTCATATTTCACAACAAAGAACTGCAAAGAAAATTAAACTATTGAAAGGAAATGCTAAATAAAGAAAGTGCAATATTGCTTATGTTAGTTGACTTTTGTTTTAAAATCTTTAAACTCTCCTTTTTATGATGCTTCACTCTGCTTAATTTATGTATTATCTTTCCAATTTTTTTATGCATGGGAAAACATTTAAAGTTGTTTATTTTAGGACACACACACATACATACATATACATACATACTGTACATACTGTACATACTATACATACATATGGGAATAACATTTAACATAAGAGATATTTCAGTTGCTTTATGTCTGCTGTTAAGAGATTGTATGATTCACTGATAGAATTGTATCAGCCAGAAAAACAGATTATTTCTTACCTTCTAATCTATGTAGTCATAGTTCTACTGTGGAGGGTTGGAAGATTGTCTGCAAAAGTTTTGGAGTGTCCCCTCAAAACATTATGGCAAACGAAAATAAGGGGGATTTTCACAAATGTTTAAAACATGTTAAAAATTAAAAGAAAAACACTCAAGCGAGTACTTTACATTAATAAAGCTGATCTTGTTTCTCATGCTTTTGGGATTTTGAGAATGCATAATATCTATACATCTCATCAAGAGTGAGGGAGAATTCTGAGGCATCTTAAAGACTATCAAACGTATTATAGTATAAGCTTTCAAACATAATTCAGAGGAAGGTATTTAATAATACCAGATTTTATCTTGTTATAATATAATCATATGAATCTATAGAAAAACACTTATGAAGAAAGTCACAGGTTTGAAGCAATAGAAACCCCTCCCCCCAAAAGCCAATAGCATGTAAGGATTCAAATTCAGTGGAGGCCTGATTATTATTATTATTTTAGTAAATGATTTTTTAGTAAATGATTTCACTAATTGATTTTTTTCTGAAGTGAATATTTTTCATTCCTTAGTACTCTTATAATTAAATCTGTTTTGTTGAGCTTGCTTAATCTGGGAGGGGGCAATTAGCATTAACTTTCCTGTCTAGAGGATCTTAGTTGGTTTAACTACTTTTACAAACTGCTTTTTCTTCATCCATAGCTCCCTTATGAAGGCAAGGTAAATTGCCCTCAGAACAAATGACTCCCCCAGAAGTGCAATGATGCTTTACTTGCTTGCTTGCTGTTTTTGAACTGAAGCCAGCTTTTCCCCCCTAAAGTGATGATCTCACTTTACTCCTGTAGTTCTGTTGGGATCTTTTGCCTACGGTATTAAATATGTTAGCAAAAAGGAAGGGGGGAAAGAAGGAAAGAGGGAGACATTGGCAGCCTTGTGCTTGACAGATGACTTTCCCCCGAGTTGACGGCTTCCTTGCCTGTCAGCGAAGCAAGCGGCTGGTAAGTGGAAGAACACTAGAAGGGGAGGGCATTTGTGGGTGTGTGAAGAGAAGAGAGCTAGAGGGAGTAAAAGATTCAGCTTTGGAAGGGATGAAGGCTGCTTTTCAGAGCAGAGAGCAAAGACAGAGAGTCCCGCAGATTGCAAGGCAGAGAACTGAATGCTATTACAGTACTTCTGCAAATACTTTCAGGCCTTCGATTCAAGCAGCTGAATTGTCAGCAACGGTTTTTCTACCCCACCCTCCTTCACCCTGAGAAAGATCTTTCAGCTGGTATTACTGATTGAATCCTTGGCTTTCTGAATAAACAAATCAAAAGAAGTATCTGTGGTTGCTTTCCATCTGGAGCTCAGCCTTTAATCCCATCTATTGCTCTGAGGAGCATGGCATGCCACCAGGACCTTTCTCAGAGAACATATGAAATTCTTTCTGGTTGCATACCCTCTTTCTAATCAAGGGCATAATAAAGGGGTGGAGAATACTTGAAGGCAGGGAAAAAATGTTTACTGCTTTTGGTCAGTCTTAAAAAACAAAACAAAAAACAAATCTAGAGCGTGTGCATGTTTCGGGGGATGCATCCATTCTCTAAGCTTTAACCAAAGTAAAAAACCAAAACAAAACAGAGCCATGGAGTCTCCAACAAAGGAAATTGAAGAATTTGAGAGCAACTCTTTGAAATATTTACAACCGGAACAAATAGAGAAAATATGGCTTCGCCTCAGAGGACTGTAAGTAATTTTTGATCTTGATTATTTATTTCCTGTCTCTTTCTCTAGCTTTTCTGGTTTTGTTTTAGACTTCTTTTCCATGGACTTTGCAGTACATCCAAAGACATTCCACACCTGCTTACTGTATATCCAATAATTTTCAGTCAGTCACTTATAAGAGTAAACAAACCCATATGTTTTGTTTTATAATCTGCAATTGCACATTACAGTGAAGAAATATCATGTATGTTAGTACAGAATTATTTATTTTAATAGGCAAGTATGAGTGAAAAACAACCACATTGTATCAAAACCAGCCATACTGAGCCGTTTATTTGAATGCTTATTTGTACCATTCTCCCCTACCTATTCCCAATACTCTGACATTTGGAGGGAAACAGACCTGAAAATGACACTTGAGGTCAAGATGTTCACATTTACTTTTATTAATATTTATGCCCATGCTTCAACTTTATATGGGCTTACATTGTGCTACATTGAAAGTATCAGTGGAATAATGTCTTTCAGTAATTTAGGAATATTTTATCTGGGGTTTGTCCTCATTTCTTTCTATTTCTATGGCTAAGAAATTAATGGAAGAAATCTTAAATTTGTTTTATTCGCTACAGCACTAATTTCATACATTTTTAAATCTTGGCTTTAGAAAAATTGCCAGTGTGCTAAACTGGGTGCACCCAGATGTTTGGAACATAGTAATTTCTCGTGTGCCCCCTCCCCATTTTAATAAACCAGGCTGTACGTTCACTAGTGACTCATGAGGCAGGAAGAAAAGACTTAGCCCAAAGTGACTTAACTAACCTTCTTTTTACTCACATATCTCAACATGCATTTTCAGCATTTTTTGACATGTTTACTTATGTATGTATAGATGAGGATAAGTCTTTACTTGGTATAGTGCAGGGTCTTCAAACTTGGCCCTTTTATGACTTGTGGACTTCAACTCCCAGAATTCCTCAGTCAGCATGCCTGGCTGAGGAATTCTGGGAGTTGAAGTCCACAAGTCATAAAAGGGCCACGTTTGAAGACCCCTGGTATAGTGCATAACAAAGAAAATAAAATTATTTTGACAGTTTTGTACTAAGACTAGAAATGAATATGATCAGTTCCAGAAAGAAATCTTATCAAGCCAAATGACAGATATTCATAAGTATTCCAAGCACAATTTTAAAAAAAATGCTTGATTTTCTCAGAAACTGTGCTTAATATTATTCTCTGTTATATGATTATTTAAAATATTTAGGACAAATGGTAGCCAGCAGTATATGTCTGTCCTCTGGTCAATTAATAATATTATAATGAATTTTTCTGTATCGCAGCTATAGAATCATTTGTCTAGTTATATCGGTTCAAAAAGGTCTACCTCTGCTCAAACTAGCATTGTCTCAGAGTGATGCACCAACCACAATGAACTTCAAGACATTTCCAGAGCATGATATTTGTGTTAAAAGTTAATCTCTCCATCCCAGGATGTCTGGGTCAATATGAAATAGAACATAGCAGCATTCTTTTCAATGATTAGGTTTTACCATATCCTCCAGTGAGAAAGAATATGTTTGAAAGATAAATTGCTTTTTAAATTGTGCCACATTTTGCTAATTTATTGTATGTGGACTTGACACTTTGCAATCTCAGCTTTCTGGATTGAAGACACTGAATATTTCAAAGTAGTACTTTCCATTTGTTTGCAATTTTATTTGCTGTGTCTTCCATGTAGGAGGAAAAGTATCCATTTATTTTAACAATCAGGAGGTTATATAAAGAGTTGCATCAGAAAAGGAAAAGCGAGATTTTTCAGAAAGGTACATAATTCAATTTAATGTATCCATCCATTAGTGTGATGGAAATTTTCTATCATTATCTACTATTCTTTGCAAAACATTTAATAGGAAATAAAAAGGCAGAATATATTGGCAAAGGAACATTAGTAATAGTAAAGTTATTAGAAAAAAGTAATAATTACCTACTATACTTAGTAGAAAACTTATGTAAACCTGATCCATGTGAAAATGGCAGTGTACAGTATACCAAATAACTTGATTCTGCCTTCCTACCTCTGATGTTATTATTGGTCTGGATATTGCCCTAAAGGGATAAAAAAAGCTTCTTTACTGCATCCTTATGGTTACCCATAAAATGATTTATTTATCTCTTCACATCTGTGTAACATATGGTAGTTTACAGTAATAAAAAACAATGTAGCAAAATACAGTTGAAAACAGAAAACATAACAATGTTACAGAATAATTAATGGGAAAAAACAGTAATTATTATAATGGCCCCAGGAACTGCCCCAATACTAGGCAGCATCAGCTTTCAGAGCTGCATAGCTATATCTTGATTGCTTTTGCAAAAGAGTGCAAAAGATGGTTCTAACCTAGCTTCCACTAGGTTATGGCCAAGAAGTCTAATCTTGGGACTGAACTGAAAAAGATAACAAAGAATCCTGGATGACAAGGATTATAGTTTAAAGGATTGTAAGCAGAATCAAAAATCCCATGAGAAAGTTCTCTATCCTCCTTTGTTTTTTTCCTATGGCAGCCCAGAAGCTAAAGTTGCTCCAAGTTGAGAATTTACCATATATGTGCCTCAATCAAAAATAATGAAGACGCAAGGCCATTCCATTCCCTACTTGATGAAATGATGCAAACTTAACTGACTATTAAGTTCAAGATGGTACAGTACTAGTTAATCAGTGGCTGGCTATAACCAATCCTTGATCATGGAAATGCATGCCTAGAAAGCACTCCAGCTATCAGTAGTAGTCCAACTTTCCTAATGGAGTGGGAGTGAGATTCCCTACCCCACAACATTTTCTGATTATCAAATAACTACATCCAGCTCTTTCTATCATACGTGCACCATAAAATGAAACAGGAAGAAAAAAATAGCATCAGGACCAGATTCAATTTGCCTAAAGGACAAATTGAGCCAGTTGTTCTCAGATGACTCAAACAACAAGCTATTTAAATGAAGGAGTAAGCCACAATTCCTCTTTGCACTTTTTAAAAGTAAGAAATGCTGTATAGATTGCCTTTCCATCAATACACTTAATGCAGCAGGGTACTTTCTTCCTTCTCCCTGGGTATCAGTTAGTGATGAAGTCTAGAGGAAAGGTTGGGGAAAATAAAAAATATCTATAATAATAAAATAGAAAGTAGCCTCTTATGATTGTTCATCTACTTGAATATTGTCTGCAGCTGACTTAGGGGCTTTCAAAGATTTCAAGCAGAAGTTTTCCCAGCCTAGTCTGGAATGGAAGTGCCAGAAATTGAAGTTAGGAGCATTTGTGTGCAGATGTAGCTTGTTTATTTATTATATAGCCTTATTTTGAAATACTTGACTTAAGATTAGTGGGCTATGTCACCTGCCTTAGAGAAGAAAGTAAAGCAGACTTTTATACTCTCCACAGATTTGGTTGGCCCTCTTCTATTAAGGAACAACAGGTCAGGAAAATCTGAAAAATGCATTTCAACTCCTCTATTCCTAGGCCTGTTCAAGAACACTGGGTGGGGTTATCAAACATATCTAGAGTAATTTTACCTTGAACTGTCTGGATTTTTGCAATGGCTATATGGCAACAGCTTTCTGGTTTTATTCATAATCAGCTCATTACTAAGACAGTAACTTCTTGCTGCAAGTTAGCATAAAGTTATGAAATTCACTGGAGCTGGACAAAGTACTTTGTGAGAATATTGCAATCCATTTTACATTGCAGAGCATCTATGAATCTCATAGTTTTATGTAAGTATGGGGTAGAAATTACCCGTTATCTAAATGACAAATCTATTGGATTGATTTAGTAGGTATGATGTAGAACTTATCTTTTATCTAAATGCCAAATTTATTGGATTGATTTTCACAGCTCAGAATGCTTTATGGATTGTTATAAGCATGTCTTCATATAATGCCAACATTACTTTATTGTTTAATAATGATAAAATTATTAGTTTTCCATTAGTATTCTTGAGGACCAAAAAATTGTCAGCACTGTGTTCCCTGGGTAATGAGTTAGTCCTCCTGTGGCAGTTGTGATGACTTGGAGAACCTTTTATTAGTACTTTAAAAGCTTGTCAATTAATATTATTTGATTCTAGGTTTTTCATATCTAATAGCCACCATATTTTATATTGAGTATGGTAAAAACAATAAACTACAACAAGGTAACTAATCATAAGATATAATTTGACAGAAAGCTTAAAATAGAAAATATGCTACATGATTTCAAGCTGATTTGATGGGTGGGATGGGAGAGAAATTTAGGGTGAAAATACTAGTGGTATGTTTCCCAAAGAACTTTGCTACCCAATTCTACCCTTAATCACCCTTCTACAAAAATGGCAAAAAGGAGACTAAACTATTTTGGCTGCATGTAGTCCAATGATGTCAGCCCTTTACTTGGTGGTTTCCTAAGGCCCACTTGAACATTTGATGCCTCTCCTTTGATTCGATGTCATCTATGCTTTCCCTTTATATTCTGGTAAGTATCCATGGGGTCCATTAAAAAAAACCCAATGCACAAAGTTAAAAACATAGAAAATCAGTAATGATCCAATAGCTCCAAATAATGTTTCATAGTTAAAAGTCTGGGAGAAATTAAGAATGTTTGCAGGTTTTCTAACACTGAGGGGGCAAATACATTCTACAGCTTAGGAGCTTTCCTCACTTGCTAGGGCCTTTGGAAGACTGGGTCATCTGTGGAAGACATCTCCTATACATTTTAATAGCTACACAGATTTGTCTTATGAGAAACAATCTCACTGGGGAATTCTGGCAGTCGAAGCCCACACATCTTAAAGTTGCTGTGGTAATCAGTTCCTGACTATAGGTTAATCCCAAAATCATAAATTATGTCCACTAAGCAGGTTGCCACTATTTCAAATCTTTCAATAGACACATCATATTATGATCATGTGCATTCTGTTATAGATTCTCACTCTTCATGATGTGACAAACATCATTTTATCATAATTGTCACTTGGCTCTGTTTGTATCTTGTATCAGTTCTTGGCCTTTGAATCAATTAGCAATCTGTCTTTTACATTTTGTACTAATTGCTATTTCTGGACCCTTTTCAATGATAACCCCATATAATATAATGGAACAGAAATCTAACAATTATATGTTATAACAGGCCTGCTGAAATAAAAGCAAAAACATTTTGGTCTGACAACACAAAGAGACTGGGTAGGCTTTTCCATGTAGGAAATTGTAGAGTTGCAGCTACACTGATTCTAAAATTTTAAAAACTGGTGTACCTATCTTGAATGATGATTTTTCAAGTGTGAGTTCCCTCTTCTAGGTTTTAGAACTCTTGACTCAAGTATACAGTTCAAGTTCTCTAAAATCTAGGGCTGGGCTGGGCTTTTGGTGTGAAGGCAAAATGGTGTGCATTATCTGCAGGGTCTTAAAATGGCCATATCTTTTTCAGGGCTTTTCAGATTTGCAGACGGGTGCTGCATAAATCTCCTGTCTATTTTGAAGCACCATTCTTCCTTTGAATCAAAAGCACTGCAGTTCTTTCAGTGATCCCATCAGTTTAGAATACATAGACTGCCAGTTCCACATAGTCAAGTGGCCATCAGGGTAGACAATTGACATATCATTGTTTCAGCTTTTCTTGGCTGCAATTAGCTATGGAGAGATTGCAGATCTATCTCAAGTAGAGTTACTATATTTAAACTTTCTAAAAAGAGGGTACAGAAGAGGTAATTGTTTTCTCTAAGGTGCCCTTCAATATGTATTTATACATTTAAGAGAGCAGACATAGAGGCTTTTCCTCATTTTTTTCCATATGCCACAATTAGTATAGTCACATGCATTCATATTCCTTGCTGGTACTTCCTAAATTGATAGCAAATTGGGTAAGACTGAAGAAAGGAAAATCCTAGATTGGAGGGGTCATGGTAGCAAAACAAACAAACAAACAAAAAGCCAACAATGCCAAACCATATGAGGGTTGCATTGTAACTTGGGGACATGTGGAAAGGAATAACCATGCAGAGGTAGAGGAGAAGGACCAAAGAAGATGAATGAAAACCAGAAGACCAGGGTGCTCAGGTGGGATGGGGAGGGTGGGAGAGACATAAAAATGAGAGATTGGGATGGCACCAAAAGATGAAAGTAGGATAGGGGAAAATGGGCTACTGCATCAGCCTAGATATTTTAGTAATTATTATCTTCCTAGTCAGATGAAAAAAATTGAAGCTAAAACCATCCTTGTGTGAGAAATATCCAGATGTATGGTAACTATAGCAAAAAAATAAAATAAAATTCTGCAATAATTTTTCCAAACTTCTTCCAATATCATAAATTGCCTATTTTCCATGCAGGATGTAGGTGAAAGAATTAAAAGTAGTATCAATGCACATATGCAAGCTACAACTCTGGATTATATTATTTTCTGCTCTCAGAAAACTCCCCATAACTTTGTTTTATAATGTTCTACAATGGGAACTGTCAATAGCAGAATAGTAGTTTATTTGTGATATGCGTAGACTGTCTCAATCTTGGGGGAATAGATTAAATCCAGATCCTAAGCCATTAAGGGTTTGCTGAATGAGCAAATGAATTATCTACCCTACAATGCCTCCCCCCTGCAAAATCTGTATAGACAATAGAAATCACTAGTGTAGAAACTACTGTGCCAGTTCCTTGATCCCTGAATTTTTTTGTCCTTGTACAACCTTTGCTACTTAGTTTTCACATCTTCAAATGTGCTATATTCTGTAGCAGATGCAAATAATTTCCAAGAACAGTTTAACTTAGTCACCCAGAATATAATTTTTTTGGTTGAACATGTGAAAGGATTTGCAATTATTTGAATCAAGATTGGTGTTTGTTTCTTTAGGGAGTCATTATCTGGGGCAGAATCAAGTCATTTGTTTTATAGACTAAATTTCTGAACTAGACACTTTCTAGATAAGTACTTTATCTTGAAGGTTGCACGTGCATAATGTGTGGAATTTATCAAGGTTTAAACTAATTTTTCCTCCTCCTGTTTCCAAAAGCAAGATATCAGTTCCGAACTTCTTTCTTTTCTGAAAATTAGTAAATCTGTCAAAGAAAAGCAAAAAAAATATCTGAGATCGGTCTTGTATGATGCTGGTCTCACTCTTCCTGTTATGCTGCACTGTATAATATAGAAACAGGAATAGAAGATTTGAGTATCCTTTTCATCTCTATCACAGTTTAGTAACTTTCAGCCACATAATTTCACTCTTCATGCTACATATAATATATAACCAACTACAATGTTCTCAAGTGAAGAATTTCAAACCACAGGCCAGCACAGATATCAGAGATGAGTCTACTTTCCTCTCTAACAAATACCCATTTATCAGAAAGGAAAGAAATTAAGATGCTGGCAGGTCAAGATATCACAATGGGAAACCCCAAACCAGCCCTGATAAAGCTTTCATTCTCCTTAATAAATATTAAGAAGTTAAAGATCTTTTACCTGCACATTGGTGATAAATAGCTTTATTTTATTGGTCTTAAGAATTGATAGAAATCAGAGAAGAAAAACTCACATATTTTAAATGTGTGACATATTCTATTATGCATAGCCAGGTTGAGAGAAGGAAAAGAAGGAACAGTCAAGGATTAAAGAAGATGGAAGGGATCAAACAGATTTCTGGACTGTCTATGAAACAGCTAGATTTTGTCTATAGCTGAATTTGACTGGTATTTGACTATCTTAGTTTCCAAATATAGTATTCATTGTAATGTTTGCTTTCTCAATTTCGTTAGAGAATTTTTCTTTGATAGCATGCACTACTCTGTTCCCCTAGTCACTGCCTTAGACTGAACTGTGAATAAGCTGAAGCTGAAAGAGACAGTGGCAAATCTAAGACTAATAGGAGCTGCAAACAGAATGCTCTGCAACCTCATTTCTTCATGAAAGTTATCGAAAGACCCCAACAAGCCTTTTGACCCATATTGTAGATTAGAAGAAAGAATATCTTTCAAAGGTAGGAATGAGACTTCTTCAGGACTGATCAGAATATAAATTAAGCAGAATTTGCTGAATATTACATGTACTATTTGTCTGATGAATTTTTCCTATATATATATGTACACATACATGCACACAAATACACACACACAAACACACAGAGACACATACACACAAACACCAAATTTCTTCCTCTTCTGAAAGTTTGTGGGAATGGTTTTCCTATTTTATTGAACATATTGAACATCTGTCTGATGATTTCCACTCTGTTTTAATAACACAGTATTTCACTAGCCTTGCCCATTCTCTTCCTACATTTCACAGCTGGAAAAAAAACAGTTCTTAATCAGTCTATCTTTCTCTTTGTATGTTTACGTGCAAAATTGCTCAGTTCAGAAAGATTTCTTCCATTTCTTCAATCAGAAAATAAAATGAAAATGTCTTAACAACTCTTCTTTTTCTCCTGTCAATTATTAATGATGATACACAAAATGATAACTTTTATGAGTTCTAGAAAGATTTTCCCCTCTACTTTATTATATAGGGCAAAACAGAATAATATATTCCATAGTCAGAGGTAACCTGTCTACTTGCACATTATTCAAGGAATTGTTTGAAATTCATAGACTGAGAGTTAGCCACTGCAAATTTTGGTTAGGATCTAGCTGGACTCTATGGAAATGAATTAGGGCTCTTAATTGCTTTTAACAAAGCAGTTGCTAGAAGGTGTATTTGTACTGAATTTACCAATTGTAAAAAAGAGTAATCATTTGGAAGTTCAACTGTTTTCTCTCAAAAAGAACATAATACTAATATTACCTATCTCAGCATCCTTTTTAAAATTTTATCTTGATAAAAAAGATGAGCTCCCCATGAAGCGAGTTGCACAATGAGCATTGTTCCCTAGGTATTTAAGCTAGCACAATTTAATGAAAGTTTTCACAATCCCTCAAAAAGTACTCCTTTATTTGGAAACTTTAAAATTATTCAGTGTTCAAATAAAAAAAAAAATCTAATTAAATGCAAGGATTGCTATTGCTTCTTGTGCTGTTACTCCATGTCTTCTTGGATCACATTGGAGAATTTAGTTACATAATAGCCACCCTGTGCAAACTATACACATTCATTCATTTTTACTTGCTCTGTAGGAGGTAAAGGGCATTTTGTCTATGAAATCAACTATAAAATATTTTGAATGGAACAACCAATATAACTTGCACACTTCAATTTACCTTGGGTATATGATAAAGTGTAAAGCTCTTAAAATATTGTTAATTCATTTTGAGGCAGTTTAACCTGCTGTTTGCATCAGAAAAATTGGCAACAGTTAAGAGTTTCTAATCCAAGTGCTATTCATACAAACAATTTTACAGCAACAACTGTAATAATTCATAGTTTAATTTATGAAGACTTATTTGCACTCATTCCCAAAAAGCACTAAGGTATAGATTAAATATACTTGATTTCAGTACTTGTACAACTGCCATCTTATTGTGTATATGAAAATAAATTGAACTGAGTTCAAAGGAATTTGTCGATATTAGTGCATAGGGTTTCAGCCTAGTAATTGTGAAGCAAATTTCCATGGAAGTAAAGTTTTCAGTAGAGAATCACTCAAATGTATTGAAGGTTTCATTTCCTATGTTTCCCAGAACTCATTTAGCTGTGCTTTGGGTAATACTTTGAAAATATATAAGCTTTAAAGGTGTTATAAGATTCCAGCTTAGAAAAAAACATTTTTTAAATATTGATTTCATTTCATAATTACTTTCTGTTTTTCAAACTGGACAACTTCATTTCAGTCTCTCTGAATTTCAGCTTATGCATGTGTGTGTATATATATACCTATACACAAATATACCAGAGAGAAATACACTACAATAGTTATTATTGATTTAGTTAAATTAGTATATAGGAGGTGTTGCTGATGGAGGCAATTTTGATGAACTTATATTTGGCTTGAGTGTTAATTCAATTAAAGAAGCACTGGGAAAGCAGAAAGCATTCCTTATTAAACTGTCAATGTATCATGTAAAGTTAATTAATTAAAAGTTAAAAGCAAGATATTTGGTATTGAAGAATGATAAATTTTATATGTCCACTGTTTCATTTATTATTATTATGTTGAATTATACAGTATATATTTAAATCAATGCTGATGAAAGCACGGGGTGAAATCAGAAAGCCCCTTTTCATTTCTTAAGTGTTGATAAGCAAATATTCATATTGAAAAATATGACCCTTCAAGTTTATATTACTCCTTGTACTTGCCTCTTCTTCAAAAAAATTATACCTGAAAAAAAAAGAACAAATCATTTATCTCAGATAAATCTCAGACCATTGACTCTCACCATTTTGTCGGCAAAGTTACATAAATGTTTCTGACCACCTTACCTCACATATATTTGCTAGCAAGATTGGGAGAAGATGGAAATTCTATGTTATTGATTCAGGCTATGAAAGCCCCTTATTCTTTCTGCATTTTTCAAGGTCAAACAAAACCAGAAACCTGGCAGTCTTATAGTTAGATTAATAATAATATATTAAAGACCAACTTTTTTCCTACATTAAAATAATTCAGCAAAGTGAAACTTTTTTCAATATCTCCAAAATTTTAAAAGTAAGTAACTTCTAACCTATCCCACTGAAATATATAGAATTTCAAAGTGCAAGCACTTTGACTACAGGTTAGATTATAAGCTATGGGAACTGTTTGGTTTCAGGGGTATTATTTAAAATATGCATTCATTCTCATGATGATATGCAGCTAATTTTGCAGGAATGCAATTGATCATCAAATGCCCTTTGGATACTTCATCTTGTTCAAAGTAGCAGAATACTTATTTTAAATGTTGTTGTTTGAGCAAAGGAGCTCTGAATATTTAGTGTATGGAATGTGTATGCATGCACATGTAGGCAAACAGTTCTTGTTTAGGCTTGCTAAACAGTAATCTAAGTATTTCAGCTTGTATTACAAGGTTAGGTAAGGGTCTGCCAGAAACACAAGATTTAAAATTCTACATCATGCCAGCTGTCTAGTAACAGAGAGGCGGGTGCTGATCATAGTGGGGGCTGGGTGAAAGAAAAACACCATCTGATAGATTTACCAGAGCTTAGTGCAAGATGCAGATCTGCTTCTCTGCCTTTGAAAACAGCTGTTGCCAGACCTTGATGCAATTCCACATTATGGTTCTTTTCTCAATATTTAATCTGAAATTGGCTGGTGACCTTCCTTTTTCATTTCTCACTTATTTTTAGTGCTCCCCACAACCCTAACAAATAACAGTCAGGCAACTGATTGGATATCAGAGATTTTTTTTTTGTATTAATTAATGCCATACAAGGGCTCTGGTTGAATAAGAAATCCCTCTCCCTTTGGTCTGTTAAACTAGAGCAAGATTAAATGGGGTGGGAAGGTTTCTTTAAATAAGCAGTCAAATAAAACGTTATTATTAGTTATATTTTTACCGAATTCTTCTTTATTCACAAATAAGTATAGCAGTTTTGCCCTCCTATTCAATGGCTGTCACAAGATTTAGTTTTCCTAGGCATATTAGTCAGAATACAGTGAAACAATGATCAAAGAATTGGTGTCTTTCTACACTCTTTTACTGTTTAAAGATAATATCAAATGTGCAATTGCTGGATCCAACAAATACAGTAAAATTTGGTTAAAATATCATAATGTTCTCAGCCAGTAATAATTAATGTACAATAATAACATCAAAAAGAATTGTCTCTGCATTTGAGATAAAGCATTCTGAGCTATCTCAGTAGCCTCAATTTTTTAAATTATATTTTATGCCTTGTTATTAATAACTTCTGATCACCAGTGTGCTAAGAAAGCTAAGAAAATTATAATATAAATGTGCCTTAATTTTAGAAGGCTAATACACAATTTTCTAGTTGTGTATAGAAATTGAGACTTGGAGGCATTGGCCAAATTCCTTTCAATAAGATATGAACTTGAAAAATCCTTACACATCACCTTCATTTAGTTATAGCCATCATCTTATTGCCAAAATATAGATAAAATGAGGCCAACAGAATATAATTGGATTAAATAATGAGAGCCTTGTAAATGTATATTTTATAACTTCCATTGACATTTAAATACCTATGTATTAGTAGATGTACAACAATATGTTTGTGTTGTAACAATGGCTAAGAAAGCGGGACCATTAAAAGCTGAATGAAGAAAAAAGCAATGCCCTTAAATTGTGATATTGAAAAAAAATGTTGAAAGTGCCTTGGACATTAAAAAGAAAATTCATTCAGGAGTAAATAAAGTAAACTAGAACTTATGGGAAGTATTAATAATGTAGCTAAAGCTTAGCTGTGCTGGACACATAATGAAGAGTCTTTTGAGAAGATCCTAGTACTTGGAAAAGAGAAGATAATAAAAAAGAGGTTGGCAAAGGATGTCCCAAAGGTGCTTTTTCAAGAGGTAATTGGATTTTTTTTTCTTTGAAGACGTTTCACTTCTCATCCAAGAACCTTCTTCAGCTCTGACTGGATGGTGGGAAATGGAAGGATTTATATTCCTTGCAGACACTCGTCATTTGCATTCTTTTAGAGAATCGTTGAGGCCACTTGGAGGTTTACCTGTGTCATCAGGTTCACCTGAATAATGCAAATATATGTGGAGCCTTCTTGGAAATGTTGAAAGGACTGTTGTAGACAGGAGATAGATTATATTGTATCCCTCCCCTATGTTGAGAGAAGGCTGCTCAGTTTTGACATAGATGGTGTCTTTGACCCCTTTCTGTCCAAAATGTGGACTTTGCTATCTTCAAAAGCATGTCTTTCAAATGTGGGAAAGCCCTCAGAATGTGTGGCTATCCCAACTGGGTCTTCATCAAATCCCCAAAAAGACTCAGCAGGAGCTCCTCTATAACAGACAAAGAAGAGAACAGTAAACAAAGCAATATTGTCATTCCATACATTGCAGGAATATCTGAAAAGCTTAGGAGGATCTTCAACCAACACAACATTTGTGTGCACTTTAAACCCAAGAATGCACTAAGGTAGAAGCTTGCCCACCCCAAGGATAAAACACCCAGACACAAAATGAGCAATGTGGTATATGCAGTACAATGCACTAAAACATATGCAGATCTGTACAGTGGGGAAACCAAACAACCACTTCACAAATGCATGGCACAACATAGGAGAACAAACTCATCAGGACATGATTCAGCAGTCCATCTGTATTTGAAAGACAAAGACAAAGACTCTTTTGAAGACAGCAGGGGACTGCCGGTTTGAAAGAGGGGTCAAAGAGGCCATCTATTCAAAAGTGAACAGTCCTCTTTCAACAGAGGGGGAGGGATATGACATCATCTATCTCCAGTCTACAACACAGTCATTTCAGCAGTTCCAAGAAGGCTCCACATCCATTTGCACTACTTAGGTGATCCTGAGGACAAGGATAAACCTCCAAGTGGCCTCAACAACTCTTTAAAAGAATGTAAATTACTAGCTGTCTGTAAGGAATATAAATCCTTCCATTTCCCACCATCTAGTCAGAGCTGAAGAAGCTTCTTGGATAAGAAGAGAAACGTCTTCAAAGAAAAACAAAAAACAGTTGCCTTTTGAAAAAGCACCTTTGGGACAACCATGACCTGGATGACTGAGAATCTCCATAGACAGTTGGCAAAGGACACAATTGCTAGATATTATCACTGATATAACAGACTTTTAAGAACTCAAAGAGATAGTTACTAAGAGCCCCGGCAAAGTGTTGTTTATTGCGTTATAAAGAGATGGAAACAAATGAATTATTGAACAATCATTCTATATATCATAATTTGAAGATTTGCCAAGATTTCAGCAGTTCAAGTAACTTTTATATATAGGTCCTTCTATCTAAGAAATTAACAGAGAGAATTATATAAAAGCAGACATAGTTTTATCTTTCTTCCATTTTTTTGGTAAGAAAAAAAGATTACAAAATTGAATATGAAGCAAGAATCTTCTCTCCCACATGCACAATGCTTCATGCATACTTCAAACAGGACTTCCAAAGTCTTATCTGAGATGGTGATGCAATAATTCCTCTTTTAGAAATAACTTCTAATGTTGATAAGATTTGAGGGTGGGTACCTGACCTTATCTAGAATAGCATGGTGGCAACCCTGCTGGTAATAGAAAAGTTGATATGCATACCAGAGGACATTATATAGTTCTTTGAATCTGATCCTGTAATAATGGAGTTGAGATTTAGAATACTTGCAAAGTGGCTATTTTATGCAACTGACCAACAACTTCTAACCTTATTTTTACAACTACTCTATCAAGAATTAAAAGTCGATGCAGACTAGTCAGGTCATTTAAATAAATTGAAGCCTTTTCTGTAAGCTCAAATTGTGGAATCAATTCCCCATGCATTTTCCACTAATGTTACTGTCATTGTAGTAGAATTAATGATACATAAACAAACAGTATTACAGTACTGCATTTATTAATAAATACCACAAATCAAGTTGCAGATGACTGCTGCATTCTAGTTTCATGAAGGTTGGAAGCAGATGGAGATATGTTAGTTGTGTTTTTTCTAAGCACTATAATAGGTGCTAAATTGAGGGATTTTCAGATGATTGTCACGTGTATGGGCTTAGTAGAAAGAGAGGGAGACAGAAAAGTGAAAAAAAAAATATTATTATACTTTCTGATTTCAACAATACTTGTTATGCATTTGTCAATATTTCATTTAGAGAAGAGACCATAGCTTCACTATATGGATTCCTTATTAAGGGTCCATATTCAAATTCTGGTGTTTAGTAGTTAAAAAAAAGCAGGTAATGGACAATCCAGACTTGAGAAAGTGGCTGCTAAGTATGCCTGTATGGGAAACCTTGTTATCTTCTTCCTAATGATCCATGTTTTGTGCATATATCATTACAACTGTAAGAACAAGCATGGGGACTTCTGCCTCTACGTATTAAATGTGTCAGAATAACAATAAGAGATGATATCTGTCTTGAGCTCTTATTTATTTATCTGCTAGATGCATCTGGTGTGCCACATTGTGCCATAGAATGATGCTAGATGGGCCTACACCAAAGTCAGCAGGATTAGTCTCCTGCTCATGTTCTTATGACATCAAGGTCAGCTTGATTTACAACATTTCTATTGCAGTTGGAAGTATTTTTAAAGAAATAAAAAGCCGAGTACTTTAGCTGTAGTACCCTAGAATGAAGGATGGAGTATTTTCATTATAGTTGTCTACAGAGGGAAAATTTGCAAAATTATTATCTAAATAACTTACTATTGATTTTTTTCCAGAGAAAAACATTCAGTTTAAAAGGCTCTGGTTTAACTGAGATGTTTACTTGTTTGTTTATGTATTTATTGCATGTATATACTACCAAACTCAGGACTGACTTAAGTAGTTTACAAAAGAAATAAGAATGTAAATTACAAAAAGATGAATAATAAAAATCAATAAATAATATAATGTAAAAATCACAGAACCAGTCCCATTCATTAATAATAATAATTAGAGTTAAAATATAGAAGATGCTATGCTATCTGAGTCACTAAGTAAAATCATTTTCCCTGACTGGAGCATAGCACCATATAAAAACATTATCTCTGGGCTTTCATCATACATTCCATATGGCGGACACATGCAAGTCACATATATAAAGTTTAAATTCAGTGAGTGTTAGGCCTAATTATACACTGTGCATCAATAGAATACATTTTATGTAGCTCAGGGTTGAATTGTGGAGTCCTTGGTGTTTTCTGAACTTGGTTGCTTGCTTGCAAATGTTTAAATCCCAGAGTAGATAACTTCATCAGTTTCTTCTATGTATAAACACAGAGCAATCCTCACACTCACTATTCTTAATGAAGTTACCTAGTCAGGTAATAAAATGTCTGCAAGTAAATAAAACTCAAAGAATACCAAAGACTTGATGAAAGCTTTTCTCTAGACAAGACAGTTATAAAAAGCGATGGGAAAGAGGTATGATATGCACACCTTGGTGCCTACTTTGTGTTCAAAATGTACCACTTCGAGTGGAAGGGCTGTTAGCATTATCCTCACCAACTACATATGGGCCTTCTTTGTCTGAAGAATAAAGGTCTGAGAAGAGTGTTTTAGAGTGGAAAATGTTGGGATGAGAAAGACCTGAATATTTTTACTACCCCAGTCCATAATTAGTATTCCAGTACTGTAAACCCTTCTCCTCAGTTTTTCTTTTCTAAGAAAGAAAGTAGCCAAATATTTCTTATTAATGGAGGCTAACACTTGGTGTCAAAATTATATTGACCATAGCTAAATCTTTTTTGTGGTCATATAGGATAATTGGGAATAACAAATATTTAAATTATTGGCATAATAAAAATGTGGATCATTTCAGAGACAGATTTATGGCTTCTAGATAAGTTTAAAATGAATATGGGTATCTATAAGCATGATTTTAGATATACAGAAAAATGGTAAACTTTCTTCAATAAGAAAGAAACATGAGAAAATAGTTCATATTTCACAAAAATGAGTTTTCCCACCTGCCCTACCATTTTCTTACCAAATTGGACTACTCTTCACCAATCTTTGAATAGACATAAAATTATAATAGCATGATATTTGTTATTCCTACTCCTGACCATTATCTTGATTGAATTGCATGTTTTCATTTGTTGCTAGTTCCATGGCTAAGATACAATGTAATGGATGACAAATCTCAGCTTAGTTTACACACCTAAAGATGTTCTTAGACAGTATCAAAATAAACTTTATTTTATCATTGACAGAGCTTATAGAAATTTAAGCTTATCTCATTGATGGGTTGGAGATGAATTGACATTAATTTAATGAGTATATAGCAGAAAAAAGGAGGTTTACCATGCATTTTTACCATCAGGTAAAAATGAAAAAGAATGAATAGAAAATTCTAAAGTCATTTAGTCATCATTATTTGAAAATAATGAGGATGGGCTTTATATCCCTTCAAAAATAGTTGTTTAGTGCTGGAAGGTGCTATAAGGCACTCACGGAGATCCTATGTGAAACACAATAGTGTTCAGAATTGTTGTTGTAATAACAACACATAAAAAATGTTCACAAAAAATATTGAGGAGAGTCTTCTTTATGTGATTTCCCCCCTTCCCCTCCCATCTCAGTCACTCTCATACATACTTGAAGTCACCCCCGGCTGGTACTGACATACTATTTTATAAGTTTTTTAACACAAATTCTTGTTCAGTTGAAGAACCAAAAGAGGCATGCTTACAAATTTTCTGAATGATTTATGAAACTAGCTAAAATGGGATGTATGCTGTCAATTATTAAAAAGATATCTAGGGATGAATTAGGAGAGAGAGTGAAAGCAATTCAAATTATTTTAAAAATATGAGTAGGATGAAGAAGAAATTTATTAGACTAAAAACTAATCATGAAGGAAAAAAATGGAGAATGCATGCTGCAATGGAATATACTACTTTTCCACATAATGTTATTGACCATGATGTTGACTTATTCTCCTGCTTACATGCTTATTTTCCAAGAATTGGTGTATTTATTTAAGGATTAGCAATGTCAGATCACCTCTGAAGATATAAATTAGGAGTCATGATCCCATACACTGAGAAATGGAGCAGGTTGAATGTACAAAATATCCACACCAATATTATGGCTGTAGAAAGAGAGGATAAAATTTACATTCATTATCTTATTTGTATTTATGAAACTGAATGGTTTTCAAAAGCCACTGAACTTTTAGGTCAGTTTATTTAAATATAAAACATGTATGAAGCTATCAGATCACCAATCTGTTCTGAAGCTCAGAGTTATTTACTTTTCAAAATAGATTTCTTTATCTCAGGATTTAATAACTGTTGCCTGAGACTGAAGACTGTAGGAATAAACCTTCAAACCCCAAAGCCTGAGGAATAAAACAGTTTATAATTCTATAAATTAGAACAAAACTTTCTGGTTTAAAACTAAGCATTCTGTTACTAATTTATGATGCTTCACTACTCATTTAAATTAATGTGTATTGAATTAAACATATATGCATATTAAATCAAGTCCTACAAACATAACATAAGAATGAACTTGTTCTAGTTTAATTCTAGATATGGTTATCTACTGAAATGTTTGAAATTCTGGGCTGATTTTAAACTGATTGTCAGGAATGCTCTTATTCATATGGGAGCACTCAAACTCCCCTTTTTCTGATTGGCAAGAATAGAGTTTATGAGGTATACTGAAAATGCAGTGAAATAAATATAAACCTAATAAGCACTGGTGTTGAAGAATATAAAAGAAGCAATGCTCTTGAATTTAGATTGTTCTTTTTTTAGCTTGATTGCAAGTGGAAGTTTATAAAACAAGGGTTTGTGTTATCTGTTGTTGGTGACTGGAATGGATATACAGAGTGTGGAAATGAAACGCTATTCGATGAGGTCTGAAAATATGTTGGACTCTTTCCCTAATTTTAATTTTTCACACAGTTCTTATACATTTTGACAATTAATCCTCCTGATTGAAAAAAAAAACTATTTTTTTTTAAAAAGGGGATACCAAACCAATCTTCATCAGTCTACAAATGATTGGAAGAGTGTATGAGTTACCAGCAAGAGACCAATTTTATCAATTAAAGAATTTAAATCACCTAAATATGTTAGAAAGAAAATACTACAAATCTGAAAACTGAGGCATAACAGTTACATTTTCCTACTTTAATATTGCAGTGCTTTAATAATTTTAAATTCTTATACTGACCACACCATTTTGGCGAAAGTGCAGATTTATATCTTTGTGGTTAATGTTACGAGACATTTTTAAGGTGTAAACATATCAACATAGTATGGAATACATATTTTGAAATACATTAATTTTAATGTATTTTGGTAATTACAGATATTTTATGGTTTTTAGAAAAACTCACTATCATAAAAAGGAATAGAATTATGGATTAAATGCAGAAATGATTCATACTGGAAGTAAATATATCCATCCTTGTTTTAATATAGTTAAATGAACTACTCTTTTCTTATTTCTATGTTCAGAAAAAAAGTCCCCCTAACTGTTCAGTTGCTGAGCACTGGGAAAAGCCAATGCTTTTCCAAGGTGATAGTAATTTGAACAATATTACTAAAAAATAGGTTTCTCCTGGGTTTTGTAGCTACATTAATTAGTAGTAAAGCAACAGACATCTACTTTCCCCATACGCTGCCACAGAAATTGTATCAATATTATCAGTTTTCTTATTTGCAATATATTTTCTCCAAGTTTTCAAATTAAAAATCACTTTATATTATTTAATTCTTATCCAGCTTCATCACTGCTACTTAGTTCCATCCATGTTGCCGATTGACCTTGTTCAGTTCTCATTTTTTATTTTTGTTCTTTTCCTGCAGGAGAAAATATAAGAAAACATCACAGAGGTAAGAACAGATTGCAGAAGAATGAGAAGGCATTTGAAAAAAGAATAACCTATTATGATTCTGAAATTATATTTTCTTTTATTACTAGTTTTGATGCTGTAAACGTTCTACACTAAGTAAATATAATGTAAACCCACACTAATTTAATTGTGTGGTCTCTTAATGAAACTCAGTTGTGGACTGATAGTTAGAAAAAAATATGGCAGAACTTCAGTGCTGACTTTTGTATTACCCAGTCTGATGCTGAAGTAGTGGAATTTGATACATAATTCTTAAATCTCTTATAGGCTCAGGAAGATATCTGACCAAGTGAAAAAATAAGGGCTTTGACTTTGATAAATTATCTTAATAAATCAATTTATAACTTCTTTTGATATTCTGAAATTGTGCTATGCAATAAAAATAAACTGCAGGCCCGTGTTTTTGCAGAAAACAGGTATTCTGATTAATATTACGAAGGCATAAAATATTGCCCTTTTGTTCTAACAAAATATTGTTGTCCAATTCTTATTTATTTTAACAAACAAATTCATCTTTTAAGATGGATTTGTGTCAGAATTGTTTCGGTCATCTACATAGTGCCTGAAGCTAAACATTATAAAAAAACTGCAAAAACACACACAGGACTGAGTTGCTGAGTGCCTTTGTGCCTATCTGTGTGTGTGTTTGTGTTTGTGTTTGTGTGTGTGTGTGTCTTTGCCATGAGAACTATAAAAACAGTCCTGATTGATTCTGAGTCTGATTGATTGCTTTGAAGTTTTATTATGCTAATTGCTTTTGATTTTGAAGTGGGGGTTAATGGAAAAGTACATCCAATCACGTCTTGCCATTTTCACAGGCTTATCTAACATTTTAAGCCAAACACTAATCATTCTTAGGGCAACTTTTTCTCACTGGCAAAGTTATTTGAACCCTCCTTCACTACCGAGAACCTTTCTGCAGTGTTACCAGAGTTGACTCCTGGCAACTGCCAAGACAAATACCGTGTTTCCCCGGAAGTAAGGCCTACCCCAAAAATAAGCCCTAGCTTGATTTTTGGGGATGGGCCTAATATAAGCCCTACCCCCAAAATAATTAGTTTTGGGGCGAGGCACACACTTAAAAATCAAGCTAGGGCGGGGATAGAGGTGTGGATCTGCCCCATGTGCCCCGTACCCACTTACCTTGCAGCAGGCCTCTCCTCGCCAACGTATTCCTTCTGCGGCATCTTCTGCAGCCAGGCCTGCATTTCTCAACCACAGGCCTTTCTGGAAGGCCTGTGCAGCCAAGAACCGAGCTATGGATTGAATCCATAGCTTGGTACTTGGCTGCATAGGCCTTCCGGAAAGGCCTGTGACTGAGAAATGCAGGCCCGAATGTAGCTGCAGAATGCAGCTGCTCCTTCTGTCCCAGAAGAAGTGGACCTGCTGGGCAGGGCTGTCAGTGCTGGAGATGAGTAAGAGAATTGGTTTTGGCTTTTTCCTAGGGCCAAGGGAGAGAGACTGGCTCAGGATCACTCAGCTGGCTGCATGCCTAAGCTGGACTAGAGCTCACAATCTTCAGTTTCTAGTTGGATGTCTTAAAAATGTAGATTAAGAGGAAAAATGATAATGATCCCTCTGCTTAAAGAATATAATAGATAAAAATATACTTAATATACTAACATATTTGTTTGACAAATCTCTATTTTTATTACATGTAATGGCAAAATTTGTAAACACAAATATGCATGTTTGGAGAAATGTTCACAACAGCAA
This sequence comes from Azemiops feae, assembly GCA_023970755.1. Classification (NCBI taxonomy): domain Eukaryota; kingdom Metazoa; phylum Chordata; class Lepidosauria; order Squamata; family Viperidae; genus Azemiops; species Azemiops feae. Next base: position 118,042 of record JALGBA010002127.1, read on the forward strand.
TTTATAAATTTAGTTACATTTATATCTAATCTTTCCTTTAGTGATTCAAAGTAGTCCCTAATGAGGCATCCCTAATGTCTTCATCCGAATCATTGAGCTGACAAATCACCATGTGAACTCTATGGTTGGGTAGGAATTTGAACATGGGACTCTTAAGTCTTAGTGGTGTTATCTAACTCTAGATATGAAAGGAATGGGGCTAGGAGAACAGAGGGACATATGACTAGTAGGACCAAGGTATTAGACTGAACCAGCTAGATAATAAATCTGCACAGTTACAGGCCAAACATTTAACTACTAGCCCCTGTGTGCATTCTATGAAAGTTATAAAAAGCAAAATAAAAGAAATGTTAGAAATGAAAATGGATAGCTTCCTAAACATCAGAAATAGAAAAATCAAACAGTGGCAAATTTATCTTATCTCATTGGTCTTTCACAGAAAGTACATCCCAATTTGTTTAGTGTACTGTACTGGATATAGCTATTTTAAATATATTAATTTTAATTATATTAAATTTAATAATTTAACAATCAATTTCTCAATATTCATTACAATTGGCCATAAGGTGCAAGTTTTTCTATCATTGGTTGGGTCAGAGTTAAGACTGTTAGGAATGGATCTCTGTGGAATAAACAATTGTTGCAATAAAACAAACATTAATGCATTATTCAGTTTTGTCTTCTTCGGGCCTATTTTCTCCTTTGTACAATAGGATTATAATCCAGAAACATATTTTTTAGTAGAGTGGCTGATAGCAACATTTGCAGGGGTGAATAGGTTAAAAAAGTCAAGATGAGCCAGAGCCATTTCTGGCTCTCCAAACTTAGGCTGCTGGTTCAATTGTTCCCAATTATTTTTTCTCTGTTTTTGCCTGCCACCACACAACAATCTGGCAATCTTGTGTGTTATTTCAGGTTTGAGGTTAGAAAGAGAAATTGATGTGTCCTTTGTTGCTAGTCAGAAGTGGGCTAATTAGAACATTTTGAGGTTCTGCATGAAACTGGCAATATAGAAGGGACAAACTTTCTAAACATGTTGACTAAATTTTGTTAAGTTATCAAAGCAAATATAATTATATTGGGATTGGCACTTTTTACTGCTGTTGGCTAAATCTTCTAAACCTGTTTATTAAAAACATGGGCATTTCAGAGCTTGGTAGGCAATCCCCAACTTCATTAAACTTAGAGCTCTTGATCAGCAAGTGATAATGCTAAGAGAAAAAAGTTCAGTACCTAGTAACATAAAGTATCTAATCAGGATTGCCAATTTTTCATTTTCAGGAAACCTTGGATGAGGGAAGATTGCTTAACTATTTAAACCATTAATGCTTTTATGGCATATTTCATATAGCAGGATATGAGGTAAAATGACCTAAAGCTGTCAGTACGGAAATTTCAACATTAAGCACCAAACAAGTTGACTTGTGAACAGGATTAATGATAGTATAATGATTGACTAAACCAGTGCTAATTGATTAGAAGCAACAGCTATCTGGCTTTGAATGTCCTTGTGGAGTTGATTCCTCAGCAAGTTTTCCTAGGGCCGGGATGCTAATTGCCATAATTTCTGCAAAACTAGAAGTGACATTTTTTTCATTATCAATATATTTTTGATAGTGATTATCATTATATAATTTCTTATATTTGAAATGGTGATTATTTACAATATTGACTCAAAAATTTATGATTGGCAGGACATATGTATAAATATAAATAAGCATTAATTAATTAATTAACAAAAGTCAAGAGAAACTTCTTTTGTTAACTCATATATAAAAGAATTAAAGCCCATTCACACAATATATATATATAGCTATCATAGCATCATTGTTTTGCTTTGCCTTATTGAATTTATACTACTGTAAATCAACAGAGATTTTCTCAGTCATTGTAGAGGAAGATAATTTTTTTTACAGTTTTATGTGTAATTTTTATTAAAGCAGATAATAAAAGTTAGGCTAATGGAAATTAAGAAAGAAAAAAGAAAAAGTAAAAAGTGCAAAGAAAGAAAAAGTTAAAGAAAAATAGAAAAGAAAAAGTATAAAGAATGGCTTCCAATATTATTCATAGAAATTATAAATATAGATATATTTTGACCTTTCACACTAAAGTTACATCATATTTCTCTTCTTTCTATAATATACCCTATCTAATAATCAAACCATAGTTTCATTTTTTTATTTTTACCCAAAAAATTCCACAAGAGGCTTCCAGTCAACAATAAATATAGATAGTATCTTTTTTCCAATCAAAGAAGTTGATTTAGCCATTTTAGCAAAATCTGTCAATTTCACCCACCATTGAGAAAGGAATGCAGGCACTAGTAAGTAGAAGACAGCTCAATTCTGAGAAAGAAGAAAGTGTGATAAAGATGGTTGAAATAATGCTGTGTTAATTCTGTCTGGGAAAAGAGACAGCAGAGGGAAATGAAGTCAGCTTTTGGATTCTGTTATTATATCTTCTAAAAATAAAAATAAGAGTTTCAGTATTGTTTGTATTGGCTATTCAAGACCTGGCCTATCTCAATGGACTGACAGTAGCTTACATATCAAATGAAATGTAAAAGGCAAAAAACAATAATTAAGGGCAATTAATAATGATTTCTGTGAAGATATTTGAAACTTAATTAATCAACACTTATGCATAATGAAGCAAGTAAAGCTTGGAATAAAAATAAATACCTTGTTTGTCTTTAATGAGGAAGCTTATAAAAATAAATCAAATGTCTTTGATAGTAAGATGTACAAACTAATATAATTTAAATATATAACATTCAAATCTATCTTTAACTTTGCATTTTTTTTAAAAAAATCTATAAACACAACTTTCAGAATCTTTCCCCTTATAGAAGTATAATTGGATTGGAATAATTGGAAAAAAGGATTGCTCCCTCTCCCACATTGTCCATTGAGATTCCTTTCTGACCATGTGAACATATTATGTTAGATCAGTACAATTCATATTAATTTATTTTTCTGTATGTATAATTTTTATTTAGAATTTTAATTGCAGTAGTACCAAAGGTACTTTTTCAGGAGGCAACTGGACTTTCTTGTTTTTCTTTGAAAACGTTTTGCTTCTCATCCAAGAAGCTTCTTCAGCTCTAACTGGATGGTAGGAAATGGAAGGATTTATACTCCTTGTAGACAGTTGGTCATTTGCATTCTTTTAGAGAGTTGTTGAGGCCATTTGGAAGTTAACACCCTGAGGACACAGGTAAACCTCCAATTGGCCTCAATGATTCTCTAAAAGAATGCAAACGACCAGCTATATGCAAGGAATAGCGATCCTTCTATTTCCCACTATCATTAGAGCTGAAGAAGCTTCTTGGATGAGAAGCAAAATGTCTTCAAAGAAAAAAAAATTCAGTTGCCTCTTGAAAAAGCACTTTTGGGGAAACCATGCCCTGGATGACTGAGAATTTCCATAGACAAATTACAGTAGTAAAAATCTAACACAAAGAAAGAAAGAAAAGAAAGAAAAATAGAAAGAAAGAAGAAAAGGTGCAAAGAAGAAAAGAAGAGAAAAAAGAAAAGTAAGAATATAGTGAAAAGAGACAAAAATTATAAAGAAGTTACTTCAAGCCATCATCACAATGAATAGAAACAATTTTTGTAACGCTTCGCTTTCTCTTAAGTTTACAACCAATAATCTCTTTGTCCCATATCCCATCTCTTATATCTAGATAAATTCAGAAAGCATAATCTTTTCAGTCTTAGTGTCAACAGAAAGCCCATTAAGGATTATCATAAATAACAACATATCTATTTTAACTTTGATCAAATAAATCAACTTTATATTCTTTCCCTTTAGTTCTAACAGTGTTAATCCTTATTTCATTTAAATAATGTCATTGAATTTGATTTCTTTATATTTCTTCTTTGTCCTTTATCATAAGATTCTTCAAAGCTTTAATCAGCCTCTTTTGTAAATCCAATACAAAAGAATTATTCAGATCACTTTCTTGGTTTATTATTTGTATTTCCCTTTTGATTTCTTTTGTATGAGACTGATACATCATTTTCCATATCATTCTTGTAAACTATCATTTGTAGATCCATTTTTCAATGCTATCTCTATCTTCATTTCTTCCATGAGGATATGAACTTATTTTCCTGTTCACAAAAAAAAAACAGTTTATGGTTTTCCTTTCTCAAGATGATAAGCTGCTACTGCAGCAACATATCTAACTCTTCCATCTGCTAGGATCTACTACAGTGTTATATGTTGCTGTTTGGGGGAAATGCTCTTGTTTAATTCAAATCTCTATGTAACAAAGATCTTTGATTTAATTAGGAAAAACACAACAGTTAATCATTCAGACCACAATATTTTCAGTGTCAGATTCAATGTGATTATCATTAAATTATTGGGAGAGACAAGATCCATGGAAAGATAGGAGGCTAGATGATATGAGATATGCTTCAGCATCCAGCATTTTGTCCTATTTAAAATAACCTCTCTTTATTCTTCTTCTACATTAGATTAATGCTTTTTCACATTGTATCTATTCACATTGCAGAATAATTATCTAATTCTTTTAGTTCCCATAATTGATTTCAGTGATCCTAGACACAAAGGAAACAATTCTTGTTCTTTAAAAAAAAGGGAAAAAATAGTTGTTCCTTTGCTATTGTTGGAGAATGTGGGGAAAAAAACCTTGTGGTTTAAATTTAAACTTTCATCTTTATTACAATAAAGAGAAATGTTATTATTTATTTATTTTTCCACCTTTATTATTTTAATAAATAACTAAAGGTGATAAATATATGTAATACTCCTTCTTGCACTTATTTTTCTCACAACAACAACACTGTGACTTGAATCAGTCTAAGAGAGAGAGTGACTGATCCAAGGTACCGAGCTGATTTTTATGCTTAAGGCAGGACTAGAACTTACAGTTTCTTGGTTTCTATCTGGTGCACTAGACTCAATGGGCCTTTAGATTTACTATTTAATATTCCTAATCATTCTATAATAAACACATCTAAAAATCTAAATATAGTTATACTGTAGTAAGCATATCTAAAAACCTAAAAATAGTCACATAATATGGTAGAGAAAGGGAAAGGAATATCAAGATCAGTAGATAATCAAGTGCCTAGAAATAACAGGAGTCAGTAGAAACATTTAATGTGACTGAAACATTCTATCTCCTTTATATCAATAATCTAAACCTGTTTAACTCTGGCTGAATATACAGTCAAGTTATTGCAGTGGAATCTGGATTGGACAAATGTGCTACTTCAACAGGGGAAAAACAGTGAAAACTGAAGGAATCAAAATGCCCTGTGGAAATAATATCAAGAATCTGGATGAAGAAATTCCTGGGCATTTTTCAGGTTAATAAACATCAAGCACATAGAAGTCAAGAAGGTTGGTAGTAATATATTAGAAAGTGAAGAAGGTTTAAAGTCCAGACTCAGTGGTGCAAATAATATCCAGATGATTAATCCTGGGCAATTTGAATCATTATATACATAGGTGGAAAGAGTGGAGAGGACTCAAACAGAAATAAAAGAAAAATCACCCCTTCCCCTTTTAATAAGTGAGGATCATAGTATGCTTTGAGCAAGTCTTTATGGTAGCATTGCATAGGAGGAAAGTGCAAATTCCTGCCTATCTTCTGAAGATGGAGGGAAGATTAATATAGGATATTTTTTTGCATCCTTTATATATCAGTCAGCAAATCTTTATAATGAGTGAGCTCAATATAGTTTCCTCAAGTTAGCCCCAAGCAATCCTTGGCAACTCTAGTACACGTTTACTCTTGGTATTAGAAACAGTTAATTCAGGACACTTCAACAATTAATTTAGCTGACTGCAGCAATTTCACTCTAGGAGCAGCGTCATTTATTTTGGCAATCTAAGCAATTGTGTTTTGAAGGGACTTGAAGACCTGGCTTTTCATCCAGGCCTTGGGCAAAGTTGAGTGATGACTCCATTTAACCTGGGCTGTTTCCATTTCTTCCTACCTGGTTTTGTCATCCTGCTATCTTTAATCTTTTTGCTTCTTTGTGGTTTTTCTTATTTTTTAAGGTTTTAAACAATTTGCAAACAGCAGAGAGTCATTGGGAAAGAACAGTATATAGATTTAATAAATTATTATTATTAGTAGTAGTATTGATTGCTTAATTGGTTAGACCGAGTGCAATTAGCGTAAAGATCCCAGGCCACAAAATGATGAGTCTGAAGCCATTTTCTCCTTCAATTATATGTGTAAAAGGGTTTGATCACTCTGTGGTCTCCATTTTAATATTTTTTATCTCCCTCCACCTTATTCAATTGCTGTTACTACTGCATTGCCATGTGTCTCCACAACTTTATGTAATGAATGTTGAAAAGAGAAACATAATAATTTTGCCTATGATGAACTTTATTTTTTAAATTTATATGCAATTAATTGAATTTGAATGGCTTACAGTCATAAAAAGATAAATAAAAAGCAATTGAAATATTAAAACTATGCAGAATAAAATTTTATAACCATACAAAACTCAGGACCAAGAGACAGATGACATGAGAATGAGGTCTTCTTACCCCATTAACCATTTCCAGCAGTGAGAGCTGCCCTTGGGGCCCTCGGCCAACTGGGACAACTAATTTTTAATAACTTTCCAGAAGGCTAAAATGGGAGCAGTTCTCACCTCTGAGGGTAGAGTGTTCCATTCAGCCCGGGGCACTGCGGAAAAGGCTCTTCTCTTTGACCTCATCTACTGGAATTTCTTAGCAGAGGGGATCGATAACGAGCGTCCTCCACTTCATTAGTATGAGTGAGGTAGGCTAATTCCATTGGGGTGAGACTGCACCTTAGATCCCCAGACCCATGTCATATAGGACTTTAAAGGTACTAATTAACACCTTGAATTGGACCAAGAAGCAAACTAGTAACCAATGCAGTTTGTGCAACAGTGTTGTTATATGTACCACCCTAGAGGCTCACAGAACTGTGTGCATCACTGTATTCTGTAGCTTCCTAATACTCTTCAAGGGTAGCCTCATGTACAGCATGTTGCAGTAATCCAACTGATGAGTGCACACAGGGCCTGACAATCCAGGTAAGGGCACAACTGGTGCACATCATGAAGTTGCTCAAAGGCCCTCCTAACTATAACTGCTACCTGCTTTTTGAATAGGAATCACAAGTCTAGGAAAACCCTCAGATTGTACACCAGATTGATTTAGGGTAGTGCAACCTCATCCAGAACTAAAGATAGTAAACAATTGGATCATGAGGTTCCCTGCATTCATAACCACTTCATCTTTCCAGAGTTCAGCTGAAGTCTGTTGTCCCACATTCAGACACCTATAAGCACTGAGAAAGGGCAGCCACAGCATCACTTTGAGCCTGGATCACCAGGGATAATGATGTAAAGCTGTATGTTATTAGCACACTGATGATATCTCATCCTATGATGTTGGATGATCTCAACTAGCAGTTTCATGTAGTTATTAAAAAGCAGTGGAGAGAGTACTGAGCCCTGTTACACCGCACAAAGGAGTGGTTGTAGGCTGGATCTCTTACTGGGCCTCAATGGCCCCAGCTCTCAGTGTCTGATTGGGCCTCTGGCTGTTTCCAACTGGACCTCAGAGTAGGTAGAGAAAATTGAGGGGTTCAACTGATGCCACAAGGGTTGAGGAATCCTCCTTAATCTCATTTACACTCTCATTTGCTGGTTTCCATCACAACAGGGCATGCTCCGTGCTAAGCCTCTGCTGTGTCCACCATCTTCAGTTTAATTTCAGCAAGGTTTAGCTGAGCCAGGAAAAAAAATTACTGCAGATAGAGAATGCAAAGTTGATCCAACTGTTGCATCTTTCAACTAGGTGAAGCAGTGGGTCGTGTGGATGACCCACTGCAGATCAAACAACAGGACTAAAGGCTCATTGCATTGTTGGGCTCCATACAGATTATTTCTCCCATCTTCAGTAAAAAGGCTCGGTCTATATATTATTTGTACTGAATTTTGTTTTGGATTTGGACTCTTATATTGAAGTGTTTGGGCTGTGGCCCTTGCACCCTCCACAAGAATCCCACTTCATGTATTGGCTTTCCCTTTGTATTCAAGGGCACTATTTGCAGGTTCCTAAGGGAGACACTATTTGTATGTCTGCGTGTATTCAATTTTCAGGGCTTATGTAAAAGATGAAATCAAGCCATCCCTGAATCAGACTTCTGGTGGTACTGTTTTATCTTTTCCCATCATATTGCTTTCTCCCAGTTATTTTCACCTTTTCCTCTTTCTAATGGATGTACTTGTTAAATTGTTTCTATCTCAGTTTGTATATTTTCATCTTCACCTTGATGCTTTTCCTAACAGAATTCATCACTTGCCCTCTGTTGCTGGTTACAATGTATGAAATTGTCACCTTTCTAGGAGAGCTCTGTTTTTAATTGTTCACTGCTAAGTACTTTGAAGATCTAGCAAACTGAAGTAAACAAGAATAGACACAACCTTCTACACATCTGCTTAGAAGTTCAAGAGAAATAATGTTTAGATAACTAAAATGATTTTCAGTCCATAAAATATATATTGAATATATTTATCAGTGAGGGAAGTAATTGTGCAGATTATGTCATATAGCAAAAATGTGATGTAAGCATTTCTGTTGCATTGCATTTTGTATGTAATGGTGCTAGCACAATCAAGTATATGATAAATACTCTGCACAATGCACTGGAATAAATCTATTATTTATCCAGGTATCTTTGGAAACATGTAAGAAATTAGGATTTATTTATTGATGAATCTTTTTAAAATCTGTATCACAGAGATAAGCAGGGCTATAAAGAGGTGGGAGAAGTTATCCATGAGTTAGGAATGGAAAAATAAATGTAGTAGTATCAAACTGACAAGTTGATAGTAAACTTTTTTATGAAACTGTCAAGCTACAATGACCTCTAAGACTCTCCTATTAATGGCCGTGTTCATTTTCTGATTTCAAATTACACCATTAAGCCTATCTCAGCTAGGAATTAGAATGAAAATGATAGGTAATATGTACCATTGTGGGCTCTGCACAATTATCTGGCACTTTTAGAATACTGTCCCCACAGCTATTTTGGAAGGGAGGTACAGAAAAATCACTTATGAAACTCAACAATGCTCCTGTGACATGGGTGTTGTAAAAACAGAGTCTACGTTCTTTTGTTCTCCAATTCTACAGGGAGATTGGTCACCAGCTGATTATTCTTTTTTTTATCTAATTTTCAGGACATTCTGGTAGTTTGTTAGATAATCAGGATAAATCTATCACTCTTACATTATGTGTAAGCTTTGCCAACAAATGGTTGCCAATAGGCATTTATGTTAGGAGTTAACTTTTTTGATCAATGACTGAAATAAAGTTTCTGTCTGTCTGTCTGGTAACTTTACAATCCAGCATCTTTGAAATCTTGGAAGAAAATAGGTTCCAACTACTGTACAGTAGATATTCTGATATAATTTCATCACTAAAATTTGGTCACTGTTAAGTAAGATATGATGTGAACTTCTATGAAAAATGGATATTCTCAAATCCCTTCTAAGATGAAAGGAAATATTGCAACTGTTATGTAGTTCATTTATGTAATTTTAAAGTCTTTTTTAAGATTACCCCCCTCCCCTCAAATACAGTTCATTTAAAATAGCTAAGTGGTAAAGTATTCCATCAAAACTTTTGTTTTTGTTGTCAGGAAGTCTCAGCAGCTTCTAAAATTCTTGTAGTTTTGAAAGCTTTGGAAAAGATTTATATAGAAGGTAAATCAAAAATTCAATATCATCAGCCTTTGAAAAATACATAGAAATAATTTTGGATAATATAAAATATATTAGTAATGAATTCTCCAATAGATAATTTAAAAGTTTGGTTATTGTCTGTATTATGTTAGAGATATATTAGTCAGCAGTAGAAACAAATGTGCTAATAAATCTAAAATTAAACATTCTTTTATGTAAATATTGCATTTCAAACACCTTCCATATAAAATTGTATTTATTATAATGCTAATATTTCCATTATAAACTTTTTTTACACACATGATTGTAAATTGTCTTTTACATTCGGATACTTAATCTGTAGATGATAACAGTCCGGAACAATTTAAATCTGTTCCTTGAAGTTTCAGTATTCTGTACCCTGCTTAAGAAGTTCCAACATATTTAAAACACATTATACTCATAATCCTAACATAAGTATATACTACTCTAAATTTTTACTGATAAAAATCTTGCAAGATGAAAAATCTCACCCATAAATATTATGAGATCTTGCATAAGGATGCTGAAATGTTGTACACTTTTTTAGAGGACTTTGATGTAAAAACTCAGAATAAAAAGTTGCATGAGAACTATTGGCTTTGTAAGATTTCAAGTAGGAGCTTTGAAAAGATTGCCAATTCCTGAAATAATAGCTAAATGAAAATTCTGTATATGTAGAATTTATGTTATATGTTATTTTTAAAAACATACTTAGAAAGTTTCTTTATTCTAACTTTTAAGTTAATGTTAATAATAACCCTAGCTAAGAATAATGTACTTTGGTGTAATTTCCCAGGATCTCAGGTGAATATCATTAATGTTATTTTCTACATCTTCTTTATAATTTGACACCCAGAGTTGAACAAGTCTTTTTTCCAAACCAGCATTCCATCAGATAGCTCCTTGTAGAAATATTCTTCCTCCCTTATTAATGCTGTTAGAGATATCTGGCTGGATACTGTTGAAGGCAATCTAGATGACCTTTGATCTGACAGAGCAAATAAATTTCTGAAATCTTAAAATGAAAGATTTCAGGAAAGCCTGTGATAAAATTCTGCACAACACTTATTATTTTAGATAAATTTATTTGTAATGTACATTATTATCCACAATAGTGTATAGGCCAAGATAAGAGTTCCTTGCTCTAAGAACTTATAAACACCTAGATACTTGAACTCCTTCATGGATTACTGCCTTGTCATGGTGAAGGGGCTTGCGTAATTCAATGAAGCTATGAGCTATGCCGTGCAGGGCCACCCAAGACGGACAGGTCATAGCAGAGAGTTCTGAGAAAATGTGATCCACTGGAGAAGGAAATGGCAACCCACTCCAGTATCTTTGCCATGAAAACCCATGGACAGTACCAAAAGGCAAAAAGATATGACGCTGGAAGATGAGCCCCTCAGGTCGGAAGGTGTCGAATATGCTACTGGGGAAGAGCAGAGGGCTAGTACTAGTAGCGCCAGAAAGAGTGAAGTGACTGGGCGAAAGCTGAAAGGACGCTCAGCTGTGGATGCATCTGGTGGTGAAAGGAAAGTCCAATGCTGTAAAGATCTTTTCTCCATAGGAACCTGGAATGTAAGATCCATGAATCAAGGCAAGCTGGATATGGTCAAACAAGAGATGACAAGACTGAACATCGACATCTTAGGAATCAGTGAACTAAAATGGACAGGAATGGGTGAATTTAACTCAGATGACCATCAAGTATACTACTGCAGGCAAGAATCCCTCAGAAGAAATGGAGTAGCCTTCATAGTCAATAAAAGAGTAGGAAAAGCAATACTGGGATACAATCCCCAAAATGATAGAATGATCTCAGTTCGAATCCAAGGCAAACCATTCAATATCACAGTAGTCCAGGTCTATGCCCCAACCACTGGTGCTAAAGAGGATGAAATTGACCAGTTCTATGAAGCCCTACAGCACCTTATAGAATCAACACCAAAAAATGATATCCGTATCATCATGGGGGATTGGAATGCTAAAGTAGGAAGCCAAAAGATAACTGGAATAACAGGCAAGTTTGGCCTTGGAGTACAAAATGAAGCAGGGCACAGGCTGATAGAATTTTGTCAAGAGAATACGATGGTCATAGCAAACACTCTTTTCCAACAACCCAAGAGACGGCTCTACACATGGACATCACATGGCTCTACACATGGACATCACACGCTCAACACAGAAATCAGACTGACTATGTGCTCTGCAGCCAAAGATGGAGAAGCTCTATACAGTCAGTAAAAACAAGACCAGGAGCTGACTGTGGCTCAGATCATGAGCTTTGCGTTGCAAAATTTAGGCTTAAATTGAAGAAAGTAGGGAAAAGCACTAGGCCACTCAGGTATGAACTAAATCATATCCCTGATGAATATACAGTAGAGGTGACAAATAGATTTAAGGAATTAGATCTGATAGACAGAGTGCCTGAAGAACTATGGACGGAGGTTCGCAACATTGTACAAGAGGTAGCAACTAAAACCATCCCAAAGAAAAAAAATGCAAGAAAGCAAAATGGCTGTCTGAGGAAGCTTTGCAAATAGCTGAGGAAAGAAGGGAAGCGAAAGGCAAGGGAGAAAGACAAAGATATACCCAATTGAATGCAGAATTCCAGAGAATAGCTAGAAGAGATAAGAATGCCTTCTTAAATGAACAGTGCAAAGAAATAGAAGAAACAATAGAATAGGGAGAACCAGAGATCTCTTCAAGAAAATTGGAGATATGAAGGGAACGTTTCATGCAAAGATGGGCATGATAAAGGACCAAAATGGCAGGGACCTAACAGAGGCAGAGAGATTAAGAAGAGGTGGCAAAATACACAGAAGAACTATACAAGAAGAGCTTAGTCCCTGATAACCACGATGGGGTGGTCACTGACCTCGAGCCAGACATCCTAGAATGTGAAGTGAAATGGGCCTTAGGAAAGCTGAGCAACAACAAAGCTAGTGGAGGTGACAGTATTCCAGCTGAGCTATTCAAATCTTAAAAGACGATGCAGTAAAAGTGCTACACTCAATTTGCCAGCAAATTTGGAAAACTCAACAGTGGCCACAGGATTGGAAAAGGTCAGTTTACATTCCAATTCCAAAGAAAGGCAATGCCAAAGAATGTTCAAACTATCGCACCATTGCACTCATTTCACATGCAAGTAAAGTTATGCTTAAAATCCTACAAGCTAGACTCCAGCAGTATGTGGATCGAGAACTTCCAGAAGTACAGGCAGGATTTCGAAGAGGCAGAGGAACTAGAGATCAAATTGCCAACATACGCTGGATCATGGAGAAAGCTAGGGAGTTCCAGAAAAACATCTACTTCTGCTTCATTGACTATGCTAAAGCCTTTGATTGTGTGGATCACAACAAATTGTGGCAAGTTCTTAAAGAGATGGGAGTACCAGACCATCTTATTTGTCTCTTGAGAAACCTATATGCGGGTCAAGAAGCAACAGTGAGAACTGGACACGGAACCACTGATTGGTTCAAATTGGGAAAGGAGTCCGGCAAGGCTGTATACTGTCGCCCTGCCTATTTAACTTATATGCAGAGCACATCATGAGAAAGGCAGGGCTAGATGAATCAAAAGTTGGAATTAAGATTGCCGGGAGAAATATCAACAACCTAAGATATGCAGATGATACCACTCTAATGGCAGAAAGTGAAGAGGAACTAAAGAGCCTCTTGATGCGGGTGAAGAAGGAGAGTGCAAAAGTTGGCTTGAAACTCAACATTAAGAAAACCAAGATCATGGCGTCCGGCCCTCTCAATTCCTGGCAAATAGATGGGGAAGAAATGGAGGTAGTGACAGATTTTATTTTCCTGGGCTTCAAGATCACCGCAGATGGGGACTGCAGCCAAGAAATTAAAAGATGCTTGCTCCTGGGGAGGAAAGCTATGGCAAATCTAGACAGCATACTAAAAAGCAGAGACATCACCCTGCCAACAAAAGTGTCTATAGTCAAGGCCATGATTTCCCCAGTTGCAATGTATGGCTGTGAAAGTTGGACCATAAGAAAGGCTGAGCGCCAAAGAATTGAGGCCTTTGAACTATGGTGCTGGAGAAGACTCCTGCGAGTCCCTTGGACTGCAAGGCATTCAAACCGGTCAGTCCTAGAAGAGATCAACCCCAACTGCTCTTTAGAAGGCCAGATCCTGAAGTTGAAATTCAAATACTTTGGCCACCTAATGAGAAGGAAGGACTCACTGGAGAAGAGCCTGATGCTGGGAAAGATTGAGGGCAATAGAAGAAGAGGACGACAGAGAATGAGGTGGCTAGATGGAGTCACTGAAGCAGTAGGCATGAGCTTAAATGGACTCCAGAAGATGGTAGAGGACAGGAAGACCTGGAGGAACGTTGTCCATGGGGTTGCGATGGATCGGATACAACTTCGCAACTAACAACAACAAGAAGATACTTGAACCCAGGATTTAATTACTTAAACTTCAAAACAGAAGAATCAAAAGAGGAACAAAAAGGAAAACTCAAATGTCAAATTATTTCAGTTCCTGATTTTTAGACTGTAGTTAAAATAAAACATGAGAATTATAATTGGTCACACCAGATATGTAGAATAGATTTAGCATGTTTATCTTCCAAGGACTTGGGAGAGGTAGATGTTGTTTGATAGTATTAAAGTTATAATTGCAGGATATAAGTTGTTGTAGGATTTAAGAGCAGGAAAGTTGAAGAAAGAGACGGTGGGGCTAATTCTAGCTGCACACGACCAAGCCTTAAGGACAAATGCATACAAAGCCAGAATTGAAAAGACAGCAATAGACAGCAAGTGTTGCCTTTGCAAAGAAGCTGAACAAAAAGAGACCATCTGGTTAGCTGTTGCAAGAAGATTGCACAGACTGACTACAAACAATGACATGACAAAGTAGCTAAAATGGTGTATTGGAAGATCTTCAAGAACTACAATTTGCCTACACTCAAGGACTGGTGGGATCATAAAACAGAGAACGTTATAAAAAATGAAGAAGCTAAAGTGCTCTGGGACTTTAGAATTCAAACAGACAGGCACTTGCCACAAAGCATCCCAGATTTCACAATTGTGGATAAGAAAGACAAAAAAGTCTGGGTAGTACTTGGGACAGCAGAAGAGAAGAGAAAGAACAGGAGACAATAACAAAATACATAGACCTGCAAATAGAAAAAGAATGATTATGGGAAAAGAAAGCAAAGGTAGAACTAATAGTAATAAGATCCTTAGGTACAAACCCAAAGCAACTGGAGCACTGTTTGAATACCATTGACAATGACAAAATAACCATTAATCAATTGCAAAAGGCAGCTTTATTCAGAACAGCTTTCATCCTTTGACAATATCTGTAACACCCTCAACCATCCAGATCTGCCTATCTCAGGTCCTTGGGAAGGGCTATATATAGGTGGATAAAACTGCCAAATCCAATCTAAACATCTAGTTGGCTGCAATGAACCATAATAATTTTTCTCTGGGTAGGAAAACAGCCTAGAAGTTTTCATATGGTTACATATCCTTTTTTGATCTACTGATCTACTCAGTTCTTTGTCATTTCACTTGCATTTATGTCGCTGGACAGGAACTTCTTTCTCTTTTCATCTTTTATATCTGATTCATATGGGTAGCATTTGGAAGCTAGAGGCAAGAAACAGTTAGATGGCTTTACAACTTTGATGAACAAACAAACAAACTAGTTTATTGGAGTTTACATTGTGACTATTACTTATTTTGTGTATGTGTGGGGAGGCAGGGAGAGGGGTTAGTACTTTTAGTGTCCTAGAAAGCAAATTGATAGATATAGATTTAATATCTGAAAACTACAAGCCCTAAGCAATTGGGCTTACCATCTAGTAAATAATCTGTTTAAGACTGAAGTGTACATAGCTGGAGTGCATCAACATTATGAGTACTGCCTTATACTAAGCTCCAGCATCATAGGATATGTGTTAAAAATAGCTATGTTATCCTCCATATATAATTTTATAACATGGAGAACATTAACAAATGCAGAAAAGGTCAAGGTGCATATGTGAAATTAACACAATGCTTGGAAGTGCATATAGCAATATCTTTTTTTTTATTGTACTCTGTATTAGTATGTATGGGCATGTGAGCAACAAGCATTGATATTGTTAGTTTCATGTCTTGATTTTCTGATTATAACACCTCCTTAAGAGAGTTCATCAAATTAAAGAAAATAGAAAACTATGAAATGATGAACCACTGGTTCTACAGAAGTTGTAAAGAACCACAATAGGGACTTGAACAAAGCAATTAGAGATTAATCTCAATAGCCAGCTTTATCAACATTCCAATGCCTTCTCTTATTCATTTCACCTACTTGAGTCTGTCATGTTGTTTGGTGGATAAATTCTTAATACATAGTTTAATGTGCTGTACATGTTAACTGATTGGCAGCCAAAGAACTCTCTGTTATCCAGTTGTGGAATCTAATCCATGTATTGCTTTAATTTCAATGCCTTGAATTTGATATTCTGTTTTTAATCTAAAATTTAGAATCTACATAAAAGGCTCAGGGGAAAAAAATCCTTCAGGAAAATTAGAACTATTTAGAGTAGAGCTATTGTTAGCCTTTATGAAACTGCAAACAGAATAAATTTCTCTACTGAGAGACTTGGAGTGGTCAGTTTATTATCTCGTGATTGATAATAGAAAGTCTGCATCACGTTGCTTTTCTATTTTTTGAATGCTGAATAGAGATATACATTGTTCAAATTCGTAACTGTTCAGAGGATGACTATTTGACTCTATCACTAGATTTTTCTTAGGACCACCGAATCATCAACATGCTAAATAAATATCCTTTGTTAACCATGTTCTTAATAAGCTAAAGTGAATTTTGTACTGAAGGGCTTTGGACTAGTGCAGTACAGTACAGGTTATTCTTGACTTATGACTGGTTGCTTAATAAAAAAGCAATTACTAAGGTCAGAACAACCTCCTCCATGTTATTTTAATTTAACTAAAATTCATTTAGGTCAATATCGCTAATGTGGCTATTACGTATTTCTTTTATTTTTTCCCTTTTTGCATCAAGCATTATAATTTTAACAATAAATTTTATTAAGGTTCTGGATGCTAAACTCAAATATTTGGGAGAGCATAAATTTGTGATTTCCTATTTGGAAACTGGCCCTAGTATAAGCAGTATAACTTTGTTGATTTTACCTAAGCATACTTTGATTGTTAAAACCATATTCCTACTTCATTTCCTCTCCCGAAATGCTCTGATTATTTTTTTTCCAAATTGAAGTTCAGGTTTTTCCAGTGCTTCACCAAAGAACGTTAAAAGCTTAAAATGACTGCACAATTAATTAGTTTATTAGTCTTTCCTGAAGAAATGTCATGGTAACCTTGATCACAACCTCTTTTCTCTTTTCTAAAACTGATTTTACGTGGCATGCTTCTAAAATGAAACTGTTGTTCTGAATCAACAAGATGGTATTAGTGGATTTAATCATGCAATCTCATGAGTATAAAAGCAGGTTCTGCCTGATACAGTGGATTTATTTTGAACTTCCTAGTGAGTCTAAAACAGAGCTGCAAAATGTGCAATCTGAGGATCTCATGCAGCCAACCAGCACCCCTTTTAATGGTGAAGGTTTCACCTGTTTAATCGTGTCCAACTCTAGGAAGTGGTGCTTATTGCCATTTCTTAGCTGAGGGAGCCAGCATTGTCTGAAGACACTTCTGTGGTCAGGTGGCCAGCATGATTATACGCCGAGGCTCATGGAATGCTGTTATCTTCCCACCAAAGTGGTACCTATTTATATCCTTGCATTTGCATGCTTTCGGATTGCTAAATTGGCAGGAGGTGGGGCAAGTAATGGGAGCTCACCCAATCACACAGCAGTCAAATTTGAACCTAGGCTACCAGCTTTCCAGCTGACAAGCTCAGCATCTTTAACTCCTGAGACGTCATGCTCCCTATGCCTCTCCTATGGTCTCCAAATCCCCACTAGAATGGGCTAATATTTTGGGTTTTACTTTGTATTTTCATATGTTTTGAAGTTTTAAGAAATAACATGGGTGTCATAAGCTTAAGATGCTCATTTTAATTTCTAAAATTAGTCTTGAAAAATGACTATAATGCCATGTTTCTGTCGAGGTTTACTGATTGTCATTGATTCAAGAGAAACTATTCATTCCTAATTTAGAATTAATTAGTATGCATTTCTGTCGGGTTCTGTTGTCAAAGCAATAATATCCTATATTAACAGCTTCTGTTTCTGTTTTAATTTGCTCCTTGCTTAAAGATATTCTCATTTTTATCCAGAATGGAAATTCTAGAATCACAATACTAATTCCTGCATTCTACTTCTGCAAAAATTTATAGGATGTATTTAAAACAGTTTATAATCCTTGCTTATTGATTTTCTTGGTGAGAAATAAAGTCTGGTTATAAAATACAAGGTTTTTAAATGTTTGCAATTATACAAAGTATTTAATTTCAACAGAGTATCTACACATGTTCTTCCAAAAATAATTTCTCTTGTCAATTACTAGTGAAAATCTTTCTGTTTCCAAAATGTTGATTTTCATAGTACAATGGGGTGAGACAGGTCGTCAGAAATAAAATGAAAAATCCAATTCCCATTTGACAATTTTTAACTAAATGTACATGTTGCTCTGAGTACAGTGATTATAATTCATATGTGAAATTAACAGAAACCTAGACTTAAAAAGCTCCTCTCTATGGAATTATGTTGTTTTTTTTCCTCTGTCTTTGGTATACTTTTGCAACTTGCTGTTCTTTCATAAAAGTGATAATTAAAATGCGGTGGCAAATCAGAAATGGAAAATATTAGGATAAATCATAGTACCCTGATGTATTGTAAACAATGTAGCCAAGGCTGAATACTTGTCCAAAATAAATTATATTTAGTGGCAGGATTAGAGTTGGAAATATGGGCTTTCCCTTTCAGGGATATTCAGCCCTTTCTTTCAATATTCATTTTTATTTAAAAATCAAAGCAAAAAAGCAATTCTTCTATTCAAGGAAATGCAAGAGTAAATGTGAAGAAAGTATGTTATCCAGTTAACCAATAACAAGTTGTCCAATTTTCTAATTTTTAGTCAATTGATGCAAAAACAATGGAATATTTCCTAAATTTTAAACCTTTCTTTAAAAAAAAGTTTATAAAGTTAAATTTAATTTTATTACTGTTCTGAAAAAGAGGAAGTGTCATACATTATATGGTTAGTCTTTCCAGTTTACTTAAACCAGCAGGAATTTTTCAGGTTGTCATTTGGTATTTTTGTCCTGAAGCCTATCTGGAGAAACTAATGATTGAACATGCAGCTTTCTGTCTTTCATGCTGTCTATAGTTCAGCTCCTAATTAGCCGCCCTGTGTTATTCTGACTGTTTTGCAACAATTGCTTCTTCTCCCTTACTTTCCTTCACTCCATTAATTTTAGCTATGGACTTGCTTAGTAGACTTTTGCTGACTTTTGAGAGAGAAGAGTTCAATCCAACGTATTTGTAAAAAACATTCAGTTATCATATTAAGATGTAAAGTCACATACCCCTGACATTTAAACAGGACTGGCCTTATAGCTGGCTGCCTTGGGGATAGGCACAGAGTGATAGATTATTATAGGAAGGCACTGCTGCATATATTAAGCTAGCTAGAATCTTCAGGTATAATGGATAATACTAACCTAAGTCTTGATTTAATACTATTTAATTGCTACTCAGTAATTTTCTATCATAATGGGAAAACAGAGATATCTTATATTTGCTGAAGTAAATTACACTAGCCATATTTTTTTTACTATTGAAAGCAAGATAATACAATACAAAATAAGGCAACGTTGGAAAGCCGGCAAAATACAAAACAACAGAATATTGCTAGATAAACAGCCCTCATTTTGTTTATGCAAGCTTGAGATGATATTTGCTGAGGAAAATTATGGATTATTGAATTATTTTGACTTAAATATCTTTGGGAAAAAATAAGTAAATTCTATTGTTATATAGCATTGTATTTGTAATGTTCTTATAACAGTTATTTATTTAATTAAACAAATTGATATAGCACTGACCTCACATAATTCATAGTTGGCTATCTTTACATAAAACTATATTCATAAAAACAATACTTGCAATACAGATTGTATTGCTGCAAACTGTGGTCTAAGCAGAGTCTATAGCATCTTAATAATACAGAAGAGGAGGAAAAAAGCAAAACGAAAGCAGAGCTTTTTATTGTAATTCTCTGTATTGTTCAAACAAAAAGATGTTTGCAAAAATTAAAAGATTGCAAGCAAAAGGAAGCAAAAAAAGGAAATCCATCTCTTTTCCTTAATTACAATAAATCTAAGGGAAATGTGAGTAAGGTCTCTGCTATTGTGTATAGATTCAGATTACTTTTCAGCTTGCAGTTCTGTTCTCTATGAAGACAGAAAGACAGCAGAGCTAAAATATGTTACCCATAATCAATTAATTGGTCCCAAGCCTAATGAAAGTTAATTGTAACTTAATCACATTGAACATTTGGAATGAACCGATCAAATTAATAGAGACAACTGAAATTTCATAGTTTTTAATTAGATTTAATTATTTCTATTGATAAAGAGAGAATGTTTTCTCCAATAGAAATAAAAGAGACTTAAACCAGCTTAACTTTGGAAAGCAGGATCATGTTTAAATTTTTAAAATTAGACTATTTAAGAGTACATTATTGAGAAAACCAGTTTGGAAACAAAGTTGATTGAATTGTTTGATTTTTCAGCAATTAATGAACATTCCTTAAATTTGATATGCTTGAATCACTAGATGATATTATTATTATTATTATTGTTGTTGTTGTTGTTATTATTATTATTATTATTATTATTATTATTATTGTTGTTGTTGTTGTTGTTGTTGTCGTTGTCATTGTCGTTATTATTCCATTTTAACATTAGAGATGCCTTCTCAGAGAAAGTTGTATTTTTTACAATTACATACTGTAGACTATATTTTAGTATAAAATGATACATTTTCTCTTTCAGTTTTACCAGCATGGGAATTATAGTACCCTAACAGGAAGGCTGACATAGGGTATCAGATGCTAGTACTCTAACAGGAAGGCTGACATAGGGTATCAGATGCTTTATGTAAACAATTCTTTCTCTTAACTTAATCAGAAGTTTATTTTTTAAATTCCTTGTGCTGGATTCAGAAAGAAGGGATTTGCAAGAACTATTTCATTTTCACTTTAATAAATTTGATTCTGAATTCAGATGTCCTATCCCCAAACTCTCAATGCTATAATTAGAACTCTCCCTGTCTTTTCATGAATCTGTTTAGTTTATGAAACAAACTATTTATAAAGTCTGTAGGACACATGTGTACAGTGTTGGTAGCCCACATTTGGCTAGGTAAATCAGAAATTTATCATCCTGGTAAGGAACATGCACAACTACTTCATTATTTAGAGACCAGCAGTATATATCATTATACTTCTTACTAAGATTATCAATAAAACTTTTTCTAACTTTAATATAAGCAACAACAAGAAATGATGGGAGAAGCCTTGTATTTGATCAAAATACTTGGCCAGCTGGTAAAGTTTCTCCCATAATTGTGGGAGGAAAACCCACATCTGCTGGATTTCTCTCTGTGGTGAATTCATTATCAGGAACCAGCAAACCATGCTGTGAAATAACACTTGCTTTTAATGTAGACTGGATGGAATATATGCAAGAATTGAAAGTATGTATAAACAAGAGCAAAATTAGAGTTTGAAAATGAAATGTGTCTTTATTATAAGCTTTGGCATCTAAAATATGAAAAAGAGAATGTGGCTGTGCTAATCCTGGTTCTGAATTAGATTAGTTATTTCAAAAATCAGAGGAAAATATTTCCATTATTAAATAAGGCTGCTTCTGATGCCATGGTATGCTTAGAAGACATTGCATACTCAAGGATTATAGATTACATATTAGTAAAATTAATGTCTTGATAATGATATCTTCTCTGGGGAATTCCTTCCCCTGCACTATAGTATTGAGTGCCATGTAAAGGACAAAACAGAAAACCCCCCCCCAAATTTTTCTATTTTTAATAACTTCTTTATCTTTAAATTCTATTGATATTATAACAATTGTATGTTTTAACCTACAGTGGTTGATCTGGATTATAAGTTAATTTTCCCATTCCTGAACATTTCCAACAGTATAGCTACTGCACACCAATCCTCATTAACCTACCTCTAATGTTTCCAATCAGTAGCAAAATTATTCTTTTTATTCATCTTAAAGTTTTTAATCTTATTTACAACACTCCGATGGTTTAAGAAGGCAGGTATTCAAGATTGTTGCTGCAGAAGTCATTTAAATAACTAATGTTAATGGCGACAACTTCTACTGTTTAATTGTAGCTTTAAAAAAATGGCTATTGTTTGTTGATACTGCTACCAACCCAGTATTCTTAGCTTATCATGTGAGTGTGGACTGTAGAAATCGTCCATTAAGCTAACTTAATTCCATGGTGATCCTAAAAGCCAAATTTATACACAGAATGTATATACACCCAGCTTTAGTGGTATAGTGGTTAGAATGCAGTATTACAGGCTAATTCTGCTGTTGACTGCCAGCAGTTTGGCAGTTTGAGTCTCACCGGCTCAAGGTTCACTCAGCCTTCTATCTTTCCGAGGCTGGTAAAATGGGGACCCAGATTGTTGGGGGCAATATGCTGACTCTGTAAACCACTTAGAGAGCAAAGTAAAGCACTGTGAAGGGTATTTAAATCTAAGTGCTATTGCTATTTACATATGAATCCAATTTTAATTTAGTTCACAGTTTTGGATGACTGGGTTATCTCTAAATTGTCCTCCTGAGACTTTTCATTTGAACATCTGTTTGTCTTTATGGGCTGCTTTTCTTTAATAGCAATATCACCCACATACTTAAAGATTGGATCAATAGTAACAATTCTGTATCATGTGGTTCCAAGTATTTGGGGAAAAGGTGAGTGGAGATAACTGAGTTATTTATGCTTATCCATAGGCAGAGCCCTATGCAATCTGTACTTATAACTTTTGTTGTTGTTAGTTGCGAAGTCATGTCCGACCCATTGCGACCCCATGGACAACGTTCCTCCAGGCCTTCCTGTCCTCTACCATCTTCTGGAGTCCATTTAAGCTCACGCCTACTGCTTCAGTGATTCCATCCAGCCACCTCATTCTCTGTCATCCCCTTCTTCTATTGCCCTCAATCTTTCCCAGCATTCTCCAGTGAGTCCTTCCTTCTCATTAGGTGGCCAAAGTATTTGAATTTCAACTTCAGGATCTGGCCTTCTAAGGAGCAGTCAGGATTGATCTCCTCTAGGACTGACCGGTTTGATCGCCTTGCAGTCCAGCCTTTCTTATGGTCCAACTTTCACAGCCATACATTGCAACTGGGAAGACCATGGCCTTGACTATACATACTTTTGTTGGCAGGGTGATGTCTCTGCTTTTTAGTATGCTGTCTAAATTTGCCATAGCTTTCCTCCTCAGGAGCAAGTGTCTTTTAATTTCTTGGATCATCTGTGGTGATCTTGGAGCCCAGGAAGATAAAATCTGTCACTACCTCCATTTCTTCCCCATCTATTTGCCAGGAATTGAGAGGGCCAGATGCCATGATCTTGGTTTTCTTAATGTTGAGACGTGTTCTTTAAAGGGGATATCTTTTGAGTAATTTAATATAATGAATGAATTGGATTTATACAGCATACATCATAAAATAAAAACAAAATAAAATAGTTACAATATTTAGACAGAATGGAAAGATTTATAAGAAAATCCAGACAAGTTGCATCTACTCATGATCCCCTAGTTAGGATTGCAAATCCCACTGGGCTCTGGAGGGTTAAAAAAGCTGGAATGTTAGAGATTTTCTAAAGGTATAATCAAAGCTAGATCAGAGGATGGGAATAATGACAACACCATAGAGTATATTGGGCTGAGGTAGCATGATTTGCTCAAGACCCCCCAATGATTTTTTTTTTTATATAACAAGTTTTATTGAATTTTTTTTTTTTACAACCAAGTGCTTGGAACTCATCCACTCCATACAACAAAGTAAAAAATATAATCATACATAGACAATTTGAATTACTTCTTTAAAGGTTCCCTCTCTAAGCAAAGAAAGAAAAAACAAATAGAAAAAAACACACACAATATCAATAATATTTCCACCCGTTTTCAGGCTTAACTAACTCACAATTAACATATTCCAATTTGGCCTTATATAAACATATAGTATACAATTCGGGTACCCATATAGTATAGATTATTTTTAAGATATACATATTCCAATTATTCAATTTATACTTCTCTGTTAAATTCTATCTCTTATTCTATTCTATTTTACATACATATTTTATGGATAAACATAACTTTAGGTATTTTAAAACCATTTTACATTCAAGCCTAAAATAATAAAACAATAATTATTTCTAAAATAGACTTATAATATGCCTATTATCTCTCTCTATATATTTTAATATCTCTCAACTATATTCTATTTCCTGTACTCTATCAAATATTTTTATAAATCATAGTTAAATGTTTCACCAATCTCTATCCAACTCCTAATTTTAGATTTTCCAATTTTCCATCTTGCCATCCGGACCATAATCAAATCAATAATTTACATCAATATTAACTCAGATCAAAGTCTTGATCCTTAGGAATCTCAAGCATATTAGTTCAGTCAAAGTCTCTAAGAGCCATTTTTACCCATCCAATAAAATTTTAGCTCTAACTTTTAAACCTAATTCTAGCTTTCTTTTTGTGCCAAGCAGGTTTCCACAATAGGGCTTCTAATTCCTTCCATAGTATTTGACCATACACATTTTTCCACAATTGAATCCAGTCATAGTCTTCTTCTCTTTTCTCCAATGTTGTCTGCACTATGTAATCAGTCTTAATCAATATGGTGATTGTTCGTTGTTTGTTCATGTTGTCAGCATTTTTAACGTCTCGTATTTGAAAGTCTGTTCCTGTTGCTTTTAAAATTATAGATGTTTTAGTTGAACTCTGCCTTTGGTCATCCAAAGTCTCCGTCATTTGTGTATAAGGTGTAGTATCTTCCTCTTCAATAGATTGTAGATGTGTTTCCTCCATATCGTTAAGTTGTAGACCTAGTTGTGTATCATATCCAATAAGTTGAATTTCAGTTTTTAACTCTGGAACATCCCTTTTCCAAAGCATTCTAAAATGTTCTTTTAATTCCTCCTTCGTTTCCAAGATTTTTTCTAATATAAGTCCATAGTTAAGCTGTGAGTGGGATTCCATTCTTCGTTTTTTTAGTAAAATTTCAACTTAAAAGCTGAGTTGCAATTTTATGAAATATAAAATCCAAACAAAAATAGGAAAAAGCAAGTACAAAAATAAAAACAGCAAAAGTCCCAATCAATGTTATGAATATCTAATTTATAATCCAAATAAATAATAGCAACTGGTGTCTCAATTATTATATTGTGATCCTAAAGCAAAAAAATCCATTTTTCAGGAGAGTATACTTTGTATTATAAAATCAAAAACAGTAGGCAGAAACTTAAACAAGTTCCAAAAGAAATGCAAGCGTCTGGGCGTCACGCTAAATACAGGGAGTAGAATTTCAAAATGGTTACAATGTTGCAATGACGCTTTCTGGGCTTCACGCCAAATTCTGAATTACATTGTAACCATACAATCCACATAAATTCGCCCAGAAGCCGTAGCGTTTTTGTTTTGTTTTTAAAGTAGATAGCACTGTTCAGAAGGGGGGGAAGAAGAAGAACACTCCAGCCCCCTCCCTAAAGGTTTCCACTTAAGCTGAAAACAAGCAAGCAGAGAAAGAGAGTCACAGTAAGAATTTTTTTCTTCTCTTTTTTCTTCAGGGTCCCCCGAATTCCAGCCGCTCAAATAAACAATAAAAATTAGTTATTTTTTTTTTCCCCGCAGCTCGTTTCCCCGAGTGTTCAAACGCTGCTTTCTCAAGGGGGGAAAGTAATTTCTAAGAACTTTTCACAGGGAAATGAGTAAAATATCAAGAGGGAAGGAAAGGTCTCACCCGGATCTTCCATGGTGGTTCTTTTTGCTTAGATGTTGCTGTGACTTTCGGCTGGAGCAGCTGAGTGATCGGCCATGTTACTGGCCGATCTTTTCCCCGTCGGCCCAAAGGTGATTGCTCGGATCGCAGAGGGAGCTGCCGCTCCCTCTGCAATCAACGAGTGCCCTCCTCTACGGTGGTTGCCTCTCCGGGGCGACTTTCGACCCTGTCCAGGGTCTACCGGCAGGGGAAAACCGGTCGGCAAAGAGAGCATACTCTTTGCCTGACCGCAGGCACTGCTACAGGAACCGGAAGTTCCCCCCAATGATTTTTTGATGGCCAAGTCCAATACTTTTACTGTTATACCAAACTAACTCTACTCTTACAATATCCCTTGTAACATATATGGAGAACAACATTAACTTATCTTTAAGAACTGTCAGAAACTGTAGCTAAGCCCGCTGGCCCAAAGGTCTTAATAAAGTTTTGGTTGATTGTATCAAACAAACAAACAAATAATAAAATAAAATAAAATAAAATAAAATAAAATAAAATAAAATAAAATAAAATAAAATAAAATAAAATAAAATAAAATAAAATAAAATAAAATAAAATAAAATAAAATAAAATAATAAAATAAAATAAAATAAAATAAAATAAAATAAAATAAAATAAATAAAAGAATAGAATAGAATAGAATAGAATAGAATAGAATAGAATAGAATAGAATAGAATAGAATAGAATAGAATAGAATAGAATAGAATAGAATAGAATTGGAAGGGACCTTGGAGGTCTTCTAGTCCAATCCCCTGTTCATACAGGAAACCTTATACCATTTCACACAAATGGTTGTCCAGTCTCTTCTTAAAAATGTCCAATGATTAATTGTTCTAACTGTCAGGAAATTTCTCCTTAGTTCTGTCCTTGATTAGTTTCCATCCATTGCTTCTTGTCCTGCCCTCAGTTGCTTTGGAGAATAGCTTGACTCCCTCTTCTATGTGGCAGCCCCTGAGATATTGGAACACTGCTATGATGTCACTCCTAGTCCTTCTCTTCATTTAACTAGACATACCCAGTTCCAGCAACCGTTCTTTATATGGTTTTAGTTATACAGCTGTGTTTGTTATTAATTAGTTTTGGCATTATTAAAATAAAACTAAGCACTTTATCTGTCAAAACAGATTTTTTATGATTTTGTGAGTCCCTAGGATCTTTCCACTACAACTTTAATAAAGAAAAGGAGTAAAAGGTGCAAGGAAGAGGAATGAAAAAAGAGAGAGAAAAAAGTAGTCCCAATTACTTTTGGTAAGAACACTTGGGGCTCTGACTCCAAAGCTGGGAATGGCTCCAACAGATCCTTGGAATGACATCAGAGTTCTCTGTTCAGAAGAGTCAAATGCTAGGAACAGCTAAGATACCACACAGAACTCTCAGACTTTGGGGCTTGTAATAGAGGATCTGAGAGGAAGATACGTACCACCCATAGAGATCAGAAGGGAGAATATATACATGTAAAACACAATCTAATATAGAAGCTTCGGATTTCTTTGCAACACACACACACACACACACACATCTATATATCTATATCTATCTAGATCTAGATCTAGATCTAGATCTTCATCATTTGCACATAGTTTTATTTCAAACTCAGTCTTGTGTTGTTCAAAATCATAAAATCTTTTATCCACTTTAAACATTTCTGATAATTGTACACAAGAAAACCATTGACAAGTATGTACTTCTGATATCTATTCTGTTGATTTTATTTTAGAAAAAAATTCTAGTACATCATGATAAGTATATTTACTTATCGTTTCTTTATAAAATTCTTCTGCTGAAAGCTGTTTTCAAACACTAGATTTATATTTATTTTACTCTATTCTTTTCTAAAATGGTCTGCCTGACAGTGATTTTTGACATCTACATTAATTTTAGCTTTCTACACCATAGATGGATATACCACCCAAATTTCAGATCATAGCTTCTAACTCTAATAATAAGTCTAATAACCAGCAAAGGCAGCAAAATAAAAATCTGGTAGATCAAATCATCCTCTTTCCTTTGCATGTTATATTTAACTCAGAGTTGTTTCCTCTGCCTTATAAATTTAGATATATATTTCTGCTTATTTAAATGGTACATCTGTTGTCAAAACAGATATTGTCTGAAACAAAAATAACGTTCTAGGTAAAATGTTCACTGTAATCAGAGAAATTCTTCTCAACAATGACAATTGTATATTGTTCCATTTGGACATATCTTTTTAAAATTCATTCTATGTTTAATCTAATTAATGTGAAATAACACAATTCACACTTAGAATAGTAATAACCAAATATTTGATCACCTTCTCAATTTTAAAACTTATTTAATCATCAATTTTATTTGATCTTATATTTTCATATTTTTTCTTTTAACATCTTCTCTTCTATTTATTCATTTTGAAATCTGCCAGAGTCCAAATTTTTTTTAATATACTCATTAACGGTTCAATTGTTTTTAAAGGTTTTACCAAAATAAAGTCATCTGCAAAGGGTCTCAAATTATATTACTTTTTATTAATTTTTACACCCACAATCCACTCATCATGATTTATATTGCTGTTTAATATTTCAAGAACTAAAATAAACAGAAAAAAATGACAATGGGCAACCTTATTTTGTTCCTCTTTGTATCTCACTTGGTTTGGTTAAATCTCCATTAACAATTATTTGCACCATCTTGTGAAGTAAAACACAATTTCACCCATTTTATAATATTCTCTCCAAAATTAATATTTTCCAAATACTTTACAAACGAATATCCAGTTCAAATTGTCAAAAACCTTGTCTGCGTCTAAAAAGATCAGGCTTATATATCTTTCCTATACCTAAAATCTTTATTACCCTCTAGTGTTTAGTTTTCGAAATTATTTATTTATTTTATGTCTTGTAAAAATAAAAACAGCATCTATTTCCTATGAGAAGCTATTTGTATTTTATAATTAATTTCAAATTCTTATTGCAAATGTTTCAGTATTTTAATTTTATTTGGACATTTAAACCATTAATACCTTTCCAAGACGAAAATCTTATTTAGTTATTTGCTTTTTATTTCAGTTTTTTTTTTAAAAAAAATACTTAAGTTTATGATGAAAATTTTAGTTTTTTCAGTATTGAAGGAGATTTTCAAACGTCATTCCTAAGGTCTTTAGTAACTTAGAAGTAGTTAATGAGCAATTTCCAAAACTGATTAAAAAGTGACATTTGCAAACTTAATATTCTTTAAAAAGCCTTTGCTGTAGTTGGAAACAAAATGGCTAATCCCTTTGTCTCCTGGTGTTCAAAGCCTTGGAAAATGGCTGTCCTGCAGTCTCCTCACAGGAACCAGCTGTTGGAAGCACATGTGGGCCTTCCCCCATCTTCACCTTATCTTGAGAGTTTCCCAGGATAGTTCCTTGGTCTTTGCCATGATTGCCATCTCTGCTTTCACAGAGCCATCGTCAGTTCCTTTCCCTGCCATACCTAGAACTACTTTTGACTAAGTCATTAGGAAATCTTGACACAGTGACTCGTGTTATTGCAGGATATTCTCTGTAGAATCATTCTTAGCAACAGTTTAGTATGTGCAGTAATTGACAACAAAAAGCAATGACTAGAATGCTTAATGAAACATCCCATTTAAGCATAGTCTATATCAGTATTTCTCAGGTCACCACTGAACCAAGTTGTAATTTTCAATACTGATACATGTATCCCTGAATAACTTATAATTGGCTTCCTCCTCAATGCTTTCTTTCACATGGTCAGTTTACTTATTGAAGACACAGAAGGACCCTGTCTTTTTCTAGCTTGTTTTGAAGAGATATTTTGGTAATAATATGGAAAGTGCTATCCTCTGGATTATGATATAATCTTCCTATATGATACATACATTTGGATAAGCTGTGCTAGCAAAATATGTGCAGTGGGAATTCCCATATGCCAGTATGTTGTACAGTCTTTAAATTATTTTCAAATAATTGTTGTAAAGAAATGTTAATTATTCTCAGACATAGACTATATAGCTATATAGTCTAAAGGGAACCCCCCCCCCCCAAAGTGCCTGTCTTATTGTTTAGAATTGAACATTCAGGTAGAATGATCTAATGACATATGGAACCTGTACTTCAAAACCAACATATTGAATAGAACCTGTTCAAATCATGCAAAAGGTGCAAAGGTTTCTAATGGGAATGATAGGTAGGAAATCAGAGTAGCCAACACTAAATATTGAATTCAGGTTTTGGTCCATACTTCTCAGTTATAAGAACACTTACCATTTCAGCAATGCACTATATTCTCTTAACACTTATTATGTAACTGAAGAATAGTCTTTAGAAGGGAGGTCTATTAAACCAAGATATACATGGTTTTCTCATGATGAACCCTTCTTCTTTTTATTTTTCAGCTATTCCTATCCTTAGGCCATCATTCCATGGAACTAAGGGCCAGGCCTATAGATAACATGGTAGATTCAGATTGTACATCTACATAGTCTTTGCAGTACATCAGTTTCATCAGTTAGTTACTGTGATTGGAAAGATTGACCTACTCTATTTTCAAAACTCTGAAATTGATGGCTTCTTTTGTGCCAAAAACTC
Organism: Azemiops feae; assembly: GCA_023970755.1. Classification (NCBI taxonomy): domain Eukaryota; kingdom Metazoa; phylum Chordata; class Lepidosauria; order Squamata; family Viperidae; genus Azemiops; species Azemiops feae. The sequence goes on from JALGBA010002127.1 coordinate 148,417, forward strand.
TGGGAGACAGTGAAGGACAGGGGAACCTGGCATGCTATGGTCCATGGAGTCACAAAGAGTTGGACATGACCTAGCTGCTGAACAACAACTTGTGCCAGACTGTTTAGAGTTGATTAAAGGGATGCCAAATGTTGTCTAAGTTCTATGAAAACCATTGGCTTTTGACAGGAAAGCACATATTACATGCTCTTGAATTAAAAGAACTATGTGAGTACTTTTTGGTTCCAGTTCTTACTCTTTGTTCTTTTTTGCCCTCTGATCCTATATTTTTTTAAGGTCTAACTTCTATGTTCAGGCCCACTATAAAACTTCTACTAATAAACTCAACTCTGTGATTCTCTATTCATATCAGAGAACTAGCTTAGATTTCACGCCAGCTGCACTTTATGAAATTCCCTTTTTAAAGAATATGATTAAAAGAAAAGTGGCTTTTGAGAAAATGACAGCAGATTTATTCTTGGTATTTTAAGGTAAGTAAGATATTTGGGTCACTATCTTTATTTTGGCTGTAACATGCATTGTTATTCTCTTTGCTAAAAATGAGAGGAAAAAGCTATTATTGGAAGTAACTTTATTTGCTGATTAGGCATTCTTTTCTGGCTATTTATTTCTTGAAGGTATTGTGCTGTCAGACATTATCTCTTTGCCCGAGGCATATGTTTGAAACATATGAAAAAATAGCTAGAAGTCTTATACCTTTAATCATAACAATAGCCAAGTTGAATCAGTATTTCTATGCTGGAAAATATTTGTATCTTTTGAATATCTGCCTTTCATTTCAAACTAGATCAATTCACAGCAGAAACTCACAAAGCAAATCAGTACCACGGATAGCTCTGTGAGGATCCTAAGCTGTAAGTTTAAGTGTGCCTTGTGTAATGTCCCCTGATGCTTTGTAAGTAGAACCGGAATCTTACCTGCCATGACAACTTTAGTATAAATAGCCAAAGATCCTTACAATAGCATTACTTCTCTTAAGATTTTATGAGTAGTTTGTGATTGAGAGCACAACTATATACCGTATATAACATGAAAGGTCTCACTGAGCCTTTTCATGTTCACATTAAGTCTAGAATTAATGATCTCGATCTGATTTGATACCTAAAATCTTGTATCTTGGACTTCTCAAGGATGATATAAAAAACCTAGGAAATGTGTAAAAAAACAGTTTGGGACCAAATTCTGCTTTCAGCACAGTTAATTACAAAACCTCCATTGACGTAAATAACAATCGTAATGCGTTCATGATGAGTTTTGTTTGAGTTCATCCTGAAGATATAATGGCTGACATCTGCCTACAAATTGCCAATATATTCACTGCTACAAGATTGTGCTTCAAAGTGCTTTCACAATGAATAATGCAGTATGAACATCAGAGTAATCTCTTAAATTACAAGTCTTTCCTAATTTAGAGCTCCTTTGGAGTTAACTATGGTGAGAATTTGACTGAATAATATATTATTTAGGTTTACAGGATGAGATAAAAGCAGTGGTCAAGGCATACAATTAAATCTGTTCTTTTATGTTTTTTTAAAAGGTCTTGGGATATTTAAATGTGCAGTGGAATAGCAATTACTAGTGTTAATAATGAATAAAAGATTCAGATAAATTATAAAAGCTTACAATGAAAAGAGAAAGATTCTTTCCATCAAGAAAACAAATTATTAGAAAGTATTTACTTCATTTGAGAAAACATATACAAAGTGTCATGGTTCCGACAGATGAAACTCTTTAAAAGAATTTTGAGGCATTGTTTTACCTTAAAGAATCTTTTATTCCAGAAACAAAGTATCGGCACTACATAGTTAAAGCCAAAAACTGAATTCCCCTCCCCTGGGCACAAAGTAGCAAAGCACAATTCCCTCCTCCAATTAACAGTCATAAATCACATCCCCCCAATTAGCTTGAAGTGCGGGCTTTCTCCCCAGCTCTCCAGCCCGCCAAATCTTTATCAGCTCTGGGCGCAATAACCTTGATTCCCACGGCTGAGTTATTGTTGTTATGACTAACTGGACTCTCATCCACATCCCCCCTCCCAGCATCATCTAACTCTAAAAGCGAAAGAGAAAAGATGGCTACATTTCCATCTGTTGTCAAAGCAAGAACATCCGATGTTAGCAGCGTTGACACAAAGAATATTACTTCACCGTAATTAGAAATTAATTATAAATATGTTATTCACCAATCCTCAGCCTCTTGCCCTCTCGATCTGTTGGATCAACTTCCATGATTCCTCAGCAGCATGGAATGAGGAATGCTTAAGTATTTAATTTATATTTTAAAGTTCAGGTTATATGATTGATTATATTTGCATGGATCTACTTAAAGGTCAATGATTTTAAAAAAGATTGATCTTAAGGAATTTTACATGGGGAAATTAAATTCTTCAGTGGATGGAAAATAAATGAGGAAAAAGGAAAAAGAAAAAGAGAAGATTGTATGTATTTTCTCTTAATTGATAATATACTTTTATCTCTACATCAACTTCACTTAGTAAACTTTTAGATTTTATTCTGCAATCATTACCTTCATGTTGTACTTCAACAACTAAAGATAGTTTTGGAGTATTCTTATCACTTTACAGAGTCTGGAGAGTGATAGAGGGGAAAAATGCTGACTTTAGTTATTATATTTTTCTCAAAACATTGAAACATGTAATAATATCATTGTTTGAAATGATAAAACAAAGCTGTTTCATTTCTTTTTAAACTGACATTTTACTCTGATGTTTGTTGACTTAATGTGTTTATATTATGTGTGCACATGTTTGTATGTTTGTCTTTGCATGAGAAGCAGTATAGTTAATGTATCTGTATCTAGGTTTGCTCCAAATCCCCTATTGTCTCAATTAAGGCCCCAACTTGTCAGCTCTTTTAGGTAGGCCAGGTCAGGAAACAAAAAAAACCAAGAAATGTTATTGTGATAGAGTATAATAAGAAAACCTTGAAAACCTGCAAAGTTTCTGTCTGCCCTATCTTATATAAAAAAGACTCAAGGTGGGATTATTTTGAACTAGAATCTTTTTGATATAAGACGGGAGAGATAGCAGGTTTTGGCAGGTTTTCAAGATTTTCTTATTATACTCTATAACAATAATGTTTCTTGGCTTTCTTTGTTTCCTGACCTGGCCTACCTCAAAGGGTCAACAGGTAGGGGCCTTAATTAAGACCATAGGGGATTGGGGGCAAATCTAGGCACAGATATATTAAATAAACTGCTTTATCATGCCTTCTTCTTTCCCAGGACTGGGTTGTCTCTTATTTGGCCTTAAGTGTTTCTAAATACTGTCAAGAAGGTTATCTCTATATTTTTTTTAAATTCTCATTTTGTTGTTATTTTATAGCCAAATAATATTAAGACAATATATGACAACCATGCTAAAATTAAAAAAAAAATAGAAAAAACAATACTATATATAATAAAAAGTAATTATATTAAAATCACTAGGCTGCAAAAGACATCTTACAATAGTATATTATTATCAATTTGAAAAGATTTAAAAGAAACTAAAAATGCTCATTTATTGTTATAAAATGGCATGAAAGAAGAACATACAGTTTCCTTCTCTGGATAGTTGAAATTATTGGATTTTCTAAAATGGGTAAATTGCATATTTCCAATCTTTAATGTTTAGTATAATATTTCTCAGTTTAAAACTTTTAGAAATCCCCCTGTCCAGTACAAATATAAATCCCTGAATACAGCCAGATTGGAATTGTTTGGGATATAGTTAAATATTACATTAGCATTTTTAACATTTATCCACAAAGACATTTATGTACAGTCATGCTAGTACTCAGCTGCTTTGAAACTCATTGAATTTGGTACTTGATGTGAAAATTTTGTCCCAATACTCATCATTTGTTTGGTACTCAACACGCAAGCTAGAACTTGCCAGTGTTGGCTGCCTCATGGCTCTCTACCCTTTCGAGCTGAAATAAAGGGTGATGTGTTAGTCATGTGGTTATTTGGTACTTGTGGTTTTTAGTACTTGTTGCACCTCCTGTAACCAATTAATGGCAGTACTGAGGTACTACTTTGTATTGGAATTCTATTCCAAAAGAATATCAGTATTTCCCAAGATCAATGTGAACCCTCTTTTTTCATATTTAACAAAGATTATCTTGGGAGTCCAATAGTCTGGAAATATTATTTTTTATTAATCAATTTTATCCTCAAACCCAATTTAACATTTTTAAGGATTTGCAAACATTGATGTGGCATTAGATATCTTGTTTTGAAATGATTTTCAACTTTTCTGTAGTCCATACTGAAGTTTAGGAACATTGGCATGTTGCAGATTCTACACAATTACCTAACTTCTCAACATGGGTCCTTATTTTTCAAACTATCCATGTGTGGAAAGGGTTTTTTAAATATTTATTTCCATAGCGCTAATTAAAAAAAATAAAAATTATCATTTCAAAAACCCTTTTCACCAATGGTGTTAATTGCATTAAATCCTGCAAACATTAGAAATATCTTGGCCACCAAAATAGCTACAGGACACTTTTTGTTTCAGTTCCAATATCTGAGGGGAAAAAATCCTCAACAACATTAAAGGATTCTATTGCAGAAGTATCTAAATATCTCTAGAATTTGTTAATGAGATGAGGAAGAGAGAGAGCCATGTTACTCTAGGGTGTCTCAAAGTCAGAAAGACTCTAATAGCATTTTGTAAGACTGCCCGGTGTTTATTTTAAGGCATACGATTAAGGCATACAATTTTATAAGCAGCAGCTCCATAATTCAGATGAATTATTGTGAAATTCCTAAATCTATATTCAAAATTTTGTGGCAGAATTTGTATCCTATAAAATTAGTTTATCTTAATCATTTTCTTTTTTTTTCTTCAGATGTTGGAACTGAAGATTTTTTAATATTTTATTTTTGATAGCAGAGATATCTTTTGTAAAGTTTTGGGAAGATTATAAATAATATGGTTTCAAGTGTGAGGAAATTACCCCCATATATCTAGGTGCTCTCAGAGAACTATGAGTCATCCAATTCTTTAAAAACATTAATATGTATAATGGATTTATTCTCCCTTGAAAATTATAATCCTCTTTCCTCAAATGAGTGGGCTCACAGAGTTGTCAGGTTTCATAGGTATATATAATGACTAATCCCAGCCTGGTAAGAATTCAAGAGTCAGATTTATAATAGCCACCTGCAAGTTTCTTTATTGACACTGAATAGACCCACATGTTAACTGGTTGGCATACAAGTTGTAAGAAATTCAAAAATTCTATTCTTCTTACAAAGGATGATCAGACTATTTGCATTAACAGTTATTACAAGAAAGCTGATGATAACTATGATACATGAGTTATTATTATTGTGATTGACCTAAACAATGACAAGACAATATTGTTAGACCATTCTGCAGTTGAGAATATATAGAGATCTTTTCAAGGCTTGTGGCATGTTTCATATATATAAACATTTAAGTTGTAATTCCTTTTTTATTACTAATGGATTATTAAGTAGAATCAGTGCTTTTTTTGTAAAAAAAAAAAGGTGCCGGAACTCACACATGTCATACAACCCACTTTGCCTACCCTACAAGGTTCCATCCAAAAAAGGTGCCGGAACTCCGTTCTGAGCATTCTATGAGAAAAAAAGCCCTGAGTAGAATATAAAATATTATATACTATTATTCAGATTTGTTTTGAATATTATTTAAGAAAGGGAATCAGCATGGAAATATAATGGAGATGAATAAGCAAAAATAAAGTCTCATTTGTTGGTTATACTTAAACAATAACACAGATGTCTTCCTTATCAAATTTATGCAGTGTAATTACACTGAGTACTTGAGATCTGAAGCTTCTGTTTTATTCATAACATCAACAAAATAAACTGATAATTTCTTTGCTGGATTATGTCTTGGATAGTGGCAACTCAAAAAACAAAAACAAAAAAACCCTGAAATTTTCATTTTTGTTCTCATTTTCCAATTTCTTGGAAAAGAAATTTAATACTTCATCGGTATACTATCATGTGGTCTGTCTGTGTGATTCCATTCTGATGTATGCCTATTTATGTATGCCTATTTATGTATAATTTAGGAAAATTATATGGTCCACCAAAATGTACACTATAATGCACGTGTTAGTGTTGTATGACTTTTTATTTTTTATATAATAGCATCCTAATTTTGAGTGCCATCTATTAGGGAAAATAACAGCACCCCACACTTAAAAACTACATGGTTAGATTTAGCATTGGACTATGAGCAAACTTTGACACATATCTCATTTAGCAATTGAAATCACTTTTACCTTACTTTATCCCAAGAGATTCAACTTTTTCCCACAGGCCAAATTGGAATAGTCAAGTGAATAAATAAACAGTATATATGGGAGAAAATGAATTAAACATATGAACACACCTGCATTTATCATGGTGAAAAGGGGCTTCAATATGATTTGATATTTCAATCTCAGGAGAGAATGATACCTTAAATCTGATAGAAAAACAGGAGTTTGACTTTGTTTTATATAAAACAGTGTTTTACTATAGATATACTTGATTACCCCTCTAGTTCTAATAGATATTTTTTCCTCACCTTGGAATCTCCTGCCCTGGGCAGGGGGTTGGAGTAGAAGACCTCCAAGATCCGTTGGTCTGTTCTATGTTCTATCAATTTGGCATGAAATAATTTTTTAAACCATTAAGCCATTTTAGTGACATTGTCTGTATTACACAGTTGACCAGTAACCGCTAATAAGTCCCTCTCTAGTCAGATTTCCAGGCCATTTAGATTCCTTCTATTTTAATTCTTCTTTTTCAATCAATGTGATTTTTTCTGAATATGAATACATGTTGCTTTCTAAATTTTAGTATCTGTAAAATAAATATTTTGATTTTTGATTTTTAGTATTTTGATCATATCAATTTTATTTTCACAATTTTTATTTATATACTCATAATTTGACTTCTTTTTTAATTGGTCAATAACCATAATAAAGTTGCTTCCTTCCTTTTTTGATTGCTTGCTTGGGTGAAATCTCTATTTTTCCACAAATCTTTACTGAGAATTTATAGGAATGTGAGTCAAGGAACTTCTGTGGTAGGGCTAAAACAGAGTAACTGTGATTGAAAGATCTTCCTCTATTTGTATGGTGGAAGGAACGGGCACAAAGAAATACAAAAAAGAGCAAAGATTTGCACATGTACCTGTTTTGGGGTTAAAATTGCAGACTATCAACAACTTGGAAAAATTTATCATATTATAAAAATTCAGTCAAGGATGATGTGCAAAACATTACTATACAATAGGAAACACTAAAATATTACATTAAAAGTATACATTCACATTGAACTTATTTTTCTTATAGTTTAGAGAGATCCAATATAAAGGTTGGTATAGCATCTCATAATAACGTTTGAAGATGCTTTTGCTAAATTTGGCAGATTACAATCTCTTTGTTTTTAATCAGCAAGATTAAAACAAATTGTGAAAATTCTGAAAACAAATTCGTTTTGTTTAGTGCTACTGGAATCTGTAGGCTGTTGTCTTGCCATATGTGAACTATCCTTAGATCTGGTCCCAGAATACATCTGCAGAATACATACTCAGAATGCATTCAGGACTTAGAATAAATTTACAATTCTATTTTAGGCTAGTGAGCAGCTCTGTTGGGTATATTTTATACAAAAGTATACAGAAATAAGTTTCTGTAAACCTGTTCAACAGTGAAGATTATCATGACAATTTAACTATTTTCATAGTAAGAAACAAACATATATTTTCCTTGACCTGATAATGCATAAGAAGGTTCGTGTTTCATCTGAGCAGCAGTTTCTTTCTCAAAAGTGTTCTTTGTTCCCCAAATTTTTTTGTTTCTGGGGTCTTCCTCATAATGCTATGGTGCATTTTGATTTTTTGATTAGATATCTGATCCTAACTATTTGTCTAATCCTATTAAGCTAAGCCAGAATCTTTTCCCCTGATGCTCTATAACTTTTCTCCTAGATTAGTGACAAGCATTGGTATTTCTCCTTTTTAAATAATATTTTACATTTAACACAAATGCATTGCACTATCTACACAGTCTGAAGTTCATTCTAGTATCTCAAGAATTTACTACTTCATTCATCAGTATGGATGAATAATAAAATAGGGTTGGGCTATTTGTAATGCAGTAATGTAATGTGTGAACCTACTTAAAACTAGGTATCTAAGATAGAGTTGTCATTAGATTGTCTTCTCTTTCCTAGCTGACATTTTTGTAATGAAGACATTTAATAGGATTAACACTGGAAGACAAGACTTAAAATTTGGTGGACAATGTCTGTATTCTAATATATTACATAGATATCAAGTTGTTGTATTATGTTGCCAAGTCCCTAACAAGTTTAATTATTCAACTAATAAGTTGAAAATAAGTCAACTTATTTTCAAAAGCATCAGAGGGCAAGACAAGAAGCAATGGATGGAAACTAATCAATGAGAGAAGCAACCTGGAATTAAGGAGAAACTTCCTAACAGTGAGAACAATTAACCAGTGAAACAGCGTTGCTTTCAGAAGTTGTGGGTGCTTCATCACTGGAGGTTTTTAAAAAGAGACACCTGTCTGAAATGGTATAGAGTCTCCTGCTTGGGCATGGGGTAGGATTAGAAGACCTCCAAGGTCCCTTCCAGCTCTATTCTGAATTACATTGGATTTTGAAATGCTAGAATGTGTGTGTGTGTGTGTCTGATCATGAATATAGAAATACAATACATTTCTTCAATAAAGGAGGAAGTGGCACTAAAATGTATTTAAAATTGCTGGCATTTAAGGGAACAAAAGAATAGACATGTAATGAGTTGGTGCTAGTTCATGATTGCTATTCTGTTTGTGCCCATTGCTTGACTGATAGCAGCTAGAACTATGAGAAGAAAAAAATAGTCTATTAAACCGGCATCTGACAAGTCATCTCTGTACATAATTGCTTGTGCTTTGCAAAATGATCTGCTATTGTAATACAGAGATTGATTTTCACACTTAGAAAAGAATAAGAAGCAATTTTCAGAAGAACCTGTCGAACTAACATCTGGCAGCTAATGCCAGGTATTTTACCACAGGCAAGGGTGTCAAGCATTGGTTGGTACATACTAGGGAAGACACTTCTTTCTTTTATAGATATTTATAGAAACATGTCTCTGTTCTCTTGCCTTTTAGTGACAGACCACACTGACCTGTGAGAAACTTGTTTTGCCTTACCACCTAAATGATAACTGGTTTTTTATTGCTGCTGAAAGTTTTAAAATACTTGAATCCAGGATGCTGATAATTTTTTCGTATTTCTGACATGAAGCTGGCATTATGTGCTTACATGAATGCAAAAGCCTCTTTTCCTCCAGTGTCTATTCAAATGTCACAAACTAGGTATATTGATGACAATTACACTATTAATACTCTGTATGAGCAGTAGTTTCGGTAACAATGAGCTCCCTAATAATTGCTATGTATTTCAAAGTGTCTGTATGTACCTGTGTGTAGATACCAGAGTGTTTTTACCCCTTCTTGATTCACCAAGCTGTTATTACATTTCTAAAAATTTGATTCAATTGTGCATTAAGCCTCATTATATGGTGGGGCCATATATCAGAGCCTACACCCTTGTTTGTCTAAAAAGCATTCCCTATACTTGTGGTAGGACATTGTTTCAGCTTTACTACTGTGATTTGTCTAAAATGGAAGATGTCAAAATAAACCTTTATTTGTCATTTCCCTTGTAAGAAAGTGTTACTTTTTTGACATCCCCTATGAAAACCAACCATTTTGCTCTTCCAAAAATATTCTGATAGAATTTGCTTTCCTTTTACAAAAGGAGATATACCAAAATATATTTGGTCATAAATATTACTATTTCCCTCCTTCTTTGAAGCTATTTGGACAAGGCTTCTGATGGGTATTCTGTACATCTAAGGCCAACAAACAAAAGTCTGCAAAGAAGTGAAGTAAAGAAGCAATGACAGCCACTGCTTTTACGGATTCTCTTTTAAGGCACTAATGATTATGGACAGAGAAAACTCATTATATATTTCTGGAATATAATATTACATTTCAAATTATGCACACTTATGCATTACAGGGGCACTCCAACTCCCCCCCCTCATCCCTGCCATCTATGTCCTTTTGGTCCCCTGCCATCCTGCACTCTGCCACATCTGCTGACTTTTGCCACTGTTTTTGCAAAGGCTCCTGGGAGAGGCCTGGGCTGGCAAAAAAATCAATAAGGTCAGTTCCACCACCACCACCTTTTTTTTTTTTTGCAGCCAGAAGCCAGTTCCATCTGGCCCATCAGCCTTGGCTGGACATGCTTCATCACTAGCAGGACCAAGAAGGCAGCAGTGAAGTTCAGCTGGGGCAGTGGAGTGCAGGGCAGCATGGATCTTGAGCATGACAAGGACTGGGCTAGAGCTGCTGTGGTTTCCCAGGGTATGGCAAACAGCCACACAGTGCAGTGTATAGCTTAGCCAAAAGGGCAGATATGGGGGGAGGTAAGAAAGTGTGTGTGTGTGTGTGTGGGGAGTTAGAAGCAATCCTTTACTGAGGCTTGGGGGCTGGGAAAGATCAAACCTGGAAGTGCATAAACTGGATAGGTCCTCAGCTATTGACTGGTAAAATTCGCTTATCAGTGGCAGTAGGGACTGCTGGTATTATGGTCACTAAGCAATTTAGTAAAGTAATGGCCACATTGCTTAGCAACTGAAACTTTAGTCTTTATTGTGCTCGTAAATTAAGGATTACATGTAGATATTAATTTTTTTTACATAAAATAAATATAATGAAAAGTTTAAACACAATATAAGCAGATTAAGTATACCACATTTTTCCAGTCAAAATATCAGTAACTCCGAAAAACCACCCAGAATAACATAGTCCTTTTAACTCTGATCAAATGATCCAATTTTGTATTGCTTTAAAAAAAAAAACAGGTCTTTTTCTGAAATCCATTCAAATTCTTATTTCTTATTACAAGTTTCTTCAAAAACTTTAAGCAGTTTCTTTTGTAAACTAAGCAAAAAAGATTCAAATTATTCCAAATTGTTTGGAATTGTCATTTTTATTTCTACTTATATATGATGGCAAATTTTTATTTCAGAGTCCTATTCATATTATTCTCAAGTGAATTTGTTGAATATCTTATTCTACAACATCTTCTGGAAATAGATCATTCTCCAAAAGATACAGCATAGCTGATATAATGAATTCATAATTCATTCAGTTCCTGATGGAGTCCCTCAAAGATACCTCTAAATGCCATAATTAGTTATTTGTCCTGTTATACCCCCAATATCAAAAATTTTCCTTTCCCACAAACATGCATTTATTTTTTAAAAGTATAATTTCAAATCTTATTATTCTAAATCCCAATATTCCATTATTTTTTAAACTCTTAGTACAGGTAAAATTTTCTGTAGCCAAAACCTTGTTTTGCTTTTTGCTGTGTATTTTAAATTAAAAAAATGTATAAAAATATATCTTCATTTTCGTATATTAAGGATAGAATGCACTCACTGGGTATTTCCAGCCTTGCCTAGCTTCTTTGAAACAGTTAATAAGCAATTTCCAAGATAGTTAATGAGGAAGTGCACAAGCTTCATGTCCTTTAAAAAAGCTCCATTTATGGCTAGAGCAATTATGGGGAATTTCCTTGTCTCCTGATTCCCCTCTTCAAGAAATTACTGTCTTGAAATCTCATGAAGAGCAACTGTAAGAAGAAAGGTTTTGGGCAATCTTGTCTCTGTCTCTTTTACCCAGAGAGGATTGTAAGAGCCAATTTACTAATCCTCTCCTTATATATGTCCACCAACACTGGCTCTGCTTTTTCACAGAGCTAGCTTAGTCTGCCTGAAAAGTACTCAGATGTTACCATTCTTCTTGCACTGCTAGCCTTCATATTTAACTTGTGCTGTACTGAAGACCCTGCATAGAATCTGCAAGACCTAGTACTAAAAGTCAAATGGCACACTAAAAAAAACCCATAAATATAAAAAAGACCAAACTAATGACAAAAGGTAGAATAACTAGCCTTAGAATTGACAATGAAGATATCAAAGTACTGGATGGCTTCCGCCTTTTAAGATCAACCATCAACAATAAAGAAACAAACAGTCAAGAAAGTGTCACAGACTAGCACTCAATAATCCAGCGTGAAGGACTTGGAAAAAATATTTCAGTATAGTGATGTGCCTTAAACCCTACAAAGATCAGAACTGGGCAAGCCATGATATTCCCTGTGATGCTCTATGGAAGTGAAAGTTGGACTTTAAAGAAGCAGGATAGGAAGAGTACTGATGCTTTTGAAGTTTGGTAAGACTCCTGAGAATATCAGGAACAGTTGATAGAACACTGAACAATTTAGCTCAGCCCTCTTCTCATAGGGAGTCATTATATGAAAACAAGCTCTCTGAAAAAGGCTCTAAGGCTGGGAAAGTTAGAAGGAAAGAGAAGAACAGGAGGATCAGTAGCAAGGTAGATTGTTTCAGCTACAAAGGCAATGAACAGATTATGGGGTGATCATCTTGTAAGTCATTACATGGTCTTTAGGTGTGAAAGAACTTGATCAAACACAATCAAATATTTAATATTTCTCTAAACATGACTGCTTTTGTGTGTGTCCTTTTGAACATTTTTCTGGAAATTTCTGCTAAAAAATAGAACACGTTTAGTCTTTGAAATATAGCTTAATAATAGGATAACAATCATTCAATCAATCATGTTAGCAAAGATTAAATGTATTTAGTACTCTGTTTATCATCTAGTAGGAAACTTGTTAAAACATAAAGTACATATAATCCTATGAGCTGCTCGGATATTAAAAAAGCTTTTCTCTTATATCATGATTAAGTCACATCTGGGGAAATGAACTTTTAGGTGGATAAAATACTAGGCATTGTATCTCAGTCTACTCCAACTGATAGTTTAGGTAGTCTGCAGTTCTTCATTTTAGAAAATCATTAATCCATAGAATGGTATTAGAGACCTCAGTTATTTCACAATTTCCGATTATATAATTTGGAAACATTTTTCACATTAATTGATTTTTATTAAGATAATTATTCTGTAGTAAAATGCTTGAAAAAGATATAAACCTATTAATGTGAAAAGTGCTTTTGAACATCAATGGCAATTTCTAATGCTCTGCAAAGTATTGGAAAGGGATGCTTCAGAAAGCAGACTAGCATAAGGGAGCAAAGTATTTCTTCTCAAAGTTGGTAATTGTCTGCGCATGGCTGCTTGGACAGTGTCCCTAGATCAGGGGTGTCAAACTTGCAATGTCACATGACGTGTCGTGACATATCGTGACTTTTTTTCCATTGCTGGCAATGAGATGGGCGTGGTTTCGCTATGATGCATCCGGCCCGTGACCTGGCAGTTTGACACCCCTGCCCTAGATGGTCTGTGCAAGAATACATGTACAGACAGATGTTACTATTCTGATGGGATCACTAATAAAGTGACCTGAATGCTTTGCAAAGCTCTGTGATTTTTCTTTTCCATCTCTTTGCTAGCATTATACATAAGTACCAATAAATAAATCAGATATAAACAGCAACATTTGGGAGAAATATCCATGTTTTGATTTTTCACAAAATGTTTTATTAATAGCAATTGGCTCATGCCTGTACATCACTTGATTTACCATAATCTTTACTTATTTTGGATATGGATAAAGAAGCAAAAGAGGAAGCATAGATGTCTTAGACTATCTCTTATCAAATGAAGGATAAAGATTCTCAAAGCCTACGTTCAGGCAAAATAGGAGTGTAATACATTGTTAGTTGTGATATGCTCACTAGTATCCTTTGCTGCTTCATACACAACACCAGTAATCATTATAGAATTAAATCCTTTAGCCAACTTTCATCCACTATTAACCAGAGGACAGATATAAAAGAAGCAATTGCTTATTTTGTTTCATTTAGATTCTGCCTTTCATCTAGGAAGTCAATACAAAGGACATACAATGTATTGTTCCTGGCATTAGCAAATCATCCATTAAGTGGTAGTTTTCTTTGCAGTGTTTGATTTAAGTTTGCTTTTTCATACATGGTTCCCATTCTGAAAGAAACAGACTTCAGATAGAACCCATTCCCCTTTGCAAATGTTTGCTAGATAAACTAATATGAAAAATTACTCATGACTTAATTTAGTTTGGACAAGAGCAATGAAATTTAAATCAAATATACTTAATCTTGATCCAGCATAAAGTAATTATTTATGATAAATAATAGCAGTTCATTATATTGGAATATAAATAATTGTCCACTTTTTTTAATTATATTTATGATGGGTGCATTCATTTTCCATAGGATTTGATAATTCCATTGAGTATTGGGTTTATAATTAAATAAATGTAATATGCAAAAAACCCACAGTCTTTTAGCAATATTAAACATAAAAGTGTAACTAATGCATATATATAATAGCAGTTGATATTGAAAGTATTTGGTAACTGGTTGATAGTTGAATGATGATAGGGCCTTTGTTCATACAACATATCAAAATGATGATAAAAGTCAATCAGGAGCCATATTTTGATGGTGCACGGTTTTACAATATTTTGCTACTGATCTAAGCAGATTACAGCTTCAAATAAGAAAAAAAATACCAAAATATCTATATAACCATTCCAGATTTTTTTCTGTTCTCTAAATAGTTTAACTTGTTAATGTTGGATTGTGGACAGTAAGTCTAATGGACTTTGTAATTTGATGCTATTAAAGTATCAATTAAAAACATGCCAGGAAAGTATTGATTGTTGTTAATACAAATTTTCTTGGAAAGAATTAGTAAGAAAAATTGATTAGAAGAATGCTACACATTTATTACAGTATTAAGACCAGCTCAAAACAAAAAAAGAGAGATTGTTGATATGTATGCACATATGAAGATTAAGATGATTAATGCAAACTCTTTACAATCACATGAAATATCTGCAGTTGCTCTTCTACTCAGTTCTGATATTGGGAAAGAATTATAGAGTTCCCAAGGAGGAGAACTGCAAGTCCTGTTAGTGGAGGAAGCACTGAACCTGCCATAGAATGGCTCTTGATCTTTTTGATTGTGCCAAGAGCATACAACCATGCATGGCAAAACTGCAGACATTTTTAAACATTTACATAATCTGACCAGAAATTAAAAAGACATGTCTAAAAAAACTCTTAGTTTCCCACACTGGAATTGGAAATAGGAACACTGAGCACAGGCCCTCTCTTTTATTTCTTACATAGTTCTTATGTTTGAATATGGGCTCATGTTTCTTTGATGTAAATCAGAGAGGAGAAGATATTCATCTTCTCCTCTCTACTATTTTCCCCTTGCTTTCCACTCCTGATTTATTTGCATGTATAACCACCAAGTAAATTAGTTCCCACATTCATTTAAACCATCACATGTGGCTGTGCTTATCAGAACCCAATTTCTATCCATGCATAAAAAGGTATCATCATAACAATATATTTAGGGTTAAGTATTTTGATAAATATCCAAAATAGTGTAATTTTAATCTGTTGGTAATTGGCTGCAAAGTAATGTTCTGAAACAGATTATCTTGAATTTAAAAATAATTGAATGTAGTTTGTTAACACTCTAACTTTGGCAATATTTCTCTCTATATTTTTGGTACTTTTAATTGCCTGTTTTTATCGATCTCTGGAGTATATTCTGTAGCTAGGGCCCAGGTTGTGAGACATTTCTAGCTCAGTTTCAGCAAAGCATTTAGGATCTACAGATCCAGGACATATGTTTAAGGAAACAGATAGTGGCTCAATATACAACCCATTGGAAGTAACAATATAATATTTACTAATGACATTTAATAGGCATACCTCAAAATGTAGGTAATTGCTTGTCTGAAAGGGAGAAACACAAATCCATTTCTACTGGGAATATGAGAATGAAGCCAATGCAAAAAGAAAAATGGCATTTTCTGAATAATTTGAAAACATATGCTGCACAAGTGCTACTCTGGATAATATGCTTGGCAGAAAGCAGTTGGGTTTTAACACTGAGGCGGATGGTAACTGGTCTCAACAGATCAGAATCTGATCAGAATCAGAACTAGTTGCTCTGCCAAACCCTTATGTTTCTTCTAGAATCCATTATGGATAGATTGATATATATGAATGATATATTTTTAATACATATATCTATTATGCAAGATATTTTCCCTCATCAATTTCATTATATATAATTAAGATTAGTAAAACAGAATTTCAAGTCACATGATGAGTTTAAGATTAGAAATAAGACCATGAAGGCAATGTTAATTAGCAATCACAGGGCAGGTTAGTAATCAGTGAGTTCATTGCACATCTAATACAGGGGCAACATAGAAGAAATATTGAGAATCAAACACTGAGCCATCAAGAATATCATGGCAAATAAAGATACCATTCTATTTCTAAGAGAAAGCTTGAATATAAGACAAGAATGGCTATTCAGGAGGAAAAACATATTCCTCTTTCTTCTATGAAGCATTTCCTTTCAACTGAGTAGTCTTGCATCTGTTAGCCCCTGGATCTTCATTTTCTGGAACTCGGCTTGCTCTCCATCACTGGATCAATCTTGGCTGCTGAAAACCTAGATAGTGCCAAGCAGTGATGGGATTCAGCCAGTTCGCACCAATTCGGCAGAACCGGTAGCTAATTTTTTTTGCCCAGGCCCAGAATGGAGTCCCGGAAACGGCATCCACACAGAGAAACGGTTGTTCACATATTTGAATCCCACCACTGGTGCCAAGGATAGCTCTGGCATAGTCTCCCCTGCTGTTCTTTTACCTGCGAATTCTTACAGACAACTGTGGTAAAGCTCCTTCCTGTCTACTTATAGATCCAGTGCAAACTTCAATTCTCTTCCTGATCTTGTCTGAGTCTTTCAGTCCTTGTAGATAGGATTCATCTCTTGAGATCATCATTCTTTGAAGTATATCATTTTTTTGTAATTTGAATCTTACCTAATCTCTCAAATGCTTCCACCCTTTTCTCTTTATTGTCCTATAATGCTTGGAACAACAACCCCCCAACCTCTGCTTGATAATGCTTATTTCCTTAAATTCGTTTTTTTTTTAAATTCAGGCTTGGGTTCAAACATGCAGTTTCCATTCCTTCTTGTCATTTAAGCACCCCCACTATTACTGAAACAATGACTATCTCTTCTTCCTGCCTCCCCCTTTGTATAAGTGTTAAGGCAAGAGCCAGAGTTTCTCAATCCAGAGATGGCAGATTACATAAACATTCAACATTGCATGGTTTCAAGGCCACCAGGCAAAGAGTCCATTCATTTATGAAGAGTGTGAAGAAAAAGCAATAGATTTAAACATCTGTGGGTATAACAGAGAGACTGTACTGTTGCAGTGGTAATAGGGAATAAACCATTTCATTTGGCATCAATCTTGTTTCCAGTAAAAGAGCTTTTATTGTGCATGTGGCAGTTCTGCCAAGTTCTAGACTAGGAGTTGAATTAAGCTGTGGAAAATCAAGAAACTGTGGTTTATTACTGAATTATGGCCAGGAGTGCTGACATATTGTTCATAAAATTTGAAATGGGGAAAGCAACACATTATTTCGTGACAGCTTTTTTCCAATGCAGATGTATCTCCATAAAAATGAAACAACATGTTTGATTTTAGACAATAAACCCTCTCTTTGGTCCCTGAAAAATAATATAATATTTTCATTGATATCTTTTCCATGTTGTGATGATTGTCTTGTCAGCTGTTCATTCAATAGTATAAAAACTTTTGATAAAATTAATGATATTATAAGATTTATAGTAAGAACACATGATTACAGTTCAGGCACTCAGTGGCCCAATCACAATTATGGTGTCACAGTATCCTGCAGGCACATGACTGCAATTTATGATCTTCATTGTTGGTTTCCAACAAGCAAATTCACTGGGGAAGCTAGTAAGAGGCAGCAAATCAGATGATGATAGGATGCTGCAACCATGCAGGATTCAACTGGGAGTGCTGGACTGGTAGTCATAATCAGCACACTCACAGGACATTGCATCATATGACCATGCCACTTAGTAACAGAGTTCCCAGTACCAATTACCATCAGTAAGTCAGGACTACCTGTAATTCTTTGAACTTTTATATGCACCTTGTCAAATAATTTCTCATTTGTTCTATCTGCATACCATATTAAAATGATGTAATATATATACTCTAATAAGTGATCTTGCTTTATATAGTATTTCAAATTCTACTGTCCTTAATATCCCTTCTTCTTTTTGGAAACTATTTTTTAGATACTACTTTTTATTCTTGTAGCAATTCCTATAATGAGCAGTTCTTGCTATGCCTTTAGTCTGTTTTATCAGTCTGGATGTGCCATATTGCTATTTACAAGTAAAGCTTCTTGCTGTAGTGCTGAAAACTGTGTTGAAATAAAAGGCATTTAATGGTGAAATTAATAATGCAGTCACTGAACTTGTTCATATTTTTAGAAGATTCCATATTTTTAATAAATTTTGTCTTGTAATATATACTGTCAAATTCTTTTCTTTATTTGTTTCTTTGACTCTAAGAGTAATTTTTGATGCCTGTGTCAAGCTATGAACCCTACTGCCTTTAGGACCGCAGCGTGCTTCTATCTTGCCAACAGAGGGGGGAGGAAGGGAAGAGTGCTTTGAATCTACAGGTGTCCTTTATCAGTGTGAAACCCAAAGCTGCTGAAGAATTGTTTTGGCAAAACTAAAATCTGTTCTCATAACAATTACTAAAAGATGTATTGGACAATGTGACCTGCACTGTCAGAGAGGGGTGGGAAAAGTTTTATTCTTTTAATTAACTGCTTCCCACTGTTTCCTTAGAGCTAGCTTCCCTTTGACCCTACTGGTTTGATTCTGCTCAATAAAAGTAATCATTAGAAGTTTGCAATGGCTCTGATGTTTTGTTTGGTTGGGCTTTTCAGCCAGGGATTGACAGCCTGCACATTCTAAATTACATTATAAGCTATATTGAAAAAGCTTTTATGAAAATGTACCTTCTATTAGAGTGGTGTTAATTAACCTAGACAATATCAGTAGGTTTGCTATCATAATCTAGATAGCATCTTTTATGGTTTTTGTGTCCCTGGTTTGCATATGGTTATAGTAGACTTCATTTAATACAGTTATGACTGTGTTAGCAAGAAGTTGAATTTTATGGGGGATATTAAGTTGCACTTATAGTACATAAAATTTGAGAAACAGAATTCTATGAATCAAATTCTTGTTTTCTTCTCACAGATTACGATCTTTGGTAAAACAACTGGAGAGAGGAGAGGCTTCTGTTGTTGATCTAAAAAAGAACCTGGAATATGCAGCTACTGTGTTGGAATCTGTATACATTGATGAAACTAGGTGAGATAATTATTTCAGTATAGCTATTTGTTTTGTCATAATATTTTTAGGCTATAGGACATATTTCATACATATGAAAATATTTTTTCTTCTAATAAGGTTTTAAAAAGGACATGTCTATGTTCCTAGAAATACCATGAACAATCAGTAAACATGTTATCTTAAGAAATGAAAATGTTAACATTATTCCAGTATTATTTCACCAAGGTTTCATCAAACACTTTCTCCTGTCTAACAGCTGCAGCTATTCTCATTTTTGTGAGATGGAAATGATATGTTAATAAGACATAAATTAAAACTTATCTATCTGGCCTCACCCACAAAGCACAAGACTGAAATGATTTTTTTCTATAAAGAGGCACAGAGAATGCATTTAGTTTAGAATTATTTAAACATTTGCTTGTTAACTTAGCCACCTTTTATTTTTATATATAAAAATATCATTCAATTTATACTCAATTTTTCTATTTTCATGTTAATTCAAGAAACAATAATAATTTATTGTTCTATCTAGCAGGATATATAAATGATTACCATGGACATTTTAAATTATGATCACCATTATAGTTTATTAACCTTGCACATTATGGCAGCATACAAATAAATGCAAGCAACATACTGTATGGTATACAAACTTAATAAACAAATGCAATTCAATTCAACTGAAATCAACATTAAAATCATTATCGTTAAAACCATTAACAGCTCAAAACTTGATGAAGGAGATGTGTTTTTGTCATTTGTCTAATATTGAGAAGAGTAGGCCAAAGGCACTCCATAAAGAAGACATTCCAGTTCAGTATTAAAGTCTGCTGTTATAGAAGTTTTGAAAGTTTTGGAAGAACTATAGAAGAATTTGGAATGAAATAGTTTTATTTTTTAAATACTAAGAAGTTACTACTAATAACAACCATGGGCTTTTATGTTTTCTTTTGCCTTCTTTTCAATTTGTGGAAATCTCTCTACCATAGAATAACTTATCTTGAGCTTTTGAAATGGCAAAAGAATGGAAAAGACATCAGACAAGCATTTTGGCTGAACAGCTAGCATTTGAAAATATGCTAAATATAAATGCACAGTTAAGTCCTGGATATATTGCAGTTTTAATCATGAATAACCCTAAAAAGATAATATGCACTACATGATTATTGTGCCTTCTAAAAAATAAGGTACTTGCACTTTGGTATTGTTGTTGTCCACAGACAAAACACAATATCAATAGCAGTTTTTATTAAATTTACCTCTTCTGCAGAATGAAATAGAATAAAACAAAATAGTAAACTCACTAACCAATAGATTTATATATGGGTTTACATGTTTGACAATTGGAAAAATATTGTTTCAAGACAACTGTTACTTAATATAATTTTTCCTCTGTCCTTTCCAGGCGCCTCTTGGACACAGAAGATGAGCTTAGTGATATCCAGTCTGACTCTGTGCCTTCAGAGGTACGCGACTGGCTGGCTTCTACTTTCACCCGACAGATGGGTATGATGCTAAGAAGAAGTGAAGAAAAGCCACGATTCAGAAGCATTGTTCATGCAGTTCAAGCGGGAATATTTGTTGAGAGGTAAAAGGCAGTGGGCAGAGATCTTTAATCTTGAATAAAGGCTATTTGACATTTTTTTTTTGAGAGGGAAAAAAGCAAGCAAAATTGGGAATGGAAATCTGAGAACAATTATTGTAAATTCTTATAATATCATGATAATTAGTGCCTTAAAGTCGGTCTTGACTGATGGCAATTTCCTGAAAAAGTCCCTGCAGTTTTCTGGGCAAGATTTCAGAAGTTGTTTATCATTGCCTAATTCCTAGGGCCAAGAAAGAGAGAATGCCCCAAGGTCACCAGCTGGCTTCATGCCTAAAGTAGAACTAGAACTAATGGTCTCCCAGATCCTAGCCTGCTGCCTTAACCACTACACCAAACTGGTTGTCTTTCTTATGATCTACAAAAATAAACAACCATGAGCAAAAATCATGGCTACATATCATGGCCACATACATATATACTGCAACTATTTTTCACTTATAATAAATTGGATTAAAACATAAGGTTATTTAAAGTGGATGCATAAAAAGGAATCAGATTTAAGAAGATAATTTTATTCTCATTGATTTCAGTGGGCCATTGTTGGTATAAACCTGAATCCAATCCATTGTTTGGCTTGGAAAAGGAAAAAGGAAATTATGGCTACTAATAATCTTTATTTTAATGGGTGGGAGCTAGAAAGCAATCATAGCTGTTTTGATTGATGGTGAAAAGAAATTCAAAATTTGCTTTATTAGGACTAATAAAATGTCACAAAATAATATACAAATTTTCAAGTTATCTAGAATTCTTCAGATTAGATCTTACTTAAAAAAGGGAGAAAAGAACAATAAATACCAAAATTCGATTGGATATTTCGGTTATAAAATCTATAGTTCAGTCAGTCCCTAAATAATAATTGTAGACAGAATGCATAATTAATGTTAATTATTGTTAGTGGCATAGTATATCTTGCATTTCGGGAGAAAAGAAACTTAAATAAGAAAAGGACTTCCTTAGGACCTACAATTATTCTTGCCAATCAACATTATACTGGCTGCTAATGCTTCTCTTTGTAGCCCATCAGCCCATTTAGATGAAGAAAGGACAGAGAATCTGATAGTCTCCAAGAGTGATAGTAAATTTTATACCCATTATATCACAACACATATTTTACACTTAATATGCAAAATGCATTTTTGTAGAAAGGATTAGGCATGATTGGGAGCTATTTGTTAATAGAAATAAATATTTGTCGTAGAAACAAAATAGGTATATTCTGGGAAAGGTTAATAGATGTGCATATAGATAAAGGTTAGGTTATGGGAAGAAAAGATATTTGTTTGTAACTTCATGGGGTGAAGAGTAATTACATTTGTCTTTACTTGTGATGAAGATTGGAAGTTCTTTTGTTACTTCTTTTCTTTTTCTTTAAATTACGTTCTTCTTTTTCTTTTCCACCTTTTCTTTATTTAATCTTTTTAATCTTTCTATTTATTTTTCTGAGTGTAGTTTGCATATGTTTTTACTATTGTAATTAAAATCTTTAAAAAAAATTATGAAAAAAGGGGAAATATACAAAGATAATTTTTTTACTTTGATAAGTCATATCCACTGTAAAGAACTTAGGTATGCTCTAATTTTCATTTCTTACACTTCTTACACATTATTTTTATCATGATAGAATGTACAGGCGTACATCCAATATGGTTGGACTTAGCTATCCCCCAGCTGTAATCGTAGCACTAAAGGTAATATCAATGAATAGTTTTTTCTTATAAAATATTTAAATATTATAGCCTTGATTTGGTTTCTGTAGTATATCTTTTGTTTTCTCTAAATTTTATTCTCATATTAAATGAAATCTGTTTAAAGAAACAAATATGAACAATATATTTTATCATCATAGGCATCCATTCCTAACTTTGATGTTGCTAAAATAAGAAATGTCATTATTGCCACTTAGTACAAGTTGTACCTTTGTACTTGTGTTGTATAAGGGGCAGAGTTTACATTATTATGTAAGTTTTGTGACTTTCCCCCTCCCTTCTTGCACACATCTATGTTATCTTAACAAATTATAATGAAACTGTCCAGTATTGATCGTTTTATGTAGTGAAGGAACATTGTATATCACTTTGCAATCAGCTTGATCTCCTGTGTAAATGAATATTTTTTCACATGCAATTACAACATTCTAGTAGGTCTTTCTCCTTAAAATGAACTGAAATTTTGTATGCGCTTGAGACATTTACATGGAGGTATAAAATATTATTTGAGTCAGCAAATGGAGTGGAAGAATTCCCATTCAACTACTGTTCCAGAACACAACTATTGACATTAGTAAATGTGGATCAGGCCCGAATCCCTGATTTAAGTACATTCTTTCTACATAAGGAAATTAAAATTACAATGCATCGTTCTTATGGCTGATATCCTTGGTCAGCTATATTTGTCAGTGAATTTGTACACAGAAGGAGTTTCATGGAGCAATCCTTCAAATCTTGTGTTGATCCTAACATATTGAGAAACACCCTAATTGAAAACTCAGGTGTAGACTTCATGTCTATTTGAGAGAAGAGTAAAATGAAATTTTACATAGTGACCTGAATTCACTGTAACTGATAGGGTTAAAAATCACATGTGGCTTTGAGAATATTTGTAACTGATTTTGGTTTAAATCCCATTTAACTATCCATATAAACAAATATTAGTGTGACCCGTATTAAAAGAATTGCACTTATCCAGTTGGATCTAAATTCTCCTTACTACAACAAAAGGAAATACTTCTGCTCCTTTTTCCTGTTAGTAGAAAATAACTTTTTCCTGTGAAATCTTTCATTTTTTTCCTGTTTGGCTCAATTAGAAGTGAACTGTATGCTCAGGGTAAATAAATTATACTCCACTGTGGTGGAATTGTTTTATCAGTGAAAAGCAGACTAGAAAATATAAACATAAATAAATGAATTTGGCTTCCAGGAAGATAGCTCATTGTTCTTATCGTTTGGGATGTTAATGTGGTAGTTTAGAATATCACAGATTTTGAATCTTCATATTGCCTACTAGCTCTAGAAACTAAACTGCCAACATTCTTGTGGATTTAAATGCAAATATTTTTTGTAGTCATTAAATAACATCCTTGTACCAGACTCTGAAATTCTTGCTTTACCTGGTTGACCTCATAAAGTGTGTACATACGTGCCTGCATGCCCATACTCAAAACACATTCAAATTATTTCTTCACAGATGTTGGTCAGATATTAAGTACCTATCAAAATATTCTTATTAGGCTTTAGGCTAACACAACTTTACAGTTTACAAACTTCCTGGGAAGAACTGCCATTTTGTCTTCTTTTACAGCTGGAACCAAATCATACATATGCACGTATGAAATTTAGTCATCTTGTTTTCCACAATTAGAATACCTTGGGGAAATAGGAAGTACCTGCAGTAGCATCTGAAGATAGCATCAGAAGAGTCCACTTTGAAATTTGAAATATTTTGAGCATTATTACAGACATATAGGTTCACTGTCTATGGTTAGGTACAAAATAAAAAGACAAAGGTCAAAATGAAATCAATTTTCAGATATTTCCATTAGAGTTTTTGTGAATTCTTTTTCTGGAGATAAGGGAATTGAAAGCGCTGATATTTTTTTCATTCTGAAGATAAGGGATAGCTAAGCTAGTTACAATAATCATTTTGATGTTTAAATAGATTGAGTTATGCTTTCATTAAAAAAGGAAAGAAAAAAATGGTGAGTTGTGGAGGATAAGCCAGCAATGTTTTGCTGCTTTTTCTTGTTCTTTAATTTTCCTCACAGAAGAGTTTTAAGGTAAAGAAAATGACTTCTTGAAGAAAAGGCAAGAAAACAAAATAATTAATGGATCATATTAAAAAATTCTCTGCCTAGACATTGGAGGGAGATAGACACACATATGGTCTTTTTTCTGACTTGAGTCTTTTCCACCAGGCCCAGGTTCATCTCTGTATAAAAATCTTAGAACACTTGAGATTAGGACTGTGATTACAGTGGTACACTTATTTTTAGGTCTGTTCTAAATTCATTTGTTCAATCAAATCTAAACACAGCAATATTGAATATTGTACCTGCTTATTCCAAAATAGGTACCTATAAATAAAAAATCCCTAAGCATCTACTGTTAAACTGATAATCATAACATCTGTTCAAAAATAATTTTGAAAAAAAGACTTTACAAATAGATCCCTGAAATTCAAAATTGGCCCCACATGTTTAAACTTTAAATAGACTCAGCAACTGGAAGTTTGCACGTTAAATGCTAATTGAATGATCAACCAGAGTGAGTTTGAATCTGAATTTGAATTTGAATTAAGAAAGACCATACCATTTCTCAATGATAACATTATATAGAATAAACATTTTTCATTTATCACTATTCTTCTTCTATTTATGCATTGGTAACTTAAATCATTTTAAGTACAATGATACTATTTACTTCTATTTTCAAAGCATTATTTGAAAATACTAGGTGATAGATACTATAACAACATGGATTCTACCCACTGGCGCTTTGCTGATTGCTTGTGGTGGTTTCACTTAGTTTGAAAACACAACAGGAAGTTTTACAGCCAAATTTCATTTGGCATATTCATTTCTAATATAATTAAATATATGATATTAGTAATATTAAATGAAATTTCTTCTAACTTGTAATGCAATAAAGTATCTCTTTTTTGTCAATATATATACTTTTCTTTGTATTAATTAAAACATGGAGAATGATTTAAAATATTCTTTCACATTAACATAATAATAAAATGGGATTAGTAATTTGTGTAACAATTAAAAAGTAAAGAATTTTGTATTTATTTCTTCTGTGTTTCTGCTATATAACCATCAAGGCAGCATGCAACAAATGAAAAAAAATGAACACAAAAATTAAAAATTATTCAAAACATTAAAATCAAAATGCAACACTAGCAGAAAAATCCTGTTTTTTAGTTGGACCACTACAGTGATTGAGGACCATCTTTAAATAAATGTCATGTCAACTGCAGAGCAGGATATTTTTATTTATCTATCTGCCATTTCCCCTCTACTCACAAATCACTGTCGACAGTGAATGGCTTTAATTTTTTTGTAGGTAGGAGATATAGAAAAGTATGAGTGGAGTGGGTGGGTTTTATGATCCTTTGGATCATAAATTCTGCCAGTTCTTCTGGCTGGAATGTGTCAGCCACAATAAGCCACAATCCAGTACCATTGATGCAGGTCCTTTGAAATAGCAAATTCTGAAACACAAATAGATGACTTCCTGGCTTTGTCAGAATCAAAACAGAGCATATTATCTATTTTATATTAAAGTAATAAAAAATAAATATTAAAAACCATACTTTGAAGCTTCTTAAAAAAGTGTGTGTGTGTGTATGTGTGTGTGTGCTTTGTGTGCAGATGGTGAAGAGAATATACTAATGCCCTTTCTTTCCCTCCACACAGAATGTAGACAAGTGGTCATTTGATGTATTTGCATTAAATGATGCTAGTGGGGATCATGCACTAAAATTTATTTTCTATGAACTGCTCACACGCTATGATTTGATCAGCCGTTTCAAGGTTAGTAGTCTAATACTTTTTCCTTTCTCCTATTCCATAGATTATTGAAAAGTGACATATCAGTAATTTATATTTCTGGGGGTTTTGTCATTGTTATTTTCTATTTTGGCTACTGTTTGCAATATATTGTCCTCTGATTTATTTAGAATGTTCTTATTATTGTAACAAACTAAAATTGGGCAATTTCAGAAATCTATGACTCCATTATATATGGAATGAAATTAGTAGTATTAAAAGGCTTTGCCAAAGGAAGACTTCCCACAAAATTATGGCCCATCCACATCATGCTTTTTGGCTTTATTATTTTCAATACTCTTTGCTTCCTATTCCTATCCAGCATGTGGTCCTCAATGGAACCGCATCTACATGGAGGGAAGTGTGTAGTGGGGTGCCCCAGGGCTCTGTTCTGGGCCCAGTGCTCTTCAACATCTTCATCAACGATTTGGACGAGGGGATAGATGGGGAACTCATCAAATTTGCAGACGACACCAAGTTGGCAGGAATAGCCAACACTCCAGAAGAAAGGCTTAAGATACAGAAGGATCTGGACAGACTTGAACACTGGGCATCATCTAGCAAAATGAAATTCAATGGTGAAAAAAGCAAGGTTCTACATTTAGGCAAGAAAAACCAAATGTACAGGTATAGTATAGGGAGTACCTTGCTCAATAGTAGTAACTGTGAGAGGGACCTCGGAGTCCTAGTGGACAATCACTTAAATATGAGCCAGCAGTGTGCTGCAGCTGCCAAAAAGGCCAACACAGTGCTAGGCTGCATTAACAGAGGGATAGAATCAAGATCACGTGAAGTGTTAATACCACTTTACAATGCCTTTGTTGTGGTCCGAAGGAGTAAACAATCCTTGAAAATGGAGACATTATTCTCTGTTTTAGTTTCTTTATTTTGCATTCCTTGCCAGGAGTTTTGCTACAACCCTTCGGTACATTACAAAGCGGATGCCAGAATCTGGATTTCTCTGGCTGGCGTCTTTCTTATCTTGCTAACTCCTCCCTTACTTTACTGTCATGATTTACGTCTTCCAATTAGGCTGGAGGCCAAAGATTCCCTTCCCTTCCC
The DNA here is from genome assembly GCA_023970755.1 of Azemiops feae. Classification (NCBI taxonomy): domain Eukaryota; kingdom Metazoa; phylum Chordata; class Lepidosauria; order Squamata; family Viperidae; genus Azemiops; species Azemiops feae. The sequence goes on from JALGBA010002127.1 coordinate 175,973, forward strand.
AATCTCCCGCTTTCTTCACAATTCTCCTCCCTCTGTATGTCATCTGATTTAACTCCAAAAATACCAAACAGTTCTGCATATCTTGTCAATGCAATAATATCCCATATTAACAGCATTGACATCCGGCCCCCCTTACAAAAAGGACAGATCCTGTAATGTAAACAAAACCATATATTAATGACTAGTCTTCGGTTTGTTGGGGTATTTCGTATGAAACCTTTTGATGAGCCTGTCAGCTTTCACCTCACTGGATTTCACCCAAGTGGCTTCAGACATCGGGTCGTTCTCCCCTTCGTCGTCGCCGTCAAAGGAGGGTAGAGCGGGGGCGGGTCCACCTGGAGCCCTGGCGTTCTCTTGTGTGGGAGGTGTAATCTGGGTAACAGGTGCTTGCGTGGCCCGGTTGGATTTTTCTCTCATTAGCCGCTGGGCAGGTCTCCTTTTCGTTGCTGGTTCCGGACTGCTCTGCAGTTGGGGGTAGGGGACTGGACAGTTTGTTGCTCGATGTCCCTTATTTCTGCATCGGAAACACTTTATTGACGCGCTTGCAGGTGGCCCGGTTCTTTCAGTCATCGTGGTAGCCGGAGGGTCTCGTGGGGGTGATTGTTGTTCGGATTGCTCTGGTTGCTGTTCAGATTCAGGTGGGGAAGGCTTTTTATAGTGGGCGAGCTGAACATCTAGCTTCACCGTTGTCTGGTACCACTCATGCAGTCGGTCAGGTACTGCTCGAATAATGCAGGCCTGGGAGAGGTGATCATCTAATCCCTCAATGAAGTGATGGATTAGGGACTGCTCTGGCCACCCCTCTATCCGACCTGCTATCTTGCGAAACTCTCGCACGTACTCCAGGGCAGGCCTGCTGGCTTGTTTTATTTTGTGGATTTGTTCTCTTGCTTTTAAGCCAAGGGATGGGTCCTCAAATCTTTCTTTCAGACCCAGGAGGAAGAGTTGGGGGTCTTCCAATTCTGGGGCTTGCTCATTGTATAAATTGTTCAGCCATTCGGATGCGTCTCCCTCTAGGCCAGACGCAATCACATCGACCATAGCCCCTGGGTCTGGGTAGAGATAAGCCCAGCTATTCAAGTGCGAGCGTACTTGGTTAAGGAAAAAAATCAGTTTCTCTGGATCCCCATCGAAGGTTGCTCTGAATGGAGTAATTATATGTTGTTGGGGCCCCCACTGTGGCTGCTGCTGGCCCCATCCTGGTTGCTGGTTTATGCCCAGGGGTTGCACATTCAGGGGCTGGGGCCAATCTCCTTGTTGTGGCCATCCTCCCTCTAGCTGCTGACCTCCTGGGCCCTGCACCACCCCTATCTGTTGCAAGGTCCCTATCGGCTGTGGTGAGCTCAAAAGTCGTCTGCTCCCTGCTTGCTTCGAATGCCATACTCCCCATTGTTGCAGAGGCCTCCAACATTGATTCCCTCTCTCTTCAGGGCTGGGGTCCCTGATAGAGGAGACAGGTCTGAAGGCTGTCTTATACGAAATTATGGGGGGCTGTAGCTTCTTTTTTCATGAATGGGTACCTCTGCTCTCGTCCCTGGGGTTTGAGATATTTCCAGTAACTCACCCAAGGTCTTATGGCAGTGTTGCCCATTGTCTGTCCACCGGTTTCTCATTTGTTTTGCCCAAAATTCATTTTCCCACAGCATGCTGTCTGTTACTTCCTCCTCTGGATATCAGGTGCTGCCGGCTGTGATTTACCAACTCCCATTTCATGATATTGCCCTCCTCCTGAATTCCTGTCATTCTACATCCAGGCTAGGAGAAAGAGGTGTTAATGCACCCCCATTAGTTAAAAAGTTTTTTAATTCTGGCATGATTGTGTGGTCCGAAGGAGTACACAACCTTGAAACGGAGACATATTCTCTGTTTTCGTTTCCTTTATTTTGCATTCCTTGCCAGGAGTTTTGCTACAACCCTTCGTACATTCAAAGCAGATGCCAGAATCTGGATTTCTCTGGCTGGTGTCCTTCTTATCTTTGCTAACTCCCTCCCTTACTTTCTGTCATGATTTACGTCTCCAATTAGGCTAGAGGCAAAGATTCCCTTCCTCCTCAATCTCCCGCTTCTTCACAATTTCTCCTCCCTCTATGTCATCTGATTTAACTCCAAATACCAAACCAGTTCTTCTATCTGTCATTGCATAATATCCCCATATTACAGCTTGACAGCCTTGGTAAGGCCACACTTGAATACTGCTCCAGTTTTGGTCACCACGATGTAAAAAAGATGTTGAGACTCTAGAAAGAGTACAGAAGAGCAACAAAGATGATTAGGGACTGGAGCTAAAGCATATAAGGAACGGCTGCTGGAATTGGGTATGTCTAGTTTATGAAGAGAAGGACGAGGGGGGACATGATAGCAGTGTTCCAATATCTCAGGGGCTGCCCCAAAGAAGAGGGAGTCAAGCTATTTTCCAAGGCGCCTGAAGCAGGAAAGAAGCAACGGATGGAAACTAATCAAGGAGAGAAGCAACCTAGAACTAAGGAGAAACTTCCTGACAGTTAGAACAATTAACCAGGTGGAACAACTGCCTCCAGAAGCGGTGAATGCTCCAACACTGGAAGTTTTTAAGAAGAACTGGACAGCCATTTGTCCGAAATGGTATAGGGTCCTGCCTGAGCAGGGGTTGGACTAGATACCTCTAAGGTCCCTTCCCAACTTAATATTATTATTATTATTATTATTATTATTATTATTATTATTATTATTATTATTATTATTATTATTATTATTATTATTATTATTATTATTATTATTATTATTATTATTATTATTATTATTATTTGTGGCTTATTTCTCCCCCATTCTAAGTTTTGAATTCTATGTGTGGAGAAGAAAATGAACACACTCTGAGGAGTACTTGCAAGGAGCTTTACTTGCAAGGATTTAATAAATATAGGTAGGACATATGTGCAAACACATATACAAAAAAAAAAAAGTCACAATCCCTTTGTTTGTTTTGATATCTTGTTTCCAAAGAGGTATAAATGGCCAAAGTCCAATGTGAGTTCCAAAAGGCCAAAAGTCCAGACATGGGTTGTTGGTCCAAGTTCCAAGTACCAGAGTTTCCACAGGCAACAAGCACCTGTTCCGTACTTAGCCATATGGGCTCTAAGACGGTCAAGAAATTCTGCATCCAATTCTTCATCTCTTGCTGCCTGTGACTGACTTATATATTCCGTGGTTTTGTCAACCTCTAATAACTGATTGCAGACTCCCCCTGACACTGGAATTCATACAAAACCTCTTCAGTGACTTATTCCATTTCAGTCTCTTCTGAATCTAAGCTGTTCATCCCACTGATGAGCTTTCTTTTTTAGTGGCATAGCTTTGAGTGTGATGTTGATTTGCAAGGAATAGGAAGCACAATGTTTCACCAGTCATTATATTGATATCTCATTTTCAATAGATTTATTGTGTGTTCTCTAATGGGGAAATGCAAAAGCTATAATAATATAAATATGATTAATTAACATAAGCGGTTGTTCCATAAAACCATCTGCATGTTGGGTGACAAGAGTATTATTTGGCTTCATAGCCATTATAGGAAGTAAAGGAAAAGAACTGAATTCTTCACAGATCCCAGACAAGTGCTTCTGTAATCATTCTACATGAAGAATTTAATCCTTTGTTATGACTGTTTATTCTTCCCCTCTCAATACATCCCAATTTCTATTAACATATATGTATGTATATAAATATAACAATTCAGCATTTGTTTATTGTTTATTTATTTATTTATGGATAGCAGGAACATACAATAAATGTCTACAGAATCTGAAGCTTAAATAATATAGCAAACATTTCATGCAAAAATGTCCGTATTACTCCATAAAGCAAAATAATAGAATACTTTCTTTATCTGCAATAGGAATTGAGCAGAATTTGTGATTACCGTGAATACTGTCATTGACTTCATAACTACAGTGAATCAATTACAATTCTAGAGAGGTGCAAAACTCATTTAACAACTACAATGTGACTTACCCCACAATACTGGAGAGATTGTTTATCCTTTATCCTTCTTTATTTTTTATTGGCATTAGAACCATTATCAGTGAAAATAAATCATGAAGTTAGAAAGTCTGGAGCTAAATTAGGAACTCAAGGACATGAACTGAAATTATATGATAATGATGTTGTACTTACAATTCCCCAACTGAAAGGTTATTTACTACTGTTAATGGAAGGTATACAGCAATATTGTCTTATATGAATTAATGAAGAAGAAACTCCCTTTGCCTTCAGAAGAGACTGATCAATAACTGCATTCTCTTCATTTTAATTATGAAACTCTATGGGAACATTATAATGAGGATCCAAAGTGGTTCTCAAGGGCATTCTCTATTTTCTTTCTTTCTTATATTTTGGAAAAGGGGTAAAGCGGGCTATATTTTGGTGACCATTCTTCTTAATTTTTATATAAATTTTCTGATGCAAGCCCAATATTAGAGTTTCATCATCCTATATTGGTTAGAGAATCTTTTTGGTTCTAGTTGATCATGGTGACATTGCCATCATCTTAAGTGATGCCTTGGAGGAATTGCTTTATTGCGGAGAGAGTGTCTCAATATCAATTACAGTAAAACCAAAGTATTCTCCATCATACATTGCCACTCTTGGAAAATTGATGGAATGTATATTACTCAAACTAACTCATTCAAATATCTTGGAGCATTTTTTAATATCTTGGCATCTTGGTATGAAGAAATAAGGGAAATCTCCCTTCCAAAAAACAAAACAAGTATTAAATGTGAATATGTAATTTTTAAATTTAAAGATTTAGGTGAAAACACAATATATATATATAAATATAAATAAAACAATGTACTTCCAATTTATAAATGAGTTAACTCATGATCTAGAGTAATTCAATCATGATTATATAATCATATCTCTCCATACCCAGGATAATGGTTAATAATTATATATTATTGTAATGTAAATAATATAAAATTAGTTTTATAATGTTACAATGAAGGTATTAATTTTTTTATTAATTTTTTATGCTACATCTTTCCTGTAAGGTGACTCTGAGCAGCTTACTAGATATAAAACAAATAGAAAAATAATTAAAATATTAAAACTACACAGATTAAAATTTTAAAAACTAGAACAGGACAGGGATGAAGTTTTTTTACCCTGTCAATCATCTATTATCCATAGATTAAACATTTTAATTCTGAAAGAAAATGCCGATATGTTGCTTTTAATTTGTATTTATTAATATTAGTGAGACATAGAGCACATTATGTAACTCGAAGAAGATACAGTTGGGTGATGGCATTTGCTTTAAAGAATGTCAGAATTTTCAAGCACACGAAACACTGCTGATGAAAAGTTTGGTAAGGTTAAATCAATCTATTACTGTGCTAAAGTTGTTCACAATCTACCCTCTTTTTTATATATATAGATTCCAATTTCTGCTCTTGTCTCCTTTGTGGAAGCTCTGGAAGTTGGCTATAGCAAGTATAAAAATCCATACCACAATCTAATGCATGCAGCAGATGTCACACAGACTGTTCATTACCTCCTTTTTAAGACAGGTGTAGCAGTAAGTAGACAAAACACTAATCAATTAAGAGACCAATATGAAAATAGTTATGCAATTGATCATGGCAATAAAATAGGTTTGAAGGTATTTACAGCACAACTAAAATTTGGGTTTGCTAAAGTAGGTCTTTTTCCAAGCACTTTTATCTTTATTTAATATATGGCATTAAATTGTTATTGACTTAGTGAGGGCAAGCTTTTTATTAATTAAGACTATTTGGATTATAATTTGATGTTTCAACATATGTTAGGAACTTTTCTAACAATATTGTTAAACTTCGGATTTTAGATTTGTAGACTTACAAAATTTCAGGTAAATGAAGATAACTTTATTAATTAAACTCTTTTATTAAGTTAGGTAGATGGTCAATCCAAAATATAAATGCCATTCTATTTCTTATAGAATATATACTTTAATATATAGTAATTGTATCACAAATCTGTTAAAATTGCAGTCAGTAACTAATATGAGAAAAAAACATGTATATTCGTCTGAACCTGTATTGCAACCCAGACCACAAAGAGTCCTACTCTCTACACCTTCATCACTTTCTATATTAATATGTATCAATGTGACTTTCTCACAAACTATTCCTGATAATCCTTATGAAGATAATGCCTCAAGTTTGGAATAGTTTGATGTAGGGTATGCTAGGGATATATACTGAGTAGAAAGTATGTTTGGGACAAAACAGCTTATGTTTCAGTGAACAAAACTTAAAACACTTTGATTTTAGAAAACAGTGACAACTTGGAACAAAATCATTAAAGCAGTTGGGCAGCACATGCTGCTTATTACTCACTACTCAACCAACATAAATATAACATAAACAGGAACTTTGGCCAAAAGGTTGATTATTTTAAAAAAATAAAAGAAATTCCTATAACCAGCTATGGAAGAGGCAGCTTTTACTTTTGTATCCTATGTATGTGTACCTGCTTTAATATAAATAGCTACAAAATCATATTATTACAGGAATGCTACTAAAATTAGGACAATGGCAATTTTAAAAAAGAATCAGAGTTATAATAAACCAATAAACTAGTATTTAAATACTTTCTGAAACTCAACATAAATAAATCCATTAGAGACACAAAAAGTACACAATAATTCAACTATACCAGACAAGATAGATATTTCCCATTAAATATTTATGTTTAGTGGGATTGGGGTTTACGGGGAGGGCAACATGGCTCAGTGGTTAAGATGTGGCACTTGTCAGCTGGAAAGCCCTCAGCCCAGGTTTGAGACCCAAGCTCCACACTGCAGGGTGAGCTCCTTGCCCCAGCTCCTGCCAACCTAGCATATCGAAAGCATACAAATGCAAGTAGATAAATAGGTATCACTTCGGTGGGAAGGTAACAGCTCTGTGTGACATTATCCTGGCCACATGACCATGGAAATGTCTTTGGACAGCCCTGGCTCAATGGTCTTGAAACGGAGGTGAGCACTACCTCCTATAGGTGGCAACGACTAGCGGAGTAAAATCCACAGGGACTCTTTTACCTTTTTTAGTGGGCTTTATATAATCCTCTAATCTAGCAAGACTCTAGATAAGAGTCTTGTTTACGATCAGCCATCCAAAATAATGCCTGAATGTCAATACTTTGACCCAGGTGAATCAGTGAGTAGAGCCCAGTGGTAGCAATAACATCTGCCTCTGTACATATGCTTTTGAAACTACAGTTTTCCCCTAACCACCATAACCTCCTCACTACCTCCAATTCCAGTAGTAATAGCAAGAATGAAATCAGTATTAGTTAAGTTGGCATAAGGAAGTTCAATGATAACCTTGAGTAAGGAATGCAAGGATGGTTACATTAACATTAGTTTAGCCCTGAAAGATAGGAGGGAGAGAGAAAGACACTCAAATTGCCCTGCCTTGACTTCCTTTGGTATATGAGGTAGAAGGAAAAAAAATTCTGTCAGGTTTTCAAAATTCTATTATTATATCCTACAAACACATTGTCCCTGTAGTTGTGATATCTGCCTCCTGACATAGCCTATGCTGAAGGCCTGACAGTTGGGATGTTCCAACCTCTCCTCCCAGCTGTTGGAATAGAATATCAAAACAATATGATGAAAAATGACTGTTTTGATTCAAGAATGTGATAAAACCAATGCATGGTCTCGCAAATTTGGAACAAAACACATGTAAAAAGAACACACAGTATAACTGTTTCAAGCTGAGAAAGTTTTGTATACCCTTAATACCTACTATAGAAGCAAAATATCCGGTAATACTTTAGAAACTCACAAATGTAGCAGATTTTTCCATGAATTATAGTTTACTTAACAAGATAGATTAACAGAAATCAGGAAATCCATTAAAATGTACAGAATATGAATATTTTTATATTCTAAGATATTACAAACCCTTTAAAGTTTTTTACTACAACAACCAAATAATATATAGCTGTTTTTCTGGTATCATAATGACTTCCATGATGTAAACAATTGTGCCATTTCTGAATGCCTGGATATCGTACAAAAAGAAAAGAAAACATTCTATAATATATATATATATGAATGTGACCTTTTTCACTTTATTCCTTCATTCACAGCTATATTATATATATATATATATATATATATATATATATATATATATATATATATATATATATATATATATATATATATATATATATATATATATATATATATATATATATATATATATACCATCATAATACCTATATATACACACACACACACACATATATATATATATACATATACATACATACATACATACATATATACACACACACACACACACACACATATATATATATATATATACATACATACATATACACACACACACACACACACATATATATATATATATATATATATATACACATACATACACATATATATATATAATATGTAATATAGCTGTGAATGAAGGAATAAAGTGAAAAAGGTCACATTCAAAATATAGTATGGCAATTGCTATATTTCATGAAATGATTTTAAATTATTTACAGTCAATGCATTTTAAAATGCGTTCAGCAACAACAGAACCCCCACACAGGAAAAAATATAACCAAAGCTTTAATCAAACAATATTTTCTCCTGTTTTAGAAGAGCCCTGCATTCACCATCTTTTTACATTTCTCATAATTAACTGTGAGAAATGTAAAAACATGCTGAATGCAGGGTTCTTGAATACGGAATATAACTTTAAAATGGGCAATAAAGACCCCAACTGTGATTGTTATGTTGGAGCCAATTTTTGTCAGTACGTTTTGACTGAAGCAAAATGTTTGCTTTAAAGCTGAGTGTAAACAACTACATAATCTTGCTCTGTAAAACAACCATAGGTGTGCAGCTGTCTACCTCCTGATTGGTAGTTACCTCTTTATTGGAAGCAAGAAGTCACTGAGGCAGCAGGGAGCCTATATTATTTTAATGAGTAACATCAGAGCAGGAAGGAAGCTGTCATTGTCTTCTGGTAGAGAATTGGAAATGCAATTTTTTTTAAAAAAGAGATGGTAAGAACCAAGGTAATCAGAGTCTTGGACATCTTTCAAATATTAAGTTGATATTTATTTATCAAGTTAAAGCATGAATAGTAGAGAATACTATTCCTCCTGCCAAACTAGGAGGAAGAGATCCCTGTGTGCATGCAATTATACAGATATAATTTCATGCATGCATCAGGAGAAAGAAAGCTTGTTGTTACAAGCCATCCTAAAGGCAATGCTACCCATGTGTCTGAAATTAAGTCTTTGGAATTTTCTGAAAACCAACTGAAAAAAGATATTTGTCATGTCACATGGTTAGATTGCAAGATGCAAGACTGAATACTGGAAAGTGAATTTTTCTTCTTTAACAGGGTGTTCTGGGAAGGGTTTAAATCAAAGTTGATTTTTCATTACACATCTAAGAAAGTTTTTAAAACTGTTAATTTCAGCTAGGTTTGAGCAACCAATATTTTTCCTGGATAGCTCTTTTGTTAACTTTTGTAATTTTCAAATTTAAACCGAAGTGCGCTCATATTATTTTAAGTGAACTAGATGCTACTTTGCAGAACAACATATTGTTCTCTACTCAGATATGTATCCAGTGTCATGATAGCCACAAATAAAAAATATTAATCAATTATATTTTTTCTGGTTTACATTTGCTTCATCAGCTTTTGAATGTTTTTTTTAATTATGAACAACTAACCCTGAAATACTCCTTGTAATTAACTCTACAAAGAACATTAAATAATTAATATTAAATAACATTTTTAAGATTAAAGATGGGAAAGACCAAAAGAATGGGAGTATTGTCAAACATTCTCAAGGATAAGATACAAGTTTTAAATATTTGAGATTCAGTTTTTCAGTAGTTGGGAATGGGTGGAGAAGAAACTGGACAAAAATATTCAGAGTTTATTTTACTGTCTCATTAGAATTTGAAGTTCTTGAACAGTTTGTGTGGTGCCCCAAGAGTAAAATTCTGAAATATCAAGATTGCCTGTAGACAATAGCACAGCAATTGAGATTAATAATTTTTAAAATTCTGCATTGTTATTCAGGAGCTACATCAGTGATAATCTTAGTAAAAAGATATTAGATTCAAACATTATTGGCCTTACTAAACAATAGTCTATTTAAACTTTGCAATATAATATATTATCTGATTTCTCAAAATCTTTTTTTCAGCACTGGTTAACAGAACTGGAGATCTTTGCTATGATTTTTGCAGCTGCTATCCATGACTATGAGCACACTGGAACTACAAACAACTTTCATATTCAAACACGGTGAGTGCTGAGAGATGAGCTATGATCAAGCAAAACTGGAGAAAGGTTGAAATGGAGTTTGCAAAATCAATTTAATAGTTTTAGATATTATGTCAATATACCTATGGGGTATATTTGCCATTAAATTGCTAAGTCTAAACTTCATTAGTGTAGTTTCAGTTTTTCTTCTCACAATTTGAGATTTTGGCTATCAAAATAAAGTAAGTTCCAGGCAGGTCATAAAATTGTAGTTAACAGTTTTAAATATGGCAATATATTTATATATATTTAGAAGCTGGAATGAGAATTTATGATATATTATCACATATATAAACCTCATATCTACTTTCATGCTTCTTCATATTTAATTTCATATAATTTATTCATGTCTGATGTCACAACATTTTGGTTTTTGTCAACCCCTTTAGTGGCATCTAGTTGAGATAATTTTCCTCTCTTTGCTATGTTTTTTTCTCCATTGAGTGCTGTAATATGTGTTCTGAATTTCTATTTTCATTTGTTAGTTAATAAAATACTAAACCAATTATTTATATTTTATAATCTAAAAGAAATCAGATAATAAATAATATTACATTATGAGTGGCTTTTATTTATTAATAGACTGATGGATATATAGGGACAATATTGAAATTTGAACACAGGTTTATAACATCTTTCTGTCATGCTAGAGTAGTTCTTTCACAACACCTTGATATTTGGCTTTTAGAAAAAATGCACAGAAAAGAATCTTAATTGCATTTGTGCAGTCTTTGTCAACATACATATGCCTATTGATGATGTAGAAAGCACAAACAGCTACAGATGAATGAAAAGGGTTTATGCTGTCTATAAAATACATAATTAAAATTAAAATATATAATTATCTTTAATTCAGAAGTAATAGAAGATAAATTGCAAATATATAATGTTGGCAACAGTTAGGTGAGGACAATTTCAGAAATTGAGTTTATATTTGATGGAATTCAAAAGGAAACAATGAACAGATCATGACATGAGAGAAAGGATATATAAGTAAAAACTATGACAGCAGTTTGGGAATGGAATAAATTGCTTGTTAAAGACTAACAGGTAGAAGGTGCTAAACCATCAGTTGCACTGCCTGATTTTCTGCATTGGGCTAGATAATCTCAAGGCTTCTCCAATCCATTATTCTATATCCAAAGGTAAGTAGTTTATGTTTATTTGAATATAAGTAATTTCAAGAGGAAAATCGAATACTACCAAATTTGCAGGAAAATTAATCTCAGAGCAATTTAACGCATCAAATTTCATACAAAACTGCTCAGAAATTTTGAAGTCATACTTTTTAAAATTCTAAGCTATTAAAAGGTCTCTTTTTATTTTTTCTCTGAAATAAAGATAAAATCTACAAATTAGCAAACCAGATTGTGGTTGTGCTAAATTGAATAAAAACCAGTGTAGGCTTTTCAGCTTATGTGGTCTTTTGTCTATACTTACTTGGACTGTTCCACTGTTTTGCCTGTGCTAGGAGACAGATAGTTTTCTGTTTATAGGGAGCCCCCCCTTCACTGTGCAAGTCTGCACACACACACACACACACACACACACACACATTCATAGACCCAAAATGGAACTGGGAGGTAGAGGGAGAAATCGATTGGACATATAAAAGACGAGTCAACACAACAATATTGTTTATAATTGTTTACAGGTCTTAAATGTAATCTGAAATCATGATGAGTTGTGTAATATTAAATGAATGAAGGTGGATTAATTTTTTTAGAAATTCTAATCCAATTGAACGTGCCATTGGATATAAAAGAAAAGGAGAAGGTAGATAATTTGAATAATAAATTAAAATGAGAGGATAGCAAAAAGAGAATCAAGAAAAGATGATAAAAATAAAAATCAGTTGGCTTTTCATAAGAGAGGATTTTTATTTCTATATCACATTTAGGTATCACTCATCTCACTATCTGTGAGTTGAGCAATTTACAGATTAAAAGGTCATAAAATCAAATGAAAGATACAGTTAGAATTAAAACTAAATGACAAACAAATAAGAACAAGGATAAAAGATAAGTTAAAAGACAGAGGGAGCATTCTCAGACCAGCAACATCCTCAAAGTTGTATACCATTTTTTGATAACCATGCAGATTGGGAGAGGTCTTCATGTTTTTCTGGAAGGCCAGAAAAGTAGGGATTGACCTCATTTTGGGGTGGGAGGGGGCGAGATGTTCCATAGGGCAAGGACAATATTAGATCAAGCTCTCTTCATGGATCCTGCCAGGCAAAATTTTTCAACTGATGGGGTTTGTAACATATCCTCTCTGCTTGACTTATTAGGACAGGTGGCTGTAATTTGAACGAGATATGGTTCCATGCCACCAATGGCTTTTAAGATGATAACCCACACATTAAATTGGGCCAGGAAGCAAACTAGAATATCCACAACATCCCTTAATTCACCCAGGATGGAGATACACAATTGGGTATCATTTGCATACTAATAATGCCTCATCCTGTGGTGATCAGTGATTTCACCTAGTATAGTTGATTTCACCCATGTAGTGCCAAAAAAGAGGAGAGAGAGAGCACAAATTCTGATGCACTTACAAAGAAAGGCTGTGGGTCACTCCCCAACAACACTGTGCAGAACCAGACTCAGAGTAAGTAGGTGAATCAGCACAGATCTTTGCCACAAACTCTCAACTCTGACTGTGGATTATTGGTTATCAAAAGCCACTAAGAGGTCAAGAAGAGCGAGGATGGATATACTAGCTCAATTAGAATAAAATTAAACAGGAAATGCCAATAAATAGGGCAGAGGCATTGTTATCTATCAAGTTTCTATAATGAAAGTTATAGAAAAGATTCAGAAAAGCTCACATTTCAGGTACTGTAAAAATTAGGGGATGAGCAGGGGAGGAACTCAAATATTACCCAGTCCTGAACAGGTGATTTAAGCAAATATATATATAAGGGAAAAAAAGATATTTTAGAGTTATACCATTGTTAAGAATCATTGTCAAGGATCAGCTTACGAGCTTCCTCTGTATGAATGAAGTGCAGTAACACTTCAGCGTGTCATGAAACTGATAAGCTGATGGACATATGATGAGTCTTAGAGAATAATATTCAATACTTTAGTGGAAAGGTGACAACAGTAAATGTCTGGTTTTGATGGAACAAGTTAGTATTCACACTGCAGCCTTCACATTCTTCTAGTTACCAAGAAAGCTGGGGAACAAGTATATCTCTTGTTTAAGTGGTTATAGTTTTGAGCTTGGATAGAAGGAAGTTATATTGAAACTTATAGTATAGTATACAATATAGTATATTGTGAAATATACTATATGGCCTTGCAGAGATCTTTCACAATGAACCTTCATACAATGTAATTACAAGACTAATATCATGCAATGAAAAATGATTCTTTCCTTTTCATCATAGACTGTTAAAAACATGTAAAAATGCAAAATAAGCATAGTAATAATTGTTCTGTTAATCCCATTATTTACTGCCTCCTAGCCACTTACCTAGAAATAGATATAACCTTAATGTTAATGGGATTTACCTCTGAATAAAAATGGTTTTATGGATTTTTTTTAGTGTAATCTAGCAACTTGATTTATTCCACAGCATTTTGAGGGAAAGGGACAATAATCTCAAAAAAAGGAAAAAAAGCAGGTTTTATCAACTGACATTGTGCTTTTCCTGAAATATCTGAGAATAATTTATCTATGGAGATTCTCAGTCATTCAGATCATGGTTGTCCCAAAGGTGCTTTTTTCAAAAGGCAACTGGACTTTGTTTTTCCTTGAAGACATTTCACTTCTCATCCAAGAAGTTTCTTAGAATAATTTATTAAATACATATGAAGTGGGGGGAAACTCCACTGGCCTGAAAAACTTAAAATGGAATTTGGTTCTCTCATCAATTTCTTACAAAATAATAAATACTAGAAATGAATAATTTGGTCCTGCACAATAATATTTTTACTATAGCTAGAAGAATAAAGCCAACTTTGCATATAAGAATGGACTTTTTTGCTTTATAGATCAGATACAGCCATTCTGTACAATGATCGATCTGTGTTAGAAAATCATCACCTTAGTGCAGCATTTCGACTTTTGCAAGACGATGAGGAGATGAACATTTTGTCTAACCTCTCCAAAGATGATTGGAGGTAAGAATGTTCGTTGTCAACATGATTGTTCTGGGTATTAAATGTACTCAGTGGGAATCTTGATTAACAGGCACACAGCAGAAGATAGTTTGTTATCAGTTAATGTGAGAAGCTGTTGAGAGGAAATGTATATTGAAGTAATTCAACTGAAATATAACTCATTTTAAAGAACAGCCATAACAATAAATCTTTGGTGCTGTTGTGGCACCTAGTAGGATTGCTATTGCCAAAGAATGGCAGGAAAACAAAACAGAAGAAAAAAATTACATCTGGTCACTGAGATAAAATGTTGAATTATCCGAAACAATATTTGTTTGTTCAATTATTTCCCAAAAGTGCAATGTATTTCAAGAAAAAATACACCTTCTTCAGCAGCCATAAGAAAAAACAATAAGATCAAACATGGAAAATTGTATATTTTCTCATATTAGTTAACATGGAAGGCAAAGAAAAAAAAGCTTTTTAAACACAAGTGCAAATTTCATGTTGAAACTTACAGAATTTGTTTGTTTCTTTATGTAGACTTTTTAATAAATCATCATTAAAATACTTTAATGGCAATCATGCTTAGTTGTTTTTTAGCTGCTTATAACTAAAAATAAGATCCTAGGCTAGATTGTCATCCTTGCAAGATAGTCCAAAGAATAAGCACACCCAGATATATTAGTTATACTAACAGAATCTTGCAAGTCTGAAAGTATATTTACCTCATCTCTTTTACAAGCCAAGAAACTAGAGAGGGTCTCTTCTGATATGTTTGCCGTGTACATATTCCTCGCCTTACCCAAGCATTCCTTGGCTTTAGCTCTTCCCCCATCTCCCAAGATCATTCCCATATACTTGCTGTTATCCAGTGCTTTCCTATCAGCATACAAAATTGATGAAATTTTCAGTGGTCATTAGGGATGCTCCTGAACCTCACTGGAAGATTTATAAGTAGGATTATTAGTCCTGAATATATAATCAACCTGGACTATCATTCAGTGAACATGAATATTGTTAATTCCAACAGAAATTACTATTTTATTTATATCTTTTTGTGTCTATTTGTCTGCAAGAGCAAGTATTCTGATACATGTGCTTTTATTAACTGCTATAATTTCTGTTTTTGAGGATTTTTTTTACAAAGCACATTCCTACGGATGGATTTCATTTGAATGTTTTCACTTCCCCATACATTCAGTTTAGTAACTGAAATCTCAAATTGTTGAAATCACCAATCATGTTTGAGAAAATAACCATGTTGATTAGTGTCATATTCCTTTTTTTATGTGATAGAACATAAATTGGTCCAGACTGTTAAGGGAGGAGTTTCATAAAAGATTACTCAGTCCTGGGAAAGAAGAAAACATGAGAAAGAAACTCAAAATAACCCTGCTTTGATTTTGTTTTGTATGAGATTTAATAGAGAGAAAGTGTAAAAAGTTTTCAAAATTCTGATATAATACCCTTTACCAAGCGTTCTGCCGCTCCTGTTTCTTGACCGTGTCTACATCAAAAGGCTGACAGATGTTTATTATATTTATGTCTTATCTTTTCTTGATGCACCAAGGGTGAGGTGTTGGGGGAAGTCACTGTTTCCTTCTAATTTTACTTGAGAGATAGTAGTTGGCTCGGAGAAATCAATGACTTGTATGAATAAATGAGACTCTGGTCTAATATCATAACCATCAGACTCCCCAGTCAATCCTGCTATGCATGATATTTGTTGCCTCTGCTGTTTCTTCATCTCTGCATTCATAGGCCTGTGTTGTTGAATTATAATGAGTGAAACCTGCAACAGAAACCAGTCAACGAAATAATGTATGCCTGTGTTCTTGTATGAGTGATTTTGCCTACTTAATGTCATATTCAGCTTGATGATTCTGGAAAGCTGCATTTCACAGAAGAGGTGTCCTATGGTCACTTTAAGAAAAGCACTTTATTATCTCTTAGCAAGCAAGACCCTAGCATATGACTAAATTGCACATAACTCCCTTCCCAGAAACTCCAGTAAAAAAGATAACATGAAGTACTGAGTGACGCACATGGGAATGAAGAGTAAGAATGCCATAAATAAAGTTCAGACTGAGAAAGAAAAACAAGTGTTTCTTATATGTTTCTTTTTCTCATTCTCTCCTCATTCTTCCCTCCTCTGGATATCTGCCAAAAGAGAATTTAGGACTCTAGTGATTGAGATGGTGCTGGCTACAGATATGTCCTGTCACTTTCAGCAAATCAAGGCCATGAAGAATGCATTGCAGCAGCCAGAAGGGTAAGAGACCTTCTGACACTATGGAGAGGAAAGGGCTCTATTGCAGCTGGTACTTTGGCACTTTATTATATGAGCTTCAAAAATACCTTGCTGAAAACAACAGCAACAATAATAACATTCTCTGTTGTAACTATTTTTTTTTCCAATGATTGAATTCACATGCAGTTGCAAGATTTCAGAAGAGCAAAGAAAATATTCTTCTGATTGTATCACTGATACACCAGTTAAAGCCCGCTTAACTGGTTACCAATTAATGTAATATACTGCATATCGGACTGCCCTAATAGAATATTTGTGGGATATAAATGTCTGGAATACATTAGTCAGTGTTAGTTATACTAAATTATACTTTTTACAGGACCAGTTCAAAGTGCTGATATTAACTAGTTTGGATCCAGTTTATTTAAAGACCTATCTCCACCCCCACGATCCTAATCAGATTTTAATATCAATATCTGAATACTGCTCCCTGTTCCACTAGTAAGAGTTACAAGATAGATGAGTAGCAAAGACAGAGTCTCTTTGAAATTCTTCCTGCAGCAATTAAAAGGATTGTTCTAATCTGCGTATACCTTGAACTAAGAATTTATATTCTATAGCTACTATTTTTTTATTTTTTTATTTTAAAGGTCTGTATGTTGAATATTGGTTTTAGGGTTGGGTTCCTAATTAAACTGCGATCCAGTTTGTGAATATTTCACTATGAGGAATGGACTATATGAGTAACATTTAAACATTAAACTTACTTCTGTTCTACTGGGGCATGAAATACATCTTTTCCACCAAAATCACAAATTAGGAGCTAGCTCTTTTCCTATTGAAGAAGATTGCACTGAAAAGGCAATAAAGGCTAGAAAAAGGCAGAAATGCCCTTTTGAAATTCATTACCAAAAATGCTGAAAATTATAGAGATGATTTATCTGAATTTCTACAGAGGAATGAGAAATTCTCCTCAAAATGTCTTAAGAAATACTTAGCAGTGGGAAAACTTTCATTAAGTTTTCACTTAGTATGTAGCTGAAACTGCAAACCACTGGAGAGGTGATTGCACAATAAAATATAGGACATTCATATACCCTACTTAGCCATTGTATAACTAAATAGGTGCAAGAATACAAACAAACAAACAAACGAAGTATTTATTATCTTTTTTGAAAAAAATTCTTAGCAACTTCTCTCACATCAGATTTAATGAGATTTTGTTTATTTTGTAGGTAAGATATGATTTATGGAATATATATTTCATTCATTTTTATGAATGAAAGAAGAATTCATTCTGCCTAGTTTCAATAAAAGCGTCATATATCTTGCTTGTTAAAATATTATCTTGGAACAGAACTAGGAGCAGGGGTAGAATCTTTCTTTTTCCTTCTTTTTAGAAACAAACCTGCTTCCTTCTTATTTTTTGGTTACTCCAGAACATCCGCTTGGATTTGTTTCTTTTTTAAAAAATGAATTCTAATGTCAGTCCCCAAACTTCCTTATGTAGGCATGGAATTTGCAGGTTCATGCACTAGATTTTATCTGCTGGAACTGATTTCAGCTGAAATAAATAGGTTTGTCAAAATATATTTTTTGAGGTAGGATGTATTTTTATGGAACTGCTAGAAACACTGCTGGGCAGAGCAGCTTAAAAAGGGGTGAAAGACCTTGCTTGGTATTTGAAAGCATATTATGATAAATGTCACAGAAAGTAATTACAACTGGCCATCACCATGTATATATATTGACCTTAGGTTCTACATTTTAAGCCGAGCATTTTTTTCTTAATATTAGAAGGAAATATGGAGACACCATGTGTTTCAGACTCAGATAAGGCAAATGCTAAATGTTACTTGTTTAAGATCTGATTTTTCCCCCCTAATATACTTACTGGCTTGAGTTCAGAGACCGACCTTGTATTTTGACTATGTTTTGGATGCAACTTCACAAGCTATTGTTCATTAGGTTATTGTCCGCATACCTTCATTTCTTTGGTTAGCAGTCTTTTAAAAAATCTATTTATTTAGGCAATTAATTTATGCCATTATTTTGGTTTTTCAGAATTGACAAACCAAAAGCCTTATCCCTGATGTTGCACACAGCTGACATCAGTCATCCTGCCAAGGCATGGAACCTCCATCATCGCTGGACCATGTCACTGTTAGAAGAATTTTTCAGACAGGTAACATGAAGAATTCATTTGACTGTGTTGATCATGTCAAGCTGAGGAATGTGCTTAGAAAGCTGAGTCCCAGAAATTTATTACACAAGTATATTATATATGATGCTTAATATTACTGTAGATGGTTGAATGCCCCTCACATAACTCAGAAATAAGCTAATTCCTTTCCCCATACCCTTCCTTCTTTCCCTCCTTTTTTCCTTCTTTCCTTCCTTCCTTCCTTCCTTCCTTCCTTCCTTCCTTCCTTCCTTCCTTCCTTCCTTCCTTCCTTCCTTCCTTCCTTCCTTCCTTCCTTCCTTCCTTCCTTCCTTCCTTCCTTCCTTCCTTCCTCTGGGATTCCATAGGCTTGACATAGGCCTGTAGAAAAGAAAAGAAAATCCCCCCCCTCAATCTTATTTAACAAAATATGTTATGAAGAGATGAGCTATGGCAAAAGTTCCAAATATGGTATCTAAGTACGCATAGTTTTTGTTGCTGAGTTTGGGGAGGAAGGCTGCCTGCTTCCTTGTTTTTGTGGCCTTACTGAATTTTAATTACATTTTAAAATTGTGCTAACTATCCCTCATAATGGTTGTCTCCATGTTAAAAATTGTGGCTTTTACTTCTGGCCGGGAAGAGTGGCAAGACCATAGAAAAAAATTCCACACACCCACAGATGCACATACCATTTAGGCTAACAAATTTTGCTTCTGGTTTTAGTCTTTTCCCAAATATTAAGGGGAAACTTGAGGGGAAAAAATGCTGTTTTGAGTAAAAAAAATGAAAATATGACCAATTAGCTTTCTCTAGGTAATACTCTACACAATCTAAAAGTGGTTAGGCCAAATTGTACGTTCTTTTCTGCATGAGATTTAATTTCACAGAACATTGGGATGAAAGGTATGAAACTGGAGATTGTGTCTCTCACATTCTTGTGATATTTTGTTCTCTCCTTCTACTTTTCAGGGTGACAAAGAAGCAGAATTAGGCCTTCCCTTTTCCCCCCTGTGTGATCGTAAATCCACTATGGTCCCTCAGTCTCAAATAGGTAAATTCAAGATTCCCAGGGTCTGAAGCTGTTAATATATGAACAGATTTATATATGATGTGAAACAGATGTGATATATACGATGCTCACTTTGTGAGGGCCGTCAAAGATGCCATTCTGCTGTATGAACAGGGAAGGAATTTACAGGTGCTAAAACTTTTCAGCACCTTGGTTGAAAGGACTAAAATATTAAAATGTCAATGCAATGAGAGTTCATTGAACAAACCTTCAAACCTTGAACAAACTAATCTAACCGTGAAAGATTAGATTAGTAGTTATATAAATACCAGATGGGAATGCAGAAAGGTCAGAAAGCTGCAGCATCTTCTTGTCCTTGTCTGAAGTATAATATTAAGGCAATTCTGAATGTTTTGCTTGCCTACAACATCTCATGGAGTTTTAAGGAAGATGAATATAGTTGCAATTAGATCATAGTTTAATTGTAGAGTCTTGTTTTATATGCAGAACTAGGTCTTTTATTGATGATCTTTAAAAGGTTTCCATATCTTGAGATATTGGAGGGCTGATTGGATTCCTGTGATGTAGGATTCTGTTTATAACTATGGACATTTATTCTTTTTTCTTTCCTGAACAGCCCTTGTGATAGAATTTGACTTTTAATTTAAAAATGATTGCATTCATTGCACAAATAACTAGAGGATTAATGATGAATTATATTGTTAACTGAGATAATTACAGCAAATAAATCAAGCCCTTACAAAATACTACTAATTTATATAGCCTTCACTGTTGGAGCATTTTATTTAATTTGTGGGAAGTTTACTGCATTGTATGGTGTTAATAATCATATTATCTGCATAAATCTCATGCTATAACATTAACACTTTTCTCTTCTTTGTCTGCTGGTCAGTGGGCAATTACTTAATAATTTCATGTACTGAGAACATTTTCCCCCCTCAAATATAATGTTTTTCTCAAAGATGTTCTAAGACATTAGGAGAATATTCCATGAGTGTTATTCTTATGTAATGGATTAAAATTCTATATGTTTGGAACGTGGCTCAAGATCCCAAAACAAACAAACTCACTTGGAATTCCAGCAACAAAGTTTTATTCAAAAAGAAGCGTTTGAAAAGGCCTGGTGGACTGAAACACACACAGGGGTTCAGCCACACCTTAAAGAGCTGTTTGACACATTTTTAAATCCTACCCCCGATGCAGATTCCCCCCTCCCCTATCACACTCAACGCTCCTTTCCTAATCATCCGATAAACTATCCGGACCACCTAAAACCACTGTCCTTCCCATGTTCCAGGAAGCCCCTTTGTCCATATCCTATCTTTCACCATCTAAGTTTCTGTTAGCACAGCTCGGCTCCTATAGTTATTTCGATATTTTCTCTGCTTGTGATTACAGTTAGCTAGTGACTTCTGCTTTTCACATTTGTACCTGTCAATACTTAAATAAGATATATATTATTATTTCTGATCTTCAGTTGGCTTCTGCTTCAACCTTTAGACTCATTAGAAATTTCTGAATAATACTTTATTTCTTTCAATCCACCCTCTCTTTTCTTTATCCTTTCAGAAATTTATAGACAATTCGAAAAATACACTTTGCACATATGGGTTACAGTTTATACTTATATGTTGGCAAGCAAGCTTAAGCTATAGTGATCCCAGTTATAAAGGGATTTACATCCACTTTGATAGTTCTTGTTCTACCTCTCTGAGATTTTCCAGTGTCTGACTTTCCTGTTGGTCTTCCTCATCATTATCCCTCAGACACAATCCATTCTATATCCCATGGAATTTGAATATCACTATCTCCCAATATAATTGAATTTAGGTCAGGTTGTGTTTCTGCTGTCTAAATTTCAATTTCTCCTATAATTGGGTATGTGGGCTAAAGAGTCTGTTGATGTCAGACCTTTACATATTTTTAACCAATCCTCCACTATTACTATGTCACAAGGTTCTTTACAGGGACAGACTGGTCCACAATCACAACAGTGATAAGAACAACAACATTCAGTGACACAATTGCAATCACAGAACCAACACATTATCTATAAGTTTGTAGAATGCGGAGGTCCACAGCTTCTTCTGGAATCCTTGGATGGAATAACATAGGCCACCACTCAGATTGAAAAAGCCAGAAAGCTGCTACTCCTGCAATGAGAAAAGTTACAAACAAACACAGGCTATTATTTCTTCACCCCACAATGATCACATCAGTTTTTGGTAATTTTTATTCACAGCGGGTCTTCTCCAGGAATTATTTTCCATTCTTTTGGCTCCACCCTTTTTCTTTCTTTCGAACTGCTGTTTCAGTTTTTAGGAGGACTTAGTAGGGACCACCCCAGGCTGAAGTAAGTTTTTCTTCACACCAGCTTTCTATCAGGACCCAATCACCAGGCTGAAACTCCAGTGGAGGTGTCTCGGCTAGCAATCCTTGCTTGCTGAGAAAAGACAAAGCAGAAAACAGCCCCAGTATCTAATTCTTTATAAACATGTCATTAGTTTCATATTGTGGAATTTCCCACTTGAGGTA
The DNA here is from genome assembly GCA_023970755.1 of Azemiops feae. NCBI lineage: Eukaryota > Metazoa > Chordata > Lepidosauria > Squamata > Viperidae > Azemiops > Azemiops feae. Next base: position 198,402 of record JALGBA010002127.1, read on the forward strand.
ATTTAAAATCAACTTGAATGCATTGAAATAGCCTCACCATTAGATATTATAAAGCATTTTATGTATTTGTCTAAATATCATACTTATCATATAACCAACCATATATTAACCATAGAAAAGTATCAATTATCCCTCACCTAGCCATTCCTTTGTCCGTATTTACAAACAAATTGCTTACTAAAGAGTCAACAAAGGAGCGCTCACCAAATTCTGCTTGAGTTTGTTTGCATATAAATCTTTATTCAAAACAACATAGCTCATTTATAATCCCAAAAATTTTCTCAACTCCTTCGTTTTAAACAAGGGTTGAATTACAATTCCTTCAATTCTCTTAGGTATTATTTTCTATCAGTGTGTCCTGCACACAGACATAAAAACATAAAAAATAAAACAACAACAACAACAAAAAAGCAACTCCACAAAATAAATAAATAAATAAACAAGCTTAATAAAATATTCTGAGTTACTGAAATAGTTTTGTATCAAACTCTAGTATCAACTTTCTGCTTTTAATATAAATTTAGTCAAATTCCAATTTAATCAGATTCCATTCAGATGGAAACAAATTTCCATTAAATAGGTTAAAACATTTACAAATCTAAACAAAAAATTCAGAGTCATTTCTATTGGTTGATGGATATATATGTGTATTCAAGTTCTTCTCATATTTTATTTTATTTTTTTTTAAAAAACCTTATTTCTTACTATAAGAATGGGTATTAAATTTCACATCCACCCCACCTTCCTCAAACCAGAATTCTAAGTAGAAAAAAAAATATTTAAAAAGATCAGACCCCCCCTCCTTTCTTTTCTGTCTCTCTCGCTCTTAAAGCAACACAGCCAGCAGGGGGGGGGAGAGGAAAGAAGACAGGAAAAAGAAGAAGAAATTACACAAGAATCTCACCACTTAACAAAATAGTTTTCTCTTCTTCACATGCATTTTCCATTTCACTTTTACAGCAACAACAAAAAATCTGCAGTTTACTGTTTCTTTCACAGTCTGGGATGGGGGAGAAACTCACAGACACAGGATCAGCATATCCACACATTCACTTCCATTCAAACTGCTTGTATAAACACTTTCACATACAGATATTTCATTTCATACTTTCTCCTGACAAACCAATAACTATTATTATAATTTCAAGGAGCTGTTCACAAGCCAATGAACTCCTTTCCCTCCCATTTCCGTTGCTCTTAGAGCTTGCCTATTAACTTTCTTGCAAATGAGACATCCGGCCGTTATTTGTTTCGCAACAGTGAAAACTCTCCTGTAGCCATACCTTTTCAGAAACATGTCTACTAAAGCCTGAGCTCCCCAATGCGATCCCTCATGGAGAGTTTGGATTACTTCATGTGTTATGGCTTTATTCAACACCTTCCTTCCATCAGGTAATATCCATTTTCCTTCTGTATTCTTTTCCGCTCCCATTTCTGACAACACCTTTTCTTCATCTTCACTGAAAATTGGGACTAAGTCTCCTTTTAAAATTGGAATTGTAACCATAATCTTTTCTGATTCTTGGCTTCCTGTTGCCTTAGCCTCGTGGTCAGCTAAATTATTTCCTATAGCTTCGAAACTTGCTCCTGTTTGATGTCCAGCTACATCTTTTTAACCAAATTTTTCCAAACGTATGGACCACTCCACAGGCATATTTAGAGTCAGTTTAAACAGTGCCATATATTCCTTTTAATAATTTCAGACTTTGTCTAAGGACGTACAATTCACAGGTTTGAGCAGACCAAGATTTAGGCAAGCTTCCAGCCTCCACCAGAGTCTTGTTAATCCCATCTATAATTGTATAGCCGTTTTGCCTCTTCCCTTCTATTACTCGAGATGACCCATCTATAAACCAATGTAGTCCTTTTTCTAGTGGAGAATCCTGCAAATTGCTTCTTATTTTAGTTTGTAAGTCTATAATATCTATGCAGAAATGTTCTAATTCTACATTTGAATCCCTTTTTCCTTCTAAAAATTGCACGGGATTCAAATTTGAATCTGTAGTTAAAACTAGGTCTGATTGTTCCAACAATATTGCCTCATATTTTAAGATTCTAGAATCAGTTAGCCATCTGCCAGCTCTTTGTTTTAAGATTGCTTTTACCTGATGAGGTGTGCTGACAATCAGGGCGCCTCCAAAAGTCAGTTTCCTACTTTCTTGCACTAAAATAGTGGTGGCTGCTATGGTTTGGATACAAACCAGCCATCCTCTAATTATGGGGTCCATTAGTTTAGATAGGAAGGCCACTGGTTGTTGTTGTCCCCATTTTCTTTGAGTTAATACACCCAATGCTGTACCTTCATCTACATTTACATATAAATGAAAAGGTTTGTTCAGGTCTGGTAAAGCCAGGACTGGGGACTTAGCTAAATTTTCTTTTAGTCTTTGAAAAGTTTGTTCCTCTAATAATTTACTATACAAGGACTTAGTTTCTCGTGCATAATTATCTATCCACAGCCTACAATATCCTATGAGACCTAAGAATTTCCTTAGATCCCTTTTATAATCATGTTCCTCAAATTTTCCATGTCTGCTCTATCTGCTGCTACATTATTATTCCAATTTGGTCTTATGATAGGGAATTTTTGGTCCCCTATTGCATTGTTGGGATTGTCTTTGTTATAGACTTTGACAGCTGCAGCTCTAATTAAATCTCTTTCTTCTGGGTTGAATAATCCCAGGTGTAAATATTTGGTCCCAACAAGTGATCTAATTGTTCTGATACTTCTATGGGATCTTCTATTAATTTCTTGAGTTCCTTTTTAAATGTTCTTACTTCACTATTCCTTAGGGGGTCTTGTACATATCCCATTATGGGAACATTGTCTGCCCCCAAGCTACTTGCCACCTCTCTTAGAGGGAATAATTTATCTTCTTCTTTTTCCTGTTCTATTTCTTTTAGGTTTTCTCTTCGTTGTTGCCTGTGATCTCGTTTGGTTTCTATTTCACCATCTCTCAGAGGCAAATTGACTAGATCTTGTCTACATTGTTCAAGTTCTCTCCTCAACCTTCCATATTGATTAACAGGGGGTAGATTCATTTGAGGATTATAGGGAGGTGGTAGATTGTATTTATTTTTCTCCCTTTCCCTCTCCTCCTCCTCAATTAATGGAATTTTATTTTCTGTTTGTTTTTGTCAGAACTGAGGAATAATTGATTTTTCTCTGGAGGCCATTTATCTGGTGTCTAGATCACAACATATTCCATTTCTCTAGGGCCTTTTTCCTTTTTGGCAAATACATATTCATATAAGGATTGGCACATAAAATAATTAAAACTACCTAACTGTGGCCACTGTGTTCCCTCATCTATTTGTTTTTGTCCCCAAATAAAATAACAGTGTTGAATCATCAGGTCTTTATCTAAACCTTTTATCATTCTACTATAAGGAGGATGATTCCATCCAGCCAGGATCTTCCCCAGGAGACTGTGAGGAGGGATGAAAACATTCTCTCCCTTTCTCTTTTGTTTATCTCCTTGTCCCTGGCCTTGGGGGTCCCCTTTTTGATCCTTCTGTGGCTTCTTGGAAGGTCTATTACCCATCAGTGGTTACTGTCTGGTTCTCTTATCCTTACCAACCTAGTGAGACCACCTTATACTTCACCAAGTCACTTCCTCTTTTTCCCCATCAATCTCCTCGCGGAGGTATGGAAATCAAGTACTCAAGAGTCTGCACTCACTTCGCCTTGCTAGCCCTTATGGCTCTCAGGGCGTCTCAGTCACACTCTCACAGGTCTCAGATTCACACCAGCCTACCCACCCAGCAGCCCAGGTAACTGTGAAAATGCCCGGATTTTCTTACCTGGGTCTGTGCACAGAGTTTCCCGACAATTGGTACTTGACCCACTTCCTTGCCTTGCCAGTCCTTCAGACCCTCGGGACATTCCCCCAGAAAATGACCTGACCTGCTTTGTTCCTGGAATCCACTATTTAGTGTCTGGTTCTTCACGGGTACCAGGCCGGGGTTGGTCACCTTTCAAAATCAATGTGGTGCCTGTTCCCTTAGGGGTGGCCACTCCTGGTGATCTGGGGACCATTTGGATTATCCCAGACGAGCCCCCAAGTTGTTTGGAACGTGGCTCAAGATCCAAAAACAAACAAACTCACTTGGAATTCCAGCAACAAAGTTTTATTCAAAAAGAAGCGTTTGAAAAGGCCTGGTGGACTGAAACACACACAGGGGTTCAGCCACACCTTAAAGAGCTGTTTGACACATTTTTATATCCTACCGCCGACGCAGATTCCCGCCTCCCCTATCGCACTCAATGCCCCTTTCCTAATCATCCGGTAAACTATCCGGACTGCCTAAAACCACTGTCCTTCCCATGTTCCAGGAAGCCCCTTTGTCCATATCCTATCTTTCACCATCTAAATTTCTGTTAGCACAGCTCGGCTCCTATAGTTATTTCGATATTTCCTCTGCTTGCGATTACAGTTAGCTAGTGACTTCTGCTTTTCACATTTGTACCTGTCAATACTTAGATAAGATATATATTATTATTTCTGATCTTCAGTTGGCTTCTGCTTCAACCTTTAGACTCATTAGAAATTTCTGAATAATACTTTATTCCTTTCATATACAAGTAATCCTCGATCTACAACTGTAATGGAGACTGCCCCTTATGGTCACAAGTGATAACAATGTGCTTAACTAATCCCCACCTTTGCTCTCCCTGATGCTTGGGCCTATGCCTTCCTCCCATTTCCCCTCCAGACTCCATATCCCCCCCACCCCCATCACCCATCATGCAGTTAATATTTCAAACATCTCTTGTGGATTCGTGGCAGCTCTGAAATAGCAGCCACTTCTGGGATGCAGTCACACAGCCCAGGGACAAAGTACTCTGATCTGCTTCCATAATGCAGTCTATGCAGCACTCTGGAAAGCTCTGGAGCTTTCCTCAGTGCTGCCCAGACCATGTTAGGGAAATAGAATGGACTACTCCATCCCTGGGTCACATGGCTACCACTGCATCTGGCTGCAAGGAATTGTGGCTACTCTAAAAATAGTGGCTACTTCCAGGCTGCAACCACGAGGTCCAGGGACAATGAGGGATGGAGTGGCCTGCCTCGATGGAGGATGGAGAGGAGTCCCAAGTCCTGTGGGAATCTGGTGGAAGTGGAAAAACAGGCCCAATCCTTGTGGAAACCCAGCAGAGCGGGATGGAGGTGAGGGGGTGCTGCAGTTGGTCGTAAGGGCAAATGACTGCGGGGGCACTACAGAGGCCATAAGCTTTGAAATTGGCTCATAGGAACCTTTTAAGGGATCTGTCGTAACTTCAAATGGTTGTAAGTTGAAAACTAACTGCAGTAAAAAGTAGTTGATTGATTCTCTTACAAGAAATATGATAAAAATCATGGGTTAAGCAGGGGCATCTGCAGCCAGCTGAGATTTTTTTCAAACTTATTCTAATATTACAACACAATCTCTACACATTATAAACTTGAAGATGATATTTTGACCATATACAGCAAGATAGAGTTTTATATCACGATGCACTTTTTGTCATCTGCTTGTGGATGGTATTTACTATGATTAAATAAATAAATGCCCCAAACAGGAGTCTGCCTATAAGATATCAGTAGGATAATAAAAATAGCAACATCAGGGATTTATTAAATTGTATGTATTGCATATGTATAGCTGGACATTATTTCAACTAGCTTAACAGTTAATGAGGCTGAATCATTCCATCAAGTATTCATGAAATGTGTATCTGTTACATTTTGCAAATCAAAATGAGAAATATAGTATTAGGAATACAGGCAAATTTGAGGATCACGAGTACTGGTCTAAAATCTTCAAAAATCAGACAAAAATAATTTTTAGAATTTAAAAAGATTAAATGTTGAGCTCACAAAATAAATTTTTGACTTAAGTATTGTTAGAGTGAAGTATAACTTTACTCATATTTTTATTTGCTTTGCAGTTTGATATTTTATTTTTATAATAAAGTTTTCAGTGAATGAGCATGTTGTATGGTACCATGATTCAATTTAACTGCCAAAGTTGTTTTTAAACTAATTTATTTTGTAAAGACAATTTTTAACAACTCATGTAATGTTGATAACTGAAATCCAGTCTGCTTCCTCATCAGTCAGGCCAAACGGCAACAGAATACAAACCCAAGAAATTGTAATTGCTCAATAGGAGGCTTAGAAGATGTAAACGTGTGTATCCTTCTGTCTGAGGCTGTAGCAGCCTCATTTGACGGGAGACTTCCATCTCTGTTGTCATCAGTGTCTCTTTCTCCTGCTGATTATTGAAATAACAGTTTTTAATGTTTGCCCTTTGCCTGGTAAAAGAAAGTCCAGCCTTTCAGAACATGCTAAGCAAATAGCAAATGTTTAAAACTATAGTTGCTAATGACAGCAATAGGCTTTGCCTCTATTCTTTTTTTTTTTTAAGTTAGCCTTCCCTAGCTTGTTCTCCAGATATAGATGTCTTGTTAACTTTAGCTATTCTGGGTTTTTCCTAGAACTTCCTTTTGTTACAACTATTCTATAATTCCACTGGCTTTAGTCAGAGACTGAACTGTCTCATAAACAAACAGAAGAGAAATAGCTGATTCCTTGGGAAATTGAACAAAGGCATGTAGCTAGCTATTCTGGTAATCTAAAAGTATTAGCTTTGAAGGAGGAACATAGCCTGTCCTGGATGAGATTACACTGATCAAATATATTTGCAATTTAGATATTCTTCACCTAGCTTTATCCTCAGATGTAAAGGAAGCAGAATCAATCAGGAATGCCAACAGTTACACTCTTTCCTAAATACATTAATGACAATGCTATATTGAAAAGCACTATTTAGTGCTTTTTGACTGCGTCTGCCATTGAAGGTAGTCTGAAGTCACAAAAGTCACAAAAGAAATTGAGTACAGTGACTAAGTGCACAGGTTTCAACTTCCCTAATTATTTCACTAAATTTCAAGTTATTTTGGGATAGACGAAAGAAAAATAAAACTTTATATAAATATGCATCATATGTTTATTGGGCTGTATATACACATACACACACACTTAAAATACATATATATAGTGTACAATTTAAATTGTGAAAGCCACTTCCAATTTTACATGAAAATGGAGTGATGATAATAGGAATATATAGTAGCTCTCATCTTGTTCTGATGTTGCCATATATCAAATTTCTCCCTCTTTTTTAGCCCCCTGATGCATGGGGGAAAGGGCAGGCCTTCAATTACACAATTACATCAGCTGTCTTGACTTTATTTACTTTCATGTGGATATTTCTGCCCTCTGTGTTTAAACCCAATCTAAAACAATGTGCATGTCTGAGTGGTGCAATCCTTTTCATGCATCTTTAGGGAATTTATTTTGATAAATTTGTGTAAAATTGCATTCCTGGAGTCATGTACATGTTAAGTAGCAACATACTTTCATTTGTCCATAATGGTGCAGTTGGAATGATATTAACTAAAAAGTTCCCACATTGGGTCTACATGAGTGCAACTTTAGCATCTGCTGGGTAAGTATTTCTACCCTTTCAGATTTCCTTTGATATAAGGGGTGGGAAATGACCAAATTGGCTATTAGTTTCTTGTTTGACAGATAGATAAGCAGTTATCCAAGGTAAGTGATCAATTCTGAACAGTTATGTTGATTATTCCCATTTTTGAGATAAGCAAGGTTATAAGGAATCCTAGTGGCTGAAAAATGGGCTTTGCGTTTCATACAATTAAATTAAATAAGAGGATTTTATGGAACTATAATTACATTTTGCATTCGTAGTCATATTTTAATGCTTCTGTTTCTGTAGCTATTTCTATAACACTGTGCCCAATTTGCTCTGCAAACATTGAATAATAATTTAAAGCTTTATTGTTGTGAAATAGGAATCATTTATTATAGGATAACTTACAGTTTGATATTTCTGTAATGACTAATTTTTTATACAATTTACAGAAAATATCTCAAAATACAGTATATCTGATTATTATTATTTTTATCTTGTAAATCAAATGCAATGATTAGGATTAAAAGGAGTCTATTCCCTTTCTCTTTATAGATGCAATTAAAGAAGTCGTATTATGGTTTCATTATTATATTACTCTTATAAATTTCATTCTCCAAGCTGGGATATTGTCAGCTGTATTAATAATTTGGCTCAGATTTTCAAAAACCCACACAAAACAAGCTATTCCCATCTGTTGCATTTTGAATTATTTACAATGTTTTATTTCATCATTTAAGGAATTCTCATATACAGGTACTCCTCGAGTTATGAATGTACCGGAGCCTGCCCATTCCATTCGTAATTTGAGGACTTGCAGGAGTGAATCTCGTACTTTGAACGTGATCACTCCCTGCTTTCACCCATGCATTTGCTAATCAAATGCATGTCTTGTTAAGTGCACATGAGGTATTTCAGGGTGGGGAAGGCCAAGGGAGGGGGGTAGTGATGGAATAGGTCACCTGCTTCAGACCACCCAAGGCCTCCCCCAACCCACTGAGATACCTCATTCTCTGCACAATTGCTTTCCCCCACCATACAACATCAAAACTAGTTGCAAAAATCTAGTGAGCAGTCTCCTCTCCAGCCTCTCTACCATACAAGATTACAGTGCTGACAAGCTTCCAGTTTTGAAGTGATTTCATTGCCTCAAAGTGTCTGTTATATCTTCTTTAGGCATTGAATGAGGCAGAGTGTTCAAACAACAACAAGTTTATTAACTCAGAACAGAAGCAGCCCTAAAGGCTGCTGCACAGCTATTTATACAGTTAGCCTCTAGGTGGCAACCAATAGATTTAAAGTAACAGTTTCCCGCCCAAAACCTCATTATCAGTTTGGAGACAGCCAGTCTGGCTTTCAGTAACAGCAACTGTTAAACAATACAGCAATGTAAGTCAGACATTAAGCAAGTGATTTAAAACAGTTGTGGCCAATACATTACACCCCTTCCCCCTAGATGGCTCAAACTCTCAATTGCTGGACATAGTCCTGCAGATATTTAGGCGGCCTTCTTGACCGTTCTGAACATCTAGGGGTTGCAGGGGTCTCCCGGTCTACCCACTCGCCTGCCCGGCTGGGTAGGCCAGGACTCTGAGGTCCAATGAAGTCAGATTGACTTGGGTCCCTTTAGCTGGGCAGTCCCGGTCAGCCCAAACCAAAGTCCAATCGTGCAGCAAAGTCTGCAGGGATGTCCCTCAGCGCAGTTTGCCGGTCCTGTTCAGCGGATACTGCCTGTGTCCGGGGGAAGCTCTCCTATGGTCTTTTCCCCGTCTCCTTGAGTAAGAGTTCTGTTGGAGCGTGCAAGCTCCTCTGTTGGGCTGCTGTTGCACGGCCCTTGCATGCGGCCCTCTTGAGAGGCCTGAGCCAGCGACTGGTTCGCTAGCCTCCAACGCAGCTGGTCAATGTGCCGGTGAATGATTCACCCATCTTCCAGGACCACCTCATAAGAGAATGGTCCCGACACCTTAACAACCATGGCTGCCACCCACAAAGCCCCTTGCCCATAATTCCAGGTCCAAACTCTGTCACCCACTTGCAAATTCTGAGGTGCCTTTGGCTGAGCAGAGTCCGAGGCAACCCGGTTGGGGTGCAGCCTGTCCAGCTTGGTGATCAAACGTCAGCCCCATCTGAGTTTGGCAGGGCTTCTGCCCGTGGCAGTACAGGGAGTTGTGCATTGGCAGAGTAGAAAATCTGCCAGTCTGTGGTGCCAATTCCCTGTGACAATCCGTTTAGTGATTCCTTGGTTGTGTGGACCATACGTTCCGCTTGGCCGTTCGAGGCCGGGTGAAAGGGAGCCGACGTGGCGTGCTGTATTAGATTTGCCCTGAGGAAAGACTGGAATTCAGAAGCGGTAAACTGAGCCCCATTGTCAGAGTCCAACAGGTCTGGAAGTCCGTGTGTTGCAAAGATTCTGTGCAGTTCCTGGAAGGTCCTGGCAGTAGTCATAGTAGGGACTGGTGCGACCTCTAACCATTTAGAATGGCTATCTACCACTATTAGAAACAGCTGTCCCTGAAAGGGCCCAGCAAAATCGATGTGGATTCTTGACCACAGTGTGTGTGTGTCCTCCCATCAGTGTACAGGGACATGCGGCATCTCTGGTCTGGATTGCTGGCACGTGTAGCAACCATGTACTTGGGCCTCGATGGCTTTATCTAGCCCTGGCCACCAAAGGTAGCTCCTCGCAAGTGCCTTCATCCGGACTATTTCCGGATGACCCTCGTGCAGAGACTCTAGGACCCTGGGACTTAAAGAGCTTGGGACTATGACCCTACTTCCCCAAGGGATGCACCCCTTATGAGCTGAAAGCTCATCTTTTCTCATAAAGAAACTCTGAAATTCTGGCCCTGGACATTTGTCCAGCCATCCTGTGTGTACCCAGTTTAGCACACGACTCAGCGTTTTGTCAGCTGCTGTCTCAGCAGCTATGTCACCAGCATGAAGGGGAGATTCCGGCAAATCCTGGATAGCCAGGATGTGTGCAGCCGGAGCTGGATCTGGCTCCACATGTGGCAGGGGCAACCTGCTCAGGCTGTCTGCATGGCCCATTTCCTTGCCCAGTTTGTGAACCATCCTGTAGCTGTAGGCTGACAGGAAGATAGACCACCTCAGCATTCGAGGAGACAGAATCTGAGGTGTCTGTTTGTTTGTGGTGAACAACCCTAGGAGTGGCTTGTGGTCTGTGAAGACCGTGAACTGGCGGCCATACAAGTAGTCATGGAACTTTTTAACTCCGGCCAGAATGGCCGGAGCCTCCTTGTCAATTTGCATGTAGTTGCGCTCTGTGGATGATAGGGTCAGCCATCAGCCATTAAGTGGCTTAACACAGCCCCAACCCCATACAGGGATGCATCACACGCAATGCAGACAGGCAGCTGCTCATTGAAATGAATGAGAACTGAGTTCGACGACAACAGTGATTTGACTGCTTGGAAGCTACTCTCATGGACACTGATCCACTGCCACTGAGCTTGTCTATCCAAGAGCCAGTGTAATGGCTCTGCCACTGCGGCCTTGTTTGGGAGGAAGGCATGGTAAAAATTCAAAAGGCCTAGAAAAGCCTGAAGCTCTCCCTTTGATTTCGGCCTTGGGGCCTGCTGGATTGCTTTTAATTTGGATTCCGCCGGATGAATGCCTTCGGCATCGATGCAGAAACCAAGGAACTCGGTTGACTCTACCCCAATCTTGCACTTTTATTTTTTTAGTTTAAGTCCCGCATCGCGGAACCGCTGAAGGATGGCCTTAAGCCATTCAGCCAGAATCTCAACCGATTCACCAGCAATGAGGACATCATCGAAGTAGGGGCAAACCCCTGGAATTCCCTTGAGCGTGGGCTCCATCACTCCCTGGAACAGCCCTGGGGCTACACTCACCCCGAACTGTAGGCGCTTAACCTTAAAAGCCCCCCTATGGGTGACAATGGTCTGGGCTACCGCCGTGGCCTCATCCATGGGCAGTTGTTGATAAGCCTATGCCAAATCTAATTTGGCAAACACGCGGCCTCCTTGCAATGACGCCAAAATATGGCTGACAACTGGCACAGGGTACGTGTGCTGTTGAAGTTCCCTGTTGAGGGTGCACATATAGTCAGCGCATATTCACACTTCCCTGTTGGCCTTTAATGGCATTACTATGGGGGTCTCCCACACCCCACTGTCTACGGCAGTGATGGCAAACATTTTAGAGACTGAGTGCCCAAACTGCAACCCAAATCCCACTTATGCATCGTCGAGTGCTGGGTGGGTGTGGCCCATTGGCTGGGTGTGGCCAATTGGGTGGGTATGGCCAATTGGGTGGGCGTGGCTGCGGTGGTAACGGCAGACAGGGTGGGACTAAAAAGTTCAATCAATCAATTCCAACTTTGCAAGATCCTTTTTTTTCCGCAAGAAGTTGAAATTGACTGATTGAACTTTTTTTTTTTGCACACGGCGGCGGAGGCCTAAAGCAAAAAGGTTTTATAAAACCCAGCTGAAGGCCTGGGACTGGGGCGACAGCACGCATGCCCACAGAGAGGGCTCTGAGTGCCACCTCTGGCACCCGTGCCATAGGTTCGCCACCACTGGACTACGGGCTGCAATACCCCTTGTTCCAGTAGCTTATCCAGCTCTGCATCGATTTTGGGTTTCAATGCAAAAGGCACTCTACGAGGCTTGATACTTATTGGAGTTACCATAGGATCAAGCTTGAGGGCGATTGGAGGACCCTTGTACTCCCCTAGACTAGAACTGAAAACATCCGCGAACTCTTGGCAGAGTGCAGGCAGATCTGCCGCTTGTGTTCGGTGAATGCTGGTTACTTGAATGCCCAATGCATCAAACCAATCGAGCCCTATGAGGCTTGTGCATTGGCCTTCTACCACTACGACATCTAGTGGCCCCTTGAACCCCTTGAATTCCACCAGAATTGTGGCTTCGCCTTTGACCGCCACTCGGGAGTTTTGGAAGTCTGTGAGTAGTAGATTAGACGGCTGGAGCATGGCCCATCTATTGCTACGATGGCATAGGTGCCTGAATGTTCCTTGTGAAATGATGGACATGGCTGAGCCCGTGTCAGTTCCATCTTGCATGGAACTCCCTGAAGCTTGACCTGTAGTCTAAGCTTCTGCTTTAGGAGGTGATGGGCACCAGTGCAGAATACGCTCTTTCGGCTGGAGCAGAACCCTACTCGGTGTTGACCCGGGGCCCCGGTACCTCTCCTGAATGCGTCTTCTTTCGGGCTGTCCCTCTGATGACCTTGGCAGATGGCGGTGATGTGGCCTGGCTTGCCACAGGCCCGGCATATTGCAGTTTGGAATTGGCAATCCACGCGTTGATGGCGGCCTCCGCAGCCCATACATTTAAGGAATTGAACTGCCTTCCCAGCTGGCTGCGGTCCCTTCTCTGGGTGCTTTCGTAGCTGGTCGACTTCGTTGTCTGAGTCTGTGTCTTCCATCCTCTCGACGTCCTCGTGGTGGACGGCTTCGGTGCTTGGCGCGCTTTTGGAGGGCCGCAGTGCTTTAACGGCCCCTCCGTCAGCTTTGTCCGCTATGACCTCCTTCAAGGCCTCTTATAGCGAGAGAGTCTACTTAGCGAACAGTTTTTGTTGGAGCTCTCAATTCCGGAGTCCGCAGACTAAGCAGTCTCGTAGTCTCTCCTCCAAATCCGCGAAATTGCAGAGTCGGGATGCTTGACAAAGAGCGGCAATGAATTCTGTTGCAGACTCGCCAGGTTGTTGCTTCCGCTGCTCAAAAGCGTGCCTCCACGCTATAATGGATAACTTGGGCTTGAAGTGGTCTCGGAGCTTTTTTTTTCAAGTCTGCGTAGGTGACCGACTCGAGCGGCACCGGGGCGACCAGGTTCTCTGCAATGTCAAAGGTTGCGGGGCCACACACGCAGAGGAGTGTCACAGCCTTCAATCCATTTTCGGCGACCTGGTTGGTGCGGAGGTAATTTTCGACACGGGAGATGTAGGACACCCATCTCTCCGGGTGAGTTACGTCGAATTCTTCGAGCTTCCCGACCTTTGTCATGGTGGTTTGTGTCTTCGTTCAATGCCTTGCGCTGCTGGCTTCTGTGTAGGCCCTAGGACGGATCCTTAGGGCGTGGTGGTCTCCAGCGTGGCTTACTGGCAGACCGAGGGGGGGACATAGTTCCTGTCAGGCTGTGTGCTGATCTCACCCCCTTGTGACTTCAAGCTCTCTCAATGAAGCAGCACTTCCCATCCTCGTCAGCACTGTTATATCTTCGGTTCTTTAGGCATTGAATGAGGCAGAGTGTTCAAACAACAACAAGTTTATTAACTCAGAACAGAAGCAGCCCTAAAGGCTGCTGCATAGCTATTTAAACAGTTAGTCTCTAGGTGGCAACCAATAGATTTAAAGTAACAGTTTCCCGCCCAAAACCTCATTATCAGCTTGGAGACAGCCAGTCTGGCTTTTAGTAACAGCAACTGTTAAACAATACAGCAAGCTTGGAGACAGCCAGTCTGGCTTTCAGTAACTGCAACTGTTAAACAATACAGCAATGTAGGTCAGACATTAAGCAAGTGATTTAAAATAGTTGTGGCCAATACATTACAGTGTCTGCTCAGCTTGCAAACACTTTGGGCATCGAAAATGGAAGCTTCTCAGCAATGTATCTCATGTGACTTCAGTCACAAAATCACAACGCTGAGAAGCTTCTAGTCTCCACACGTCATTCCTATGTGTTGCCCTGGGCTCTGTTTTTGCCAGCAGAGGCCTTCAGGAAAGGCCTCTGCTGGCAAAAGGGAGGCTGGGGCAACACACCATCAACCTGGGGCTCTGTTCTTGGTGGCAGAGGCTTTTTGCAAAGATGGCAAAAGGCTTTTGCCGCAGATTTTGTCCAGGCCTCCGTTTGCAAAGAACAGAGGCCTAAAGTACCATGAGATCATGCGAGATCAGTAGCATGAGATCTCACACTAGTGATCTCGCGTGATCTTGCAGTACTTTAGGCCTCCATTCTCTGTGAATGTACCAAAGGCTTGAAGCAGAGAAACAGCCAATAAAGTGAAGGCTCTCTAGATCTTCACAAGGTGAGTATCCACAGGCCTACTGCCTATGGAGACTTGGCAGGGGGAAGGGAATTGTCAGGTGAATGTTGCAGTGCCTGTGCGGTCATTGGTAAGGGTGAATGACTGCCGTGGTGCTGTAACTTCATAATTTTGGGACTGATTCCTAAACACTAGGGGGTGCTTATCATGTAACTTCAAATGTTCCCTAAGGGAATGTTTGTGACTCGGGGATTACCTGTAGTAGGAAATAGTATGTAGTAATGGTGATGGTTTTTATCATGTTGTTATAAGTATTGGTATATTTATGTTATAGGAAGTATGCTATTAAGTAGCTGATTTTCTTTCATTTGTTTCTGTTCTGTGCTTTTCCAGGCTTTATTGATTTTATTGTGGAACCCACTTTCACTGTGCTGACTGATATGACTGAGAAGATTGTAACACCTCTTATTGAGGAAGCCTCTAACTCTGGTATGACAGGATTTAGGCGATCCAGGTCAGAAACCATATATATTTATAGTAGAATCTGCCTTTAAAGTGTGTGTTTTGTTTGTGTTTGTGTGCATCTGTGTGTAAAATTTTATTTTTCTGGGGTGAAGAAAGAGTGTTCAAGTCATGTGTGATATAATGACCAGGAAATTATCCAAGTTGATAATGAGACCATTATAAGAATATTTGGAAGAAGAGAAATATCCTGGGATGATTATGATACATTCTTTGGGATAACTGGACCAAGTACATATTATCTGCTCTTGATATTGAACATTATTCCAAGGAATATAATTGTAATTATAATCCAGACATAATATTTAGAATAGTATCTAATTTATGTGACTGTAGTGTCTAGAGATATTTTCCCACTTTTCATTATGAAATTTTTTTTTTGATTGATTCACTACAAGCATCACTTTAAGGCTAGATGCCTTCTGCAATCCAGACACTTTTTTCTTTGCCCAAATAGCTCTTCAACAATAAATTAAAATCTGAGTAAATCAGAATATGCAATGTACAATGTAGCATCAACTCCATGCCTCTATGATCCCACTATGTCAGCAGTTTAACTAATTTCCAGTTCAGCTGTCATTCAACTAAAAATGGATAGAGTTGGGAACAGAATGTTTTTCCATTGGCAGGAACTTCAGTCTTTTCCCCTGTGCTCTTCTCCCTCTTCACAGAAGTGCCATTGCAGCGACATCATGCTGATCAGCTATTATTTCACCATGTGGTTATTTTAATTTGTGAACAGAAGAGTGGATGTGAGAGGTGTTTAAAAGTATTACCCAAGGTTTGGGGAGTGAAAAGTATAATAAAGTAGGAGGGGCTCCAAATTTAAAAAAATTGGCTAGGAATATTCTCATGTATCAAAACAAAAAAGTGAAAGGGAGAAGAAAATGGTAATGTCACTTAGTATTTCTTTAGCAATTGAAATGTCATTAATATTGTATTATGCAATCCCAGTCTGAATAGCCTTAGCCCGTCAGAAGTCAAAAGATCAAGTGTCAAGAGCACTGGGTCAGAAGGAAGTGCCTCACTCAACTGTTCTATCCTCACTGTGGACTTCAAATGTTTCAAAGCCACGTGGACAGAAGTAGTTCAACAAAATCGAGAAAAGTGGAAAGCCCAAGCAATGAAAGGTAACAAAAACAGTGCTGGAAAATAATTTGCAGCAAAATGATGGATAATATATACAGGCTTATGCACATGTGTGCAGAGGAAAGGTTCCTAAAGATACTTGGAGGTTTCTGGTGAGACGTTTGTGTGAACCACAATTAAAATGATTTCAGTGGCTTCTATTCTCCTCGGTAACCCTGAGGAGCACTGCTAGATCACATCTTTCCATATCCAGCTCTTGCAGTGATACAGGAAAAGACATGAAGTGAAAGATTAAGGGGAGACTGCCTACTTCCTGATAGATACTCAACTCAACCCTCTCAATACTAGAGGAAAAGAATACTGTGGATAAATTTTTGTCTGTATTATGGAAATCAAGATAAATATTTAGTAATAAATACTAATTCAAGGAAACTATGACTTCATGTAGAATATGCCTGTATTGGTTGACTTTTTGAGTATTTTGATTCCCATGAATCAAATCCTCTCTAAAATTAATTTGATTTATTGTTTGTGGTTTAGTTCAATTCTTTGAATTTTGTGAATTGGATTTATAGGATACACAGTCTGTAACTTGGTTTATTTTCAAGGAATCTGCTCTGCCTAGGAATTAACTTGATCATTATAGATACCCAATTCTCTTTCAGACAAAATAAACTTTAAATCTATGGATTTCTAATGTATATAGTTATTGTGGGACTTCCAAATGCTTTTCCTTAACATGCTGCAAATACATTTGAGTAGATATTTTCTTTCTTCAGTTGGCTGAATGGTAGTTGTGCTGTGTCTGATCCAGTAAGAATTTGAATTATTTTATTTATTCATTGTTGCAATAATTTGTTGCTCATTTTTGACCTAACATTCCTCATAAAGTAGTTAATAATGAATGTGACACTGTAAAGTAAAAATGTTGTAAGTATTATTGAAAAACAACACTACCATAGGGCAGCTGGTAGACTTGTGCTTTTGCTAACAGTGTTCCTCTGGTTTCAAGGACCCTGATTTCATGTAGTGTACATAGGCATATTGTTGGTGTCAGGAAATTTATAAGCATATTGTTAAGGTTTGTAGCCTCTTACATGCACAAAATGTTATTTTGTCTAAGTTTTGCTTTTTGGTCTCCAGACTCCACCCTAACCCTCTCCATCACCATATTCTTGATTTTCTGACATCCCTATCAACCTTTTAAAGAATTGACCCTAGTAATGAATGGAAAGGGAGAAATGAAAAAAAGCACGTTAACTACTTTTGGAATCCAAATCGGTAGTGAGATCCTATTCTGGCCTCTTCATTACTACCATTGTACTGTCAAAATAATAGCCTTAAGACTGTATTGGCTGAAGTTTTTGAATCTCCAAACTTTGAATTATTTGAAACATTATGGATCCTCTCACTTATAACTATGTGAATTAGTCTGATAGCTGCTGACGACTGTCAATTGCAACATAGCATTATGAATCAGCAAACATCAAAACATTATATGGCATTTGATTAAGAATCAGGATTATGATAATTATCTAGAACCATAAATACTTTAATGTAAGGTGCTCTACCCATGTAAGATGCAGTACAATTTTCTCTTTGAATGTAACATCATGGGAAAGTTCTGCATGTGGGTTTTTTTTTGTGTTTTTGTTTGTTTGTTTTACTCAGTGTCTTCTAATGTGTGGGCAAAATTAGTGGGTTTATTGCAAACTCCTTCTGCTTATATATCACTATTCAATAGAGGCAAATTAGGAATCTGAATAAACATATCCCCCAAAGAACAGAACACAGGAAAATAATTAAACCTAATGCATGATGTAAGTTCACATTTAATTTTGATCACCGTCTCTCATTTTGTTTATATTAACACCAGCCTTCTCTAATAGACAGTTTTTTTGAGGACTACAAATTTATCAAAAGTTGTAAGTTAATTGCAAAACTTTTGCATACTGTCTTCAAGGGGCTTTCACTAGTTCATTTTTTTATTGAAAATATATTATGGATTTTGCATAGTCCACACCCCAAAATTATTGGAGAACTATTTTGTTTTGCTAGCTTTGTCCATTGAACAGTGGTTTAGATATGGTGATTTGGAGCAGCATAGCTATGCCCATAGAGCAAAATTCTGGGTCCAACCTCTTCCAGAAGTCTTCTGGATCTATATAATTTGGCCTTCCTTCCTTTCATGGACAGCTTTTTTTTTTTTTTTTTTTAAATATATTTTATTAGATTTTATAGGGGTACAGGGATTACATTAAGGTGCTTAGGAACCACCATGGAGGTGGGTATATTAAACATCCAAAAAAAGAAGGACAATCACAAATATATAATTCAAATCAAATCTTTTAAACTTCCCTCTCTAATTCCCTCATTTAATCTTACTTATTCAAATTAATAAATTCTATATAAGTTTCAAACGATCCTATCAAATATCAGTTACATTTCAATTCTAAAAATCCAAATCCTGTTTTTAAGCTTTACTAACTTACAATTACTATATTTCAATTAGCCTTAAATAGACATATTATTAACACTTCGGGTGCCCTTTTTTTTTTTTTTTACATAATTATATCTGGTATATTGTTCTCGCAACAACATTCCCATATCTTCTTCATTGATACCATTTTTTTCTCTTATCACCCATCCCTCTTATTCTCCTTTTATTTCCAAATAATTCTCTTAAAATAAAAATATCAGGCCAACAAATAAATTTCTATCTAATTTAAATATATATTCTATCAATGCCTCTATATCTATAAAAATCTTTTTAAACCAGTAGATAAAGTTTACTTCTCCAATACATATCATATCTAAAACAGAGTAATATTACAAAGGGTATCCTCTTAAAAATTTCACGTGTTCCATTAGTTGTTAAGTCAGTCAAGAAATCAAAGCCTTTTTAATCCCATTAAATAAGACTTTAAAATACATTTTTAAATCTAACTCTAGGCTTCTTTCTATGCCATAGTGGTTTCCATAGTAAGGTTCCTACATAATCAAACCACAATATTAAAAGGTCCATATTCTTTAACGCTTCAAATTGGTCAAAGTTCTCTTTCCTTTCTTCTAATAGCCTTTGGATGGTAAAAGCTGTTTTATTCCATGTTATATTTGCCAATTGTTTATCCACCTTTTCTCGATTTTCAATAAGTTGTATCTGAGTGTCAGTCTCTGTTGGTATTGATGCTTCAGACATCTCTGTTGAAGTTGTTGTATAGTCATCAGACTTCTCGATAGGTTGTGTTGGAAGTTGAATAAAATTAGTTTGTTTTGTGGTTTCCACGGTTTCTCTCAGTGTAGGGAAAAGGGATTGAAAATAGGAACTCACATCCTCTGCAGCTTCTAAAATTGTTTCCAATATAAGTTCATAGTCCAGTTGTGTATTAAGTTCCATATCGATAGTAATAAGGCTTTTTAATCTTTAATCTTTAAAGAAGGCTCTACTTCATAAGAATCAAGCAAGCATTCACCTTCAATTTTCAATAGGCCAGCTGCATCCGTTATCTTGTAGTTATCACCCTTTCAGGGTCATAGCCATTCCCAGCCATAAAGAAATATAATTGCAGTACCACTTTTCGACACAAGATGTCCTCAGCAAACCAAAAAATCTTTTTTTTTTTTTTTCCTTTCCAAATAATAGATTTTTTATTTTTCGTGTTGAAAAAGATGAAGAAAGGGTTCAAAATAATAAATGCGTAGTTGTAACAATAATAGTCAAGAATAAAATGTTTTCAGGTCCCCTCAGTATTCCAAAATTTAAATAGTCCATCAAAATTGACTGGTTTTTATTTATATATTTTTTTTCCAACGCTGTTTTTCCCCATTGCCCAAACGCTGCTTCCTCACGACAGGGAAATAGTTCAAAGAAAGCTTTTAACAGGAAAGTAGTTAGGGAAAAAAAAAAGGGGGTAGGAAAGGTCTCACCCGGATTCTCCACGGGGGTTCTTTCGCTTAGATGTTCTTCTGGCTTTCAGCTGGTGCGACGAAGTGATCGTCCATTTTATTGGGCGATCTTTTCCTCCGGCGGCCCTAAGGAGAAAGCTCGAACTGGGGAGAGCCGCCGCTCTTCCCCAGTCGAGCAGGAGCCTCCTCTAACGGTGGTCGCCTCTACGGGGCGACTTTCGACCCAATTAAGGGTCTACCGGCGGAGGGAAAGCAGCCGGTGGGAGAGAGAGATCTCTCCGTACGACTGCTGGTGTCGCGATACGGAACCGGAAGCCCATGGACAGCTTTTTTGATGGTTACAGTTGCCACCTGATATCTTACAGTACCTCACCTGCTATCCTCTCTCTAACTCAATCATTATGCGAGATAGAGCACCTACAGTGTAATCAATATAGATTACTGCTCTTCTGGTGAATTAGAAGAAAAAGAGAAATAATGAAATAGCTTCTATACCACCATCTCCTTGTGACATATGATTGAGGGATGTGGCTAAGGGATTCAGCCCCTTTTTTGAGAAATTACACCAATTTTCCACAGGTGTAACTGTGCAATTTTCATAAAAATCAAGTTTATTATAAAGGAAAAAGTGATCAAATTAAAAAAATTCTTTTTCTCTTTAAATATTAATGTGCAACTCTTCCTTGTTCAAAGAGAGGAAGACAGGGCTGCTTCAGAGCTGCTTCCCTATGAGCTAAAGAGGAAAAAAAAAATCTAAAACAAGACACAGGATTCTGGTCAGAGCACAAATTGCTTCTGTATTATTCAGCTCAGAATGTTACTGAGCTCCAAGCTTATCAAGAAAAAGTGACTACCCCAAGATTGTAAAGCTGAATTCAGGCATGAAATAAAACTATGTGATGATTATGGGAATTGATATAGTCCTATTGTCAATCCCCGGCTGAAAGGCCCAACCAAGCAAAACATCAAAGCCATGTAAATGTCTAATGATTACTTTTATTGAGCAGAATCAAACCGGTAGAGTCAATCTATGCCGATCTATGTGGGTCCAGACTTGATTTAGAAAAAATGCCAGCTTTTCTGGGCTCCCTTAGAACATTGCCTTCAGCAGTGGGGATTGAGCTGAAGCCACTGCACTCATGGCCCGCAGTCTGGGTACTTCCCTGGCTGCACTCTGTAGCTGTGCCTTGGTGGGGGTTGCCAACCCACTCCCCCAAGCTGTGTATCAGGTGCTGGTGGTGGGCTGTAGGCTCTCTGCCCTGGACTAGGTTCTGGCAGGGAAGGTAACCCAGGCAGTGGGCTAACTGTCCCCCCGTCATCACAGTAGCCGCTCCCACCAAGTGCTGGTATGAAGGGATCGACGTCGGCCTCAGGGTCTGGTATCCAGCTTGGAACCGACCCTCCTCTACAGACCTTCAGGCTGCTGAACTGCTGCCTCAGGTGCTCCACTAACTGGCTGCCGCACCTTGGCAGGTAGCACTCCCTGGATGCCATTCCCTCATATCTCTACCACTCCATCCCCTTGGCTCCTTCGGGCTGGGGGCAGTACAATCAGAACTCAGCTTCAACAGCTCTCCCCAACTCCTCTCTCCATCTCTCCAACTTGGGCCGGTTGAATGCTGCCTGTCCCCCCATCCGCTCTGGGATTGGCTCGCACCATTCAACTCACTGCTTGGGTCAGGTTGAGGCTGGTGTACTTACAAAACCGTCCTCAGCTCCAGCTGGAGTTCCACTGATCAATCCTGGCTTCTCCATTTCAGGCATCTTCCCCTGAGTCTTCACCACCCCCTGGAGGCTTCCAGCAGGGCGTAGGGTCTCAGGACCCCTCAATGGAATTTAATTTGTTTAGAGAGCTAGCTTAATGTTAACCCCAGCTGAAAGGCCCAACCAAGCAAAACATCAGAGCCATTGTAAATGTCTAATGATTATTTTTATTGAGCATAATCAAACTGGTAAGGTCAAAGGGAAGCTAGCTCTAAGGAAACGGCGGGAAACAGTTAATTAAAAGAACGAAACTTTTCCCACCCCTCTCTGACAGTGCAAGTCACATTGTCCAATACATCTTCTAGTAATTGTTATGAGAACAGACTTTAGTTTCGCTAATACAATTCTTCAGCAGTTCACGCTGATAAAAGACACCTGTAGATTCAAAGCTCTCTTCCCTTCCTCCCCCCTCTGTTGGCTAGTTAGAAGCACACTGCAGTCCTAAAGGCAGTAGAGTTCGTAGCTTGACAACTATTTTACTCTGTTTCCATAGAATGACTCTCTTTATCTTTTAAAAGAACAAAATGGTTTCTTTTCTCCTGAATATGTGGAATAAAATTGAGGCAATCTTCTCAGTATTTATGGGCATTATCTCTTTGAGCAATTGATAGTAGGGAATGCAATATTTAATCCAGATTAATTACAAATAAAATGTCATTCTGAAAGTATCTTAACAATCTTAACAATTCATCAGTGATTTCTTATAACAGGTATTATATTTTAGGTGAAGACGAGGCATGCTGTAATATTTCTCTATTAAAATATTTGTTTTTGTTTTTAATTTTTTTTTCATAAGCAAATTCCTGCACATTGAGTCAATGATTTATTATGATTGCAGTCCTTTCCATGTTTATTTGGGAAAGGGATGGCATAGACAGTCTGGGACACACTGTGGTATTCTCCTGCAACATCTTTGCTCCATGACTATACTGGTTCCCTGTGCTTCTCCCAGTGCGATTGCAAGTACTGTTTCCCTATGTGGTGTAGAACCAGATTCCTTATGGTACTTCCTAT
The DNA here is from genome assembly GCA_023970755.1 of Azemiops feae. Taxonomy (NCBI): domain Eukaryota; kingdom Metazoa; phylum Chordata; class Lepidosauria; order Squamata; family Viperidae; genus Azemiops; species Azemiops feae. The sequence goes on from JALGBA010002127.1 coordinate 221,163, forward strand.
CTCCAATCACTTAAGTTTATCACACATATATGACCAGATGGATGTGATCTGGGTCTCTTTCTATCATATCATATCATATCATATCATATCATATCATATCATATCATATCATATCATATCATATCATATCATATCATATCATATCATATCATATCATATCATATCATATCATATCATCTAATGGGTTCCACAGATATAATTTCACTGTTGCAGCATTTTCGTCATGGAACACCATTCTGCCTATATGCAGATAACCTTATCCCGTTGGTGGTCTGGAAAGCTGTACAAATATGGTTACTCCCTCAGGCATTAGGCTAAAATATTAGATGGTTGTAGGAATTTTGGGGATCTTGACAGCATTGCATTAATGATATTCTATTTATTTTTATTTGAATCTTTTGGTTTTGTTCCAATTTTAATTATGGTTAGTTTCATGGATAGATAAATGTCTGCAATAGTTCTTCTTGGCTTATTTCTTCAACATCTAATATTCAATCTCTGAATGTAGAAGCTTCCCTTGTTTTTCATGAATAACTGAAACTGATATATATCCTTCCTAAATTATATATGTCTAAATTGCTTATACATATTGCAAAGAGGTGAGTGGCATGCAAAATGTAACTTTGATGGTTAATAGTTCATATACCTTCATTTATGATGAGCAGAAATGGCATATGCCTATAGCATAGTTTTAAGAAAGCAAGCAGTAGACTTCAGTCAAGTGAGAGTAGCATTTCTTAATTCTTTTAGGCTTTTATGTCATTTCCAGCAACTAAAACCAACAGAGATTTAACATTTTGATAATTCCATTACTCCTTTTTATAGTCCCCTTCCCTGTCCCCATTTTTTTGTCTTTTGTTTTTGCTGAGGATACAGAAGAAAAAGCAAAGAAAGAAGCAGAGGAGAATTCTCAACAGGGTATAGATGACAAGAAAATGGAAGAAAATGAAGGAAAAAACACACTTGAGGATAACATTACCATGAAGTCAGAGAAAAGTAAACAAGGGAATAAAGAGGGAAGCTCCGGCGATAGTAAGAGCACCGAAATCAATAAAAGTAATATAAATGGGAGTCGCCCAACTGGTGGTAACAAACATGGAACTTCTCAAGGAAAAAATGTAACTGAGATGGAAAAGGGGGCAGAGTCAAAACCAACAGGCGGAGAGTCAAAACAGCAGGCACAGAATGGTAAGTGTTTCTATCCTTTCATGGAAAAGTGAATTTACTGGCAAATTCACTTATCACTTAGCTGCTTTAAGACTGGTAGATGAATTACTTAGTTGGATATTTACAGTATGTTAACTTTAAAATAACACAGTACTGTAGTGATTAAGTATATTGATACTATTGATATTATTGATAGTGTACTATTATCTTATAAATTGGATTACCCATTTTAGCAATTTTAGAAAAACAAAATTTGAATGGAGAACCACAATCTGGTGCCCTCTAGAACTTTTTGAACTACAAGTGGGAATTCAAGAAATAGATGCAACAATTCTACAGGCAAGCAGATAAGAAAAATGTGATACATAACATCAAGGTCTTTCAATGTATAACATTTTCTTTTATTAAGTTTCTGCTGTCTTATTTTGGGGATAGCTTCATCATTTCCTTCCAGAGTTGATTACACTTATCATTTTACCATGTAGTCAGCAGTGCAGGATAACATATGTCCCTCAGTTGATCCTATTCATTAAGGAATTCAATTTGTGTATGTTCAAACAAGAATAGTCTTCTTGCCATAGGTTAAAATATATTTTAGCATGTTTCTATTTCTTTTTATCATAGATACTATTATTAGTTACTTATATATATAATGGATTTTTAGAATTTTTTCCTTTGCAGTTTTTTTATCTTCATCTATTGAAGATAAATATTAACAGCTCATTAATTCACCATTCTAATCAATATTAATCAATATATTTGCCTTCAACATAATTTTAAATCTTAAGTTTCAGTTTTTATATGGCATAAATTGAATAATTTAGAGAACTGACACAGGATAGTTTCGCACTTTCATACTAGCAACACTGTTAGCAACTCAGGGTGTACTGAACATTTTTCTTTTTTTTTATAGGAAGATGCAGAAGGATAAAAAATAAAATTGCCTGCCTATTTACTCATTTCATTGCTTATTTCTTAGTCATGATAGGTTTAGAATTTTATTTTATTTTATTTGGAGCCATATCTATATGGGCTGCTCTAATCAGTAAGGATCACTTAATATTAAATAACCAATAGATGCTGGCCATTTAACAATATTACATAAACAATGTATGAGAGTGTTCTACATGTCTATATTTATATCTGTGTGTCACTGCATTGCTATCCATATATCTGAGTAACAGAAAAGAATCAGAGCCATAAGGATCAAGTTTGTTCCTATAATCTGAACACTCATATTGAGTTCATCTACATAAATAGTACTGGACTTCCTGTTATGTAAACCAATTATTGACACTTCGATTACTTTAAAAAATTCCAAAGTATTTAACTGAGCCGAGTAACTGAAATAAACATTTCAGATCCAATTGGGTCTTAAAAAGTGAAGCTCAAAGCTATATGGCACCCTGTTGTTGATGCAGCTTTGCATAATTAGAATGATTTGGAAGGAGAGGCAGCATTGGTACTGTCTACGTTTTGGTGCCCTAGGCCAGTGCCTATTCAATCTTAGCCTGGAGCTGGCCCTGGTCATCATTGTAGTGCCATCAACTGAAAAATAGTCCTATCATACACAGAAATATAAACAGCTCAAATCCCATAACCTTTTATATGATATCACAGGGATCTGTTCCTAACCATCATAGTGCCAAAGTGACAAAAGATGCCTTATAATTTCAAGCTGTTCTTTTACATTTCATCTCTGCGTTGCATACAAATATGCTTAATTCAAAATTTGTGTTATGATGCTGTGAAATAATTTTCATCATGTGCTTCCTTTTGTTCCCCCATCCCAACCTGCTGACTATAGATGATCAAGCACACTGCACAAAGTGTAATGGTAGCACCTAACTGATCTTGAAAAGCCAAGTAGAATTGAACCTCGTATTAGTGCTTAGATGGAGTATCATCAAAAAAATTTAACGTATCTCCTACATTAGAAAGTTTGTTTTTTTAAAAATCATTACTATGATTTATTTAACTATAGAATGGCTAGCAAATCTGGGCTTAATCAAGGGCAGATACCTTTTGTGCCTCCAGGAGCTATAGGAATAATGTGCTGATGGAGATGGAGCAGATGTTTTTTTTTTCCTTGCCCTATTGATTTTTCCACTGCCCTATTTTCAGTGGCAATGTATGGTATTAAACCTAGGCTATGTATTACACTAACAATTTGAAACAGAACAATACAGAACAATACAAACATCCAAAGAATGGTCAGTGGTCATTCCACAAATGATCTGCTATCTGCTCTAGTCCAAAGTCTGGAGAAAGAGCCGGATTGTAAAGGCTCATATAAATAACACCTGGAATAATCTTGATGTATATATTATTCTAATGTAGTCTTAGAATGTATAAAAAAGTTAATAGTGCAATATTTCTGAATGAAATTCTCCCTTCCACAGTTCATTGTTCACCCATTCTTTAATCTCCCAGTCAATTGCTCACACCAGTAACAAAAACATTATATATACCAGTGATGGCGAACCTTTTAGAGACTGAGTGCCCAAATTGCAACCCAAAACCCACTTATGCATCGTCGAGTGCCGGGTGGGTGTGGCCCATTGGCTGGGCGTGGCCAATTGGCTGGGCGTGGCTGCGGTGGTAACGGCAGACTGGGTGGGACTAAAAAGTTCAATCAATCAATTTCAACTTTGCAAGATCTTTTTTTTTCCTGTGAGAAGTTGAAATTGACTGATTGAACCTTTTTTTTTTTTTGCACACGGCAGCAGAGGCCTAAAGTGAAATGGTTTTATAAAACCCAGCTGAAGGCCTAGGACTGGGGCAATGGCACGCGTGCCCACAGAGAGGGCTCTGAGTGCCGCCTCTGGCACCCGTGCCATAGGTTCGCCACCACTGATATATACTTTGTTTACTCTACTCTCTGCTTTCATTTTAGTTGATTGAGAGACATTTTATATCACTTAACATTCTCCTTCATATGATTTCTAACTTCCAGGTGAATTAAAGGATCATAGTAAGAAGTCAGAAAAGGATCAGGGAAATGAGACAAAGGAGGGTAAGCAACAAATATTTGCTTCTATTTCTTCCTCAATGTATGTACATCCAGCAGACAATCTTATTGACTTATGAGTTGGTTTGGATCAGTAACAAAATGCACAGAGATATTTCTATAGCAAAGCCAAAGAAGACTTTTTCATAAGAGCTATATAAATTGTATGAAAATAAAATGACCTTTTTTGTTTATTATCCATTGAAGATTAATTCTCCCATATAGCTACAAAAGAGACATGAACAATACATTGCAATTTCCCAGTGAACTTCTTCTGTGTTCATTTGGATGAATAATAGACACATGAAATAAATTCAGTTGAAGTATGATAAAACTAAAACAATATTTATAATCAGCTCTAAAACATGAAGGCTCTTACCTTGAAATTTCTACAAGGAACATAAGAAATCTGATTTAGATAATTTTAAGAGAAACTGTTTAAATCCTGCTGATTCATTAATCTTGCCCCCCCCCAAACAGCACCTTACACCCATTTGCTCTTTTAGAAAAAAAGTTTTATCCTTTGCAAATCTAATATTTGTATTTATAGGTAGCTTTTACTGTAGGAATCAAATTGCCATATTTCATATTGGAGCCTTAAGAAATTAATAAATCTATTAATTTAAAAACAGCTGGTATTTCCTCTGAAAATTATTACCATACATTGTTTCATACTTTTGAGTTCAAATACTATTTGTTTGTAAATTCTCTTACTAAATACTATTAACTCCAGTTGTGACAGGAAAATGCACACTGGGGCTATATATATTCAAATATATTCACTAGTTCAAGATTCTACATCAGGGGTAGGGAACAATGGCCCTTTTATGTCTTGTGGACTTCAACTCCCAAAATTCTGGGAATTGAAGTCCACAAGTCATAAAGGGGCCATCGTTCCCCACTCTGGTCTACATCTTAAGAATTATAGAAGTGCCTTATGAGGTCAAACAGTTAGGGCATAATTCATAATTTCTATGGGAAGAGAAAGGAGAGAAGATCTGTAAATTCATAATTTCTATGGGAAGAGAAAGGAGAAAAGATCTGTATCCAGTTCCTACTAGGCAAAGATGGGTTTGCCCTTTCTGTAGCCCATCTGCCCTGCTATTTCATTAGGAGAAAATTGCAATGGAGCCAGTGAAAACATTTCTTCTAATGGCAATAGCCAGCAGACACCTGAGTCAGATTAGAACCATACAGGCAAAAAGAATTAACACCTCTTCATTTGATACAGCTCGATCTCTCTCACATTTTTCAGATATAATATTCATGAAGTTGTTAGGTGCTTTAATGAAACCATTCTTAGTTTAGTTCAGAAGTGGTAGAAACTATTTTATAGCAACCAGGACATGAATTTGAAATATCCACTACTGTTGGAGATAAATCCATCCTTCTGTGGTACCAATGCACTCTGTGCTTTCAACATCAGTAGCATTTACATACCTTGGACATCATGGGTGGCAGAAGGGTGGAGAAATTAGTAACCTATGCAATGTTCAAGTTAGTTATTATTCATCTTATGATTATTTATTAAGTATCGTAACTCTTTCATGTACAACAACTATTTCCCATATATATTAATATATTTACATATACATTATGTAATGGCATGGCGTGGTGGCTCAGTGGTTAAGACACTGGGCTTTTGGCTGGAAAGCTGGCAGTCTAGGGTTGAGACCCGAGCACCATGCAACAGGGTGAGCTCTCATCCTTGCCCCAGCTCCTGCCAACTTAGCAGTTTGAAAACAAACAGATGTGAGTAGATAAATAGGTACCACTTTGGTGGGAAGATGACAATGCTCCATGATGTCATGCTGGCCACAAGACCATGGAAACCTCTTTGGACAGCGCTGCCTCAATGGCCTTGAAATGGAGATGAACACTGCCCCCTATAGTTGGCAATGACTAGAGAGGCCACCTTTACCTTTATTTTTTACATTATATAAATAATAATTTGACACAAACTTCCATTTTGGGTTGTCATTATACTAAACAAATATGTACTTTTTTGCTGCTGTGGAATTGACAGCCAATGATAGATGACTAGAGATTAAGCTAAGAATAATAATATTTGTATATTTTTAATAATTTGAGATATATTCCTTTGATACATGTAGAAGTTCATTAGAACTAATTTCTCAGATAATACAGAAAGTGATAGGAGTGTTCTCATGTGCACATCTGAAGGCTATGCATCACAATTCTTCTGGCTAGTTAGCTAGATGCCATGAAGTCAGACATGACTGCAAAGTGAAATGCTCATCCTCTTGACCATCTTTAATAACAACGTATAGTTCTTTAAAAAGTACTCTAGTAGCCTCTTTGATTCTGTCCACCTCTTTTGTTTGTTGTGTTCCCCCATTTCCCTTCTCTCAACCTTGCCAGGTATATAATGATTTTTCTAAATGGATTTATACCACATGCCCAAAATATATGTGTTGCTATTCCAATAGTTTTTAATCTCAATGGGGTCATCTACTTTATGAAGTACATGACCAATTTGACTGGTGTTTTTTGCAGTCTTGGTAATTCTGAATCCATAATTCAGAGGAATTTATTTTCTGTCTTTTACTCTTTATAATATCTGCATTTTACAGCTATATATTCCTCCTGAGGGAAAAGTAGATATTATTTTAAACATTCTGAGGTTTTTTTAATAGTAAAATTTTCTTATGATTAATACCTTCTTCAATACAAATTCATTTTGACCCCAAGAAAATCAGGCTAATAACAATTCAACTAATTCTGGTAATTCAAAACATTATGGGGAATTTAAAACATATTATCTGCAACCCTGTTGCTGGTTCATAATCCTAGGTTTCAGAAAGGGAGTAAGGGTAAGGTATAGGTTCCTTTCATCAATGAAATAAAAGAATTGTTTTGATGTCTTTAGGAAAATTATTATTCATCCTTGGACAACGGGGGGGGGGGGGGCAGGAGAGGGGAGGAATATGTAGCTGGATATACAAAAATTAAAATGAGTAAAACAATTAACATTTATTCACCATATTTTTCGTACTTTTTACATCAACCCTGTTAATCATCTATATCAGTGGTGGCGAACCTATGGCACGGGTGCCAGAGGCGGCACTCAGAGCCCTCTCTGTGGGCACGCGCGCTGTTGCCCCAGTCCTAGGCCTTCAGCTGGGTTTTATAAAACCTTTTCGCTTTAGGCCTCCGCCGCCGTGTGCAAAAAAAAAAAAAGGTTCAATCAGTCAATTTCAACTTCTCACGGGAAAAAAAAAAGATCTTGCAAAGTTGAAATTGATTGATTGAACTTTTTAGTCCCACCCAGTCTGCCGTTACCACCGCAGCCACGCCCAGCCAATTGGCCATGCCCAGCCAATTGGCCACACCCAGCCAATGGGCCACACCCACCCGGCACTCGACTATGCATAAGTGGGTTTTGGGTTGCAATTTGGGCACTCAGTCTCTAAAAGGTTCGCCATTTCTATATGAATAGAATATAAATTTGAAGCTTGTTCTGAATCAGAAATGCAATTCCCACCCACCCAGCCACTCATCATTCGTTTTGTTTTGGTTCTGTTCACTGGCCATCACTCAATATTATTTGCTCCTGATTGTCTTTTGGAGTGTTTAGCCCACAGGAAATCTAATCAATAACAGGACACCAAGCTCATGCTGTAAGAAGCCAGATTGAATAGCTAAACAAACACCCATAGGGTGAATATTACGCATTCAATCTGTTTAGATAGCCTTGATGAATAATGGCTGTATGTGCAGAAGGCAGAAGAAGCAAGCATATGAACTTGCTGGGGAAGGAATTTTAAGCAAATTGACTGAATTCGTACTTCCTAGAGTAATATGCAAGATAAAAGCATTGTTGTCCATTACATTACAATTACCCTCAAATTTTGCTTGAAAATGTTTATAAAAATATTTATTTGAAGGAGAGGTATATATGAAAAAAGATATTGGAGGAGGACACTTTTGCAAATATATATATAATTTAAATCAGTGTTTCTCAACTATTCTTGAGGTTTTAAGATGTGCGGACTCTTAAAATTTCCCAGAATTCTTTAGCCAGCAATTCCTCAAGTCCATGTTTTAAAGGCTCTGAGACTGAGAAACACTGATTTTAGATTACAATTTAAATTAACATTTCAATGATTTTTTTCAAAATAAAATAAAATGGAGCACAAAAATCTTATAATAGATGGGAAGACAAATCACCCAGATTTGTTCTTTTACTTCAGAAATTAAAAAAAAATTAATTTCAAGTTATTTCTGTCCATATAATGAAAAATTTGCGATTTTTTCTAAATTCTTATAACAAACTAAAAGTCTCATTCTCCTATTTACCAAGGTTAGTAAATACAACTGTTTCAAATGACCAGCCTGCTATATAGTTATGAAAGAGCAATTTCTTGTGCTTTTGAAAGAAGGCAACTGTAAATAGCCCCTCAAATTTATTGACCTCAAAGTGCAGAATAAATTCACACTCTAAAAACTATAGGCAAGGGGCAACTGTTTCTCCAATACTGGGTTGTTTTTAAGACCTTAGGTTCTCACCTGACTATAAAAACTATTTGGAAAATTCTTCTAAACACACCTCTACCCCAACAAGATGCTCAATAATCCCTAATGAGAAAGCATATGAGGCCCAGACACGGCCCAGATAAAGACTGATTTATTCATCTTTACTTTTAATTTAATCTTCCTATATGGCATTTACAGTATCTTACTTTCAAGAAAACACAGAGTGGATATGGGAGAGAACTGGAACAAGCTGCTCCCTTTCCTTTCTGAAATTAGTTATCCCAATTTTTAATGGGATTTTTCTATTCCAATTTGATTGCATGAGGATAATATGATTAGGGCAAATACAGCCAGGAAGAAAATGTACTCATACTTGTGAGGTGATGTTATTGTTGTTGTTAGTTGCGAAGTCGTGTCCGACCCATCGCGAACCCATGGACAACATTCCTCCAGGTCTTCCTGTCCTCTACCATCTTCTGGAGACCAATTAAGCTCACGCCTACTGCTTCCGTGACTCCATCCAGCCACCTCATTCTCTGTCGTCCCCTTCTTCTATTGCCCTCAATTTTTCCCAGCATTAGGCTCTTCTCCAGTGAGTCCTTCCTTCTCATTAGGTGGCCAAAGTGACACACATAAAGCCATAAATATTATTGGCTCATTGCTGGAATAAAATCATAGTTGTCCATTAGACAACGGGTCAGAAGCATTCATTTTGTATTGAACAGTTAGCAAACAATGTCCTTCATATATATCCAGGGCTTTTTTTCTCATAGAACGCTCAGAACGGAGTTCCGGCACCTTTTTTGGATGGAACCTTGTAGGGTAGGCAAGGTGGGTTGTATGACATGTGTGAGTTCCGGCACCTTTTTTTTTTTTTTTTTACAAAAAAAGCACTGTATATATTTATATTTTGAGATAGTTAAAAACAAGCTAGAATATATATTTATCTTAGGAAATGCTTCCACCTAGTGGCCAAAATAATTGTCATACTTACAAACAAAGTCTGCTTATTAGGAGCCTGGTTTTGGATCCTCATTGGTTCCAAATTTGTACAAGAATAAACATGATTTGCTTTCCCAAATTCTTTTCTAAGAGTGTTTTAAAGATATTGTTTATAACACTATTGGATGTTATCGAAGAATTCCACATTAATAGAAGTATATTGTGTTTTGGATTGGAGTTCCAAATTTAGGAAGAATTAGGAAGATTATCAGCAACATCAATAACTGAACAGTTTCCATTTGGTTTTCAGAATTAGATGAATTAAAATCAACTCAAGAGCAAAATATCTCTAAGAGATTATTGTACATTATTGTTATTACTAATAATACATCCATTCTGATGCAGAACAAGAACTGCTGGCGCAAAAAGAAAAAAGTTTTATTTTCATCTTTCAAACTTTTTTCTACTCTCTTTAGCTCTGTAAATGGAAAATCTTTTTATTGATCTTTAGAATTAAATTGAACTTCCATGTTGACCTCTGAAAGTTTTAGAGACAATTTATAGGAGAATATGGTTGCTTTCTCACTAATGCTGAACTGGATATAATGAGAATGTTCTATCCAAGGTCATACACTGAATAACACAGAATAATAAAATAATGTGTACCATTTATTACTCCATGAAAGAGGGCTATGGACTTTGGGATGTCAAAAAAAATCAAAATAGTAACTACAATCAGACAACTAAAGTCACTATCTTTACTTTTTTTTTTTTAATTGCCACCTTGGGAACATCACTATCCTGCAGGCCTATTTACATAGCCTCAATTCAAGAGCCCACTGAGACACCATAATGAATCCTGTTTTTAGTTACTGTTTCTCTTTAAGTTCAGCATCCTCTTGCAAATAAGAGGACAGACAGCTGATGTTTTCTCAGACAAATACTTATTATGGTCGGCTGTGCTTAGGAAGAGGCTTGTACTGTAAATGGTTCAGATTTTCTTCTAACCAATTAAATTAACATGAGGACCAAACCTGAAACTGAAATTGAAATGAGACATTTTTTTATTGTGCTTTCTGCTTACATATTGTGAGATTAGTTTTAGCTATTAATAAGACCCAGGATTCAGTTCATCTGACCTCTTCATACTTGCCCTTCATTTTTTTTAAAAAGCCAGCAATATATATATATATATATATATATATATATATATATATATATATATATATATATATATATATATATATATATATATATATATATATATATATATATATATATATGTTGATAAAATTCTTACAAGAAAAAAGGCGAACACCAGGATAAAAATAAACAAGGCTGTTTAATATAAACAGGCCTGTGGATAAAAGAGCACTTAGCTTTCGTCCGCCAAACTATGGACATCCTCAGAGTTGGAGTGGGAGGCACTCTGGGAGCTGGCCTATATAGCCTCCTGCCTCTGCGCCCAGCTTCTCGAGCGCGTCATCGGCCCATTGGTTGTAATAGTCCACAAAGTGCTGAGTTGGTCTACACCTGGCAATCTGTCAGTGGCCTTGCTGGTTGCCTTCAGATCCTCACACACACACACACACACACACACACACACACATATATGCAGGTCTTGGCGTATTCGGGTCTTTTCCCGTGTAAGATTGAGAGTTATCTTGGCGACGTTTCGATGAGGTCCCACTCGCCATCTTCAGGCTGGTGTCTTCGGCTTCGTGCTTGTGCGAGCAAAGCGTGATCGGAGCTGCCGTCCTTCTATAAATATTGGAGGGGGTGTGGCGTGTTGGCTTTGTTGCTGTAAGCGGGTTGGTTGGCTGTGTTGTTAACCCGCTTACAGCAACAAAGCCAACACGCCACACACCCCTCCAATATTTATAGAAGGACGGCAGCTCCGATCACGCTTTGCTCGCACAAGCACAAAGCCGAAGACACCAGCCTGAAGATGGCGAGTGGGACCTCATCGAAATGTCGCCAAGATACTCTCAATCTTACACGGGAAAAGACCCGAATACGCCAAGACCTGCATATATATATATATGTGTGTGTGTGTGTGTGTGTGTGTGTGTGTGTGTGTGAGGATCTGAAGGCAACCAGCAAGGCCACTGACAGATTGCCAGGTGTAGACCAACTCAGCACATTGTGGACTATTACAACCAATGGGCCGATGACGCGCTCGAGAAGCCGGGCGCAGAGGCAGGAGGCTATATAGGCCAGCTCCCAGAGTGCCTCCCACTCCAACTCTGAGGACGTCCGTAGTTTGGCGGACAAAAGCTAAGTGCTCTTTTATCCACAGGCCTGTTTATATTAAACAGCCTTGTTTATTTTTATCCTGGTGTTCGCCTTTTTTCTTGTAAGAATTTTATCAACATGTGTATTCCCAGGATTCGCATTTTTAGTATTATAAAAGACATATATATATATATATATATATATATATATTCGTAGATTTCCACGGGTACAGGTATCCAGGTCTTGGCATATTCGGGTCTTTTCCCAGGTAAGATTGAGAGTATCTTGGCGACATTTCGACGAGGTCCCACTTGCCATCTTCAGGCTGGTGTCTTCGGCTTCGTGCTTGTGCGAGCAAAGCGTGATCGGAGCTGCCGTCCTTCTATAAATATTGGAGGGGTGTGTGTGGCGTGTTGGCTTTGTTGCTGTAAGCGGGTTGGTTGGTTGTGTTGTTACATCTTGATTGGAAGATGGAATTGATGTAAGCAAATTAGTCAGTTGTTTGGTAACATCCTGTGTGGCTGAGGTGCTGGCTGTGTGCCCATTGTTCTTTTGTACCTGGGTAATGGGCTGTGTGTTAACATTCTGAGCTGTATTGTAGTTATATCCTGAGTCCTGTGCTGCCACATCATGGGAGGTAGGCTGCGTTGTAACATACTGAGCCTTTGTGATGTAACCTCCTGAGTTCTGTGATGTAATGTCCTGAGTAGATGGCTGTGATGTAACATCACGGGCTTTGGTTTGGCTCCGAGTTTGTGGTCTGGCCATGTGTTCATGGCGTGTGTCAGTTTGCCTTGTGTGGGGGTTGGCGGGGGGTGCAGCAGTTGGTGATGCCGCCGTGGTGTGGATTCTGGATGATGGTTGCATTTCGTCTATGGGATGGGTTTGGGTTTGAGTCTAGTGAGGGTGATTGGTGGTGGTGTCCTGTGTTGTTCCAACCCGCTTACAGCAACAAAGCCAACACGCCACACCCCCCTCCAATATTTATAGAAGGACGGCAGCTCCGATCACGCTTTGCTCGCACAAGCACGAAGCCAAAGACACCAGCCTGAAGATGGCGAGTGGGACCTCATCGAAACGTCGCCAAGATACTCTCAATCTTACACGGGAAAAGACCCGAATACACCAAGACCTGCATATATATATATATATATATATATATATATATATATGTGTGTGTGTGTGTGTGTGTGTGTGTGTGTGTGTGCAAATTTTAATGTTTTCTGGTGAAGAGTTCCTGAGCATCTTGTAGTTATTTTGCAATCTTTAAATTACTCTAACAAATCTATTGGTCTAATGAATCTATAGACTTTAGGTCTCATTATAAAACTTGGTGGAAAAACATTACACGGTATCAAGAGTTTGTACATAAATCCACAAAGTTAGTAGTTTGCAATAATTTTACTTGGCTGCTGAGATAGTGGGGGAAAAAAAAGCTAGATTCCTGTGGTGGATGCAAAAGTATCTCCTTTGTATTATTTTAGCCCCAAAATAAAGGCTTTTTGCTGGTGTGAACTAAGTTAGCATGAGAGACATGCGATTGCCCCCCCTCCCAAAATGGCCTCATTGTTGTCTTCTCCATATCACCTAGAAATGATACAAGTAACTAAAAATATGTCTTCCATGTTTAACAAACTATATATGCAGAACCAGATTACAAGGAATGGGCAAGCTTCAGCTGTTACACTGTTAAGCTTTTTACACCTATTATACACCAAGGTGATTTCCATTTGAAAGAATGATATCTTCTTACTTCCAGTGGTGGTGGAAGAAGACGGCAACTCCCAGATTGGCACTGCAGAAAAAAGAGGATTCTTAATGGTGAAAATAGCATTTTATCCATTTAAGCTGGAGTCAGAATATTATTCAAAGCACTAACATTCTATTGCATTTCCTGCAACCTCTTTTGGGGGACTATGCTCTGGTGAATTTCATGAAGCTCACTTTGGAATGAATAAATATTAGTGCTTGCTATCTACTTTGTTCTTTGAAAATTAAACTACAGATTGCTTTGGGGCACAGATGTAGCTCCTGTCTGCAATGCTTGAAAACAGTTATATGATCACACGAAAAAACAGAACTACTTCAAGGAGTTGCAAATACCCCTGTGTACTCCAAATTTGCAATTGAATCCAAAGTACTCACAACTCTAATACATATAGGATTATTAAAATCACCCAAGATATATAAAAATAACTATGTTTCTTTAATTAGCAAAATCCACTATAGGATCCTCTTTGTCAGGTCCAGTTCCCAGAGATGCCACAGTAAGATCCACTTGAGCCCAGTTCTCTATCTGCTTACACCTTCTTCTTCTTCTTCTGCCATATCCGTTATCGGACGTTGGCAATCATGTTGGCGATCCTGTTTTTATCAGCAGCCGCACGAAAAAGTGCTGCTGAGTTTTGTCCAAACCAGTCCCTTAGATTTTGAAGCCATGATGTTCTTCTTCTGCCTGGACCTCGTTTGCCTTCAATCTTTCCTTGGAGGATTAAATGGAGTATGCCGTATTTTTCTGGGTGTCGCATCACATGTCCGAAATATTCTAACTTTCGTTTACACCTACTTACACCTTACACCTACCTGACAGAATCTTGCCAGACTAAAGCTATATAACCTTCTAAACTAATGAACATATCCTGGAAGATTCCAAGATGTGGCTACCTTGAATCTTTTCTTCTACCTACCATCTAGTTCAGGACTGTGCAGTTGCTTGTTTGGGGTTTCTCTCTCTGTAGTGTTCAACCTCCTCCTTGATAAGCTACAGAACAACCACTGACATTCCCCCCACTTCTTCAACTGCACATTCCTTCACATATTTGTGAACTGAAGGTTGGAAACACATGCCTAAACAGTAAACTGAATGCATGATTATTTAATATAATACTTGGTCTTCTGTCTAAATGGTAAATTAAGTAATATAATATATGGCAGTTCTTAAAACACTTTGTTTGGATTTGCCTAGCTCTTTATCAAGTATGGGTTGCCTTGCTGGAAATTATAATATCCATTATCAGTAAACTAGATGTTGCAAATATATGTTTTGAATGGAATGGGCAGGATGGCTATTGATTTTCTTTTTGTTCAATTAACATTTTACTTTATCAAAATCCTCCTGCTCCTTAACAGGGAACACATTTTTAGATCTGTAATAATGAAGTTCTTATCCATTCAGGATTAAACATCTCATTTAAGAATTTAATGCTAAACTCTAAACTTCTCCTTTAGGAACCTGGTGCTAAAAACTGAAACTAAATGTTTTATCATTCCAATTTGTTGCCATTAATTGTTTTTATTTAATTTCAATGCACTAACTTATACATATTATAGAAGAAAGCACAATACCAGAAAAAAGAAAAGATACTTTTACAATAAGGCAAAACCTGTTCAAAAAGGAAGCAAATTGCATATTTTCCTCTAAGCATCAGAGCTGATTGGAATTCAGAGTACCTATACACTTACTGAATGTAACCACTACTGAATGTAATCAAAGCTGGGGATACAGCCCAACACAGCCAGAGGGCATCAAATTATAAGACGTTATGGCAATAACCACGAAGAATGTTATCCTGTTTTGTACAGCTCTGTGTCTGATGCAGCTTCCAAGTCAATCCTTCTGTTACAAAAAGATACAGAATTTGTTCCTCAAGGAAATACCTGAAATATCTCAGCTTCTTGTCTAATTTTTAAGGAAGCACTGTGCCTCAGTCATATATCATCTTTGCTGAAGGAACTTCTAGGTTCAATAAATAGGAATAGAGAAACTTCCTTTTCAAATCCAGGAGATAACATGGAGCAAGATGAGGATAGTCTGATGTGATCTAAGTCAGTTTTTTATATACCTGTGTAAGTTAATTTGAGCTATTAGGTGCATAACTAAAAAACAAGCATGGCTCAAATTAGTGGCAACTTTAATAATCATTTAGATTATTGTTTTTATTTTAATAGCAGGAACAAAGTGACAAATATAGCAAATTCCCAAAAAATAAAAGAACAACAGGAAGTGGCAACATATTTTTTAATTAGGGTTCCTGACTGCTATTAGTAATTGTATCATCTAGATTACTCAGTTCCCTTCCTACTGGCTCTGCTCTGCATATAAAAACTGTTAGTAATCTGTGAGTATGCTCAATCTTCATTTTCATGTTGGGAAAGCTCTTTTCCAAAATTTTGTAAGTATTTCTGGAAACCATGCATATAGCTCCTTCTTTGGCAGAATCGGGCACTCTGGGAAAGAATTTGCTTTGAGCAGTAGGACTGTGATATTTAAAGAGAATATTGTTTATTTTTCTTTCAATTCTTTTTTTACATTTATTGGATAGTAGGGAGGAACATTGACAACTTTCTTTCTCTCTTTCTCTCTCTCTTTTTTTCCAGATACAGAAGAGTAAAAAACAAAACAAAACACATATGTAATCAAAAAGGGACTTCAAGTTTCTTTCATCATTTTAATTCATCTTCACTCTCCTACTCCCTCCACAAAGGCCAATTTCTGAAGGGCCTTATGCAGCTTTCCAAGCCTCAACTTCTGTCCGCCTCCCACTAGCAACTTTGCATTAATGGCTGGGAGGTGGGCATATCCTACAAGATTATTTTCCACTTAAGGTGGAAAAATAAATGAATTCCCTCTAGCAAAATGACTTCTCTTTTGTGACTTGCAGAACAAACAGAGGTGATGGTCACATGAGTGCCAGCTTGCGAACAATATTCTGAGGTGATGAAGCAGAGAACTGACACATTCATGGAAAAAAAGCCTTGAAAACCATTGTTATTTTAATGACCAAAGAAAGGGGAAAAAGAAGAAGAAGAGGCATTGAACTGTCTATCAATATGAGCAATGGGTTTTGTTTTGTTTTTTTACAAAAAGAAATCTGGCTATTTTATCAATGTGAATTATTGAATTCCTAGACAGCTTTATAGTTATTTTTTTTAAAGCCTGTAGATTTCATTTGCTTGATATTTGGTTTCTACTTTGAATGCCATTTATTTGGTTCATCATTTATTGATGAAAGAATGTTTCTGAAACAGTGAATGTGCTGCTTGTCTTCTGAACAACTCATTCTTTTTTTAAAAAAAGGCTATATCTGCCCTTTAAATTGATTTTAATAACACTAAAAATGGTAATGTCTTCTTCAAATTGAGTTCAACTCCCAAATCTAGGGTATCCTCAGGGAACTGTCAAAAAAGTAAAAATGGCAGATTAAATCTTGAAATTGAAACCCTGCCCTTCTTTACAGGTGGTACATGTGTGATGCATGTAAAAAAAAAAAAGAGCAGAGCTTCAATCATGCAATCACATTCGACCTTTTCACCCCCTCAGGCCACTCCTGAACATGTCCCAGTAATATTCTTAGCAACTTGAATTTTTCCATTTATACTTGTGCAATAGCCTTCTGTTGCTGAATGAGCTATAAGGAAACTGAATTGGCCAATACTGTGTATCAAACAGGATGCAATATCAATTTTATATCAGTCAGATTTAACAGGCTTGGTTTATCTGTTTGCCTCCAAATAATAAACAAGGGCAAGTGGGAAGCTTCATCTGGGCATCTAAGGTTTCTGGATGATGCAGCACAACTACTAGTTCCCTTTTATCGCAGAGACAATACACATATTCATTATGTGTATTCCAAATTATAAAGCTGACATAAACCTTTGCTAGTAGAATAGTAGAATTCTCAAAATAAGCACTCTTTTTTTTTTCCTTTTGCATTAGTGTAACCAAGATACTTCCCTTTAATAAATAGCTAGACATAGTGCTTCAGTTGTGACTGGCCACTTAGTGACCATCTGAAGTTATGGTAAACCAAAAGGTACTTATGAATCAGTTCTGAAATTCTGATGGCTGCTCCCCCATGGTCACATGACTGTAGTTTGGGCACTCAGCTAGTGGCCCCTATTTACAGCTGTTTGCAATGTCCCATGATCACGGGACCGCAATTTATAATGGTTTTGCCAAAACCTGGTGTTTACTTTTATCTTTGGGCAAAAACACCTCATAGCAATGACTGTGGCATTCACCTAACGACCATGATGATTCACTTAACAACTGTCACAAAAAAAATCGTAAAATTGGATTGGCCATGTCGGTTTATGCAGGCTCCATTACAGTCTTAAGTCAAAGACTACCTGTACTGCATGATGATCCTTAAAAAAGGACACATGAGGATTCAGAAATAGAAAATTATGAAATTATGGCTAGGATAATGATTTGCTGTATGTCCTGATCCCTGTATTTTTTCAGTGATAATGTGGATAGGAGTGCAAACCTATTTGATTTTCAAACTGTTTGATTGAATTGTCATATTTTTCTCAAGTAACACCAGTCATTTTATAGAATTCTTCTATCTGACCACACTCACCAATTTCTCATGCTAGACCCGTATGTATTTTTGATAAAGTGATTTGTAGTTCTAAATATTTTTTCACTAAAGCTCAGGTTAAAAAACATATGACTTTCTTTTTCATCCTGGTTTCAGAAAAAAACTATAATAAGGCCATCTAAATACATATGTATTTTAATTTATTATTATTTATTAAACCTTCATGCTGCCTATCTCCTCTATAAGGTGACTCTGTGTGGCCACAGTTTATATATATCTACTTTGTATTAAAAACAATTCCAATTGGCTTAGGGCAAATTATTTTTTTCATAGTAAAAGTAATTTTTATTTATAAAATTAATTTCATATTGTGTGTGTGCTGGTATGTGTGTGTTTCTCCACGTTTAACAGAATTTGTCTAGTTTTGTGCAAGAACCTTTTAGCCTTACTTCCATTTCTCAATATGGGAATAATATTGTGATGTTGTCCTATATTTTATGGGTATTTTAAAGCTAAGGATATCAAATACTACTGTCACACAATAGTTTGTAAAATGCAATTTTACTGTGCTCTGTGTTTCTAGCAGGTGTGTGTGGGGGAAAGCAGAATATTGAGTTTAAATAGTAGATACAAAGTACAGGAAAACCACAGAGGTTTAGTTTAGGGACTGGCAATCCAGGATAAGCCAGCTTCATTCTGCAGTCTCCTGAGGAACAGACTTATAGCCAACAAATTTCAGAACAGAACAATTGGAAGGAATCAGTTTCTAGAAGACTGCATCCTTTTATGAACATGGTGTGCTTCTGAGTGTGTTAGCCTTTTTAAACATTAAAAATGGAAGCCACCTCTTAATAATCTTAAACAAATACAGTTCTTGTCTACCCCATCATTGGTGTATTTTCTGGAGAAGGAAAATATTACTTAAAGTTCATTCTGATTAGCAGATGTCAACCTAGCATCTTCTGGAAGCAAAATGTATAAATTTGGTACCATTAGGATTTTGAACAGAATTCAGATTAATTGCAAATATTGTTCTAGCAGTTTGTGACATTATTTTCCTCCTCTATGAAATGAAAAATAATACATGTGTACTTTTTAACACAAAACCCAAGGACTCTTCACATTAAATATGTCAACAATTGGGCCCATTTTTAATTTAGCCAGTAGCTATTCTACTGGTTTTGAAATTGCAATCACAAATAGTTATACTACGTAATGCACACATATGGACAGTAGGATCCAAAGGCAAAAGTGTGCTTCAGAGGGCATGCCGCTTCTCTGCAACTTATTAAAGTGTTTCCCTGGGTAGTTGTGTCTGCAGAGGGCATCCATGTGATCACAAGAAAAGATGCAGCCCTTTCAAGTGTTGTGGACAGTTATTGTGTGCTCTGAGGCATATTTTTTTCTTTATGTCTGAAATGTTGCATAGCCTAAATGTGCAAACTTCTCTAATTGTGTGCAATCTAACTTAAAAATGTCTTATGGAATTTTATGGGGCTTACTCCCAAATAAGTGGCGGTAGAATTGCAGTTTCTCAGGATGCATTTTCCTGTCAACAATGGGCAGGATCTGTGGTTACAAAGAAACTCCTCATTGCATTTATTACTAAAAAAGAAAAAGAAAAAAAGAGTTTGATTGTCACAATTCTGTGCTGAGGTTCACTTTAAATATTCAGGCTACCTACTTCTACAGTTTGCAGCTTTTGCACATATAGCTTAGCCTATTCATACAGAAGGCAGTTATTGTCCTCTGTCTCTTTCTTATTTAATATTTTGTACATTTTTAGGGTTTTAAACTACAATTTAGGGTTTGAAATACTCTAATGAGTATTTAATGCAATATTAAGTCCCAACTAAATGAAATATTTTGTTTAGAGGGATGATCTCTGCTCCCCTCTGGAGTCATTAAAGTTTCCTTAGACATTATCTCTTCACAAAATATCTGTTGAGTTTGATACATTTACTTTTAGGTTAATTTTTTCCCATTATATTCATCTACAAGACAATTTAGACAACAGTTCAGAAAGGCAGGAAATGCCTTAAATATAGCAAGAGATAGAGCTGAAATGTGTTGTGCGTTTGTGCACCACTGTCTCTAAGTCAGTATTGACTTCTCGTTTTCAGGAGTAGTTTACCACTGCCTCCTTCTTAGGGCTGACAGTGACTAGTCCAAAATTACCCAGCTGTCTTTATGCCTAAGATGGGACTTCTTGGTCTACAGATTGTAGCCTGGTGCCTTAGCCACTACACCAAACTAACTCAGAGCTAAAATACCAATATACAGAAAACACTGGGCAAAGTAGCATAGTATGGCTACAGCACAAATAATGGATTAAAAACTTGATTTATATCTTGTACTACAGTAGAACCTCTCCAAAATATATCATCCTTTTCTTCTCATTTGAAGTCAAGTTAATTGTATTTCAAATTTTACTACATAATGAAGAAAAATTACTTAGGGCTAAAATTTGCCTTCAATCCCAAAACAACTGGAGCATCACTTGAACACAATCGGAATTGGCAAATTCACCATCAGTCAATTGCAAAAGGCAGCTTTACTTGGAACAGCTTACATCCTGCGATGATACCTTTAACACCATCAAACATCAACATCTGTCTATCCTTGGTCCTTGAGAAGGACTCAATAGGTGGATAAAAATGTCAAATCCAGTCTGAATAGCTGGCTGACTGTGTGACAAACCATAATAATAATAGTCATTTATAAACTACAAAGCTGAAATTCTAAAATACCTGTTTTAGATTTCTCATCCCAACATTCTGAAACAGCATAGCTTTGCAGATCTTGTTCATCTTTCAAGTTCTGTATTTTTGGAATGAAAGAATCTAAAAGCATTTCTAATGTGTTTTTCTATCTGTATTGTCACTCGAAAAATGAATGAGAATGACTGCTTCATGAACAAATAGAAGCTTTAGAAACATAAACAATTCTCTGACAACATAATATTCTAGTTCTTTAACATTTAGTTTTACAAATGCTGTTCCTTAATAGAAGGAATGTATTATATATGCTGCAGCTGTGTTTGTTTGCTATACAGATCTTAAGCTGGCCTTTGCAAGAATTACCAACATACTATACCTACTGTGCTAAATCAGTGCTTGCCTAGTTTAAAAATATATAGTATAGTTGGTCTGGCTGCTTAACATGATTCTGATTAACATGTCAGGAGTTTACCCTTGTTTTAACCAAAATAATTATGAGTTATATGTGAGAGAAAGGCAGAAACCCCCATTTTGATTACTGGGATAAAGAAGATTCTTTTCTCTCCCTCTTAGTACTGTTTTTCAGCATATGTCTTACACAGGGAGAAATATGGGTCTATTAGTAGGACATTTGTGAGATTTCGAGAAGTACAAAGCATCCTGATCTATTTTCAGATTATTGTTGAAATTCTATCCTAATGCCTTGATTTCAACCATGAAGATAGATTGCGCTGTCAGCAGATGTGCTCAAATTTAAGAGTTTATGAACCTTGGAGTTTTCAGATTTTTGTCAGTTTGATCAGTTTCTTTTCAGTTCTGGCTGTAAAGGAGGTATAAAATCAAACTGCTACTGTTGGATATGCAATTCCCTGGTTATTGGAAATCATTTTCAGAATCTTCACTGTGATACAATAGATTTCTGATTCAAACTGATCTCTATGCATTTGGCAGCATTGGACAATTTCTTTTATAAAACTAAGCTTTGATGAAAACTTATCAGATTTTTGTGAATCTTTTTTTTTCCTGCTGAAAAAGGACATCAAGCAAATCAAATTATACAAACACCATTGTATAATATTGTGTAATGTCAGGAAACACCCTATCGATCAGGTTGATGGAAAGCACCATTGCTTGCTCCAAGCTGCTTAACAAGTAAAGTTGCAGCCACTGTGTTTGTTTTTCTAATAGTCAAGATTATAAAAATTGTAGTTTTAGCAAATTGTGGCTCATATCAAAGATCTGTATCATTTGCTATAAAAGAGGTTTTTGTGACAGTGTCTGTTTTTAATCCAAAGTACAGTTTGCATGAATAAACCCTTATATGGCATAAGGTCTGCTTACCTATCTCTTGTGTTGTCTGCCCAGACAGTATGAGCCAAAATGTTTTGCAGTTGAATTCAATTAAATAATGTCATCTATTGCTACACCAGAAGTAAAAATTCTCTGTCATGGAGCCGGCCCTCTGGAATGAAATTCTCACAGATTTTCATGTGCTGCCACATGACGGCATTCTGGAAAACCATAAAGACCTGGTTTTTATTCCAGGTCTTGGGCTAGGGTGGTTGGATTCCCCCTATCAGATTTGTCTGGGAATTGGATGTGGTTAACCAGCTGACTATCAGTTTCAGTTGTTTATTGCTTTTTAAGAAGCCTTTTAAAATTGTTTTTATGTTTTATTTGGTTTCATTGTACACATTCAGGGTCAATTTAAAGTTGGCCAATGCTTAAATTTAACCAATCCTATTACATTACATTTGAGAAATTAGAACTTCTGGTGTACTATATTGGGGGGGGGAATGTTGCCTTCAGGAATTATTATAGAAAAGCCTGCCCATGTGGATGTTTGGGTAAGATATTTGCAAAATTTCTGTAAATTCTGCCATTAATTCTGACAGTCTAATGGAATTCTGTGTAACAATATGTTACATGTTGTTTATATTTTGTCTGTCTTTCAGGACAGACAAAAAGAAATACACCACACAATATATAATTTAATTAGAGTATTTGCTTCTACACAATAACAATTAGTGTAGCTGCTCAGCCAGATTCCTGAACAATTTGTCAATGGGATTTAGTCAGGGAACTTTCCCCTGCCCATTCAAAACCAGCTATTGGAAGTCGTATTCCTAGAAATATGTAATTAATGATTTTGAAAAACTGATTCTGGACCCATAGTTCTCCTAAAGCCATTCAGATGCCATTCTTCCATAATGTTGCCTAATATAATAGCATGGAAACAATGACTGAGGTATCATTTCAGTAGAAATTTGCAATATGATTATATTATTACATAAAACTAGGCATACTTTCCACCTTGTTTTACATAATGCTTATCCTAAGATTACTATAATAGCACTTAAAATAAATGGACTCAATAACCTTTGGTCAAGGAAACAGAGAAAACAATTGAATCTAGGTACTCTGTTCTCATAATCTTGCACCTCAGGTTGTCATCAAGAAAAATCCAAATACATACTAGCATTTTGTTTTATATTAGCTAGAATATACAAATGATATCTCAGGGCCATTTTCCAGATTTTATATATGTAACAGAAACCGAGTATATGATACACTTGCTTTCCCATATGTGCTTATTGTATTCCCAATTATTGTATACATGAAATATTTTACTTGATCTTCTCCAAGCTGACACTGATGTTTTAGATTAACATCTAGATTTCTAACCAACGTGAACTTGGCATATATTGACTAGGAATTCCAAATCTAGGAATTACGATCCCATGGCATCCATAGCATAAGACTGGGCAAAGTTGATCTGACATATTTGTATACATAAAATGATCATGCTTTAAGAAAATGTCATCTACAATAATTTTCCCCAAAAAATGTTTGGGAGGGGATAACGAACATCCAGAAAGACAAAGCTCATTTGAATTCATTGCTAAAAGAAGGAGGAGAAAACTAAGTTTCTAAGTAAATATCTTTGGTTTGTTCCTATTTTGGCTCAAAATATAAGTGGCTTGTAGACGTGCAGCAATGTATATTTTCAACACTTGTGAGAGTATTTTTTTAGAAAAAATATATTTATTGTATCTTTTTTAAACTGTGAAGAAGAGGCATGTTGTCTCTAAATATATGAATTAGTTTTGCAGCTTTTTGGTTTTTCTGTAAGTGTATTCCTGTATGTTCATGTTATTACCAAATAAAAGCAAAGAGATCTTCATTTGTATTGAATCCCAGTTCTGTTTATCTATATCTAAGGAAATAATGCTTAGTATGTCCATCAGTGTTGTAATAGGATTTGAGGCACATCTAAGCATGGTATTAGCAATGCTCCCACATTGGCTCTATACCAGTGGTGAGATTCAGCTGGTTCGTACCACTTCGGCAGAACCGGTAGCTAATTTTTTGTTGCCCAGGCCCAGAATGGACTTCCGGAAGCAGGATCCACACAGAGAATCGGTTGTTCACATATTTGAATCCCACCACCGCTCTATACCCACATGAGCTTATGGTACTGGCAGCAGCTGGATCATCTTATTTTTATCATAATGAATCCAGTTTTCCATGAGCATGGGCAGCTGTTGTTGGCAGCTAATATGGATTTACAGGGAAATATTACCTCATCTTCTTTCCTGATTCCTGAGCTATCCTTCCACCTTGCAATAATTTAGTAGCAATCACTTCATCCTATAATTTCTGCTGTTTAAATAAACATGCAGAGGAATGATGTCTTGGCTGTCAGAGTGGCTGAACAAAACAAAACAAGAGAATACAGGAACTTGGGCAGTGCTTGCATTTCTTTTTATTTTAATACATTTCTATCGGTCAACTGAACAGTGCACTGATAATCTATTTCTATATGTTTTAGGCATAGAGGTAGTGTGGATGAACATTGGTGACCTTGAACTTGATTCTGAGGATTTAGGAGTAAAAACATTGGGGGAATAGAAAGGATCTTTATAAGGAAAGGGGAGCCATTCTAGAAATCTTTCCCTAATTTTTACTATGATGGCTTCTTCTCATACTATTAGTAGCAGTAAAATCTAATCTTTCATGGATGGAGAAAAATCCTAGAAGCCATTTTCTTCAAATTAGCATTGTTCTGCTTTTGAAGTACATTTAAAAAAATATTGAGAGATATCTCCTATCTGGATTTATCTGGGTCTCTTAAAATACAATGCAAACTATAATGGGATATCTTGATTTCATTCAGTTCAACTATATTCATTAAGACAGAAGTGGACAACAAGTTTTCTAACATTTCTCATCATTGGCTATGCTTGCTCAAAATGCTTCTATTATCTAATCTATATTTATCATGGCTTCTTAAAGTACTGTGTATTCCGTGATTGTACAAAAACCTGATAATCTGTTGAGTTTGGTGTCCTTTGCCATATTTGGGGTTGCAATCATCTTAGTGGGGAAAAAGTGAGAAAGTCTAGTGCAATCCCAAATAACTAAACTAGACTAGAGGATAGTTTTCATGGAATTCTTCTGCAGCATGTAAAAGCCTTATTCTGGGTCTCATGCTCCCTCCTCCCCAACCCATTTCTGGAAAGAAAAGTGATTAAAACTTTCAAATCCTGCTCTGAGGCAAAATATAGATTACAATTTTATCCAAATCCAGGAAATCACACTGCATACAAACCACCAGTTGCATATAAATAAGCCAAAATTGCAAAGTATAATTGGATCTTGGTTGGCAATCCTAGCATGGTACAAACCAGGACATAATGCTTCTGATTTCTGGGAGGGCAATAGGTAGGAAAGCATAGCGCAAAGCACTAAATTATGGTATTGCCTGAAATTATCTGAAAATAGAAATAGAACTAGTGAAACAACCTAGATGATCATAGGAATCTAGTGGTCATACAGTATTTTGTAGCTCAGATCCCATCACCTTAATCATGGTAACTACTGTGACACATCAGCAATTTGGCTTTTTAATCTGTTGTTGTATATATATAATTATATATATATATAATATATATAATTATATATATATATGTGTGTGTGTGTGTATATATATATATATATATATGTATATATATATGTATATGTATATATATATATGTGTGTGTGTGTGTATATATATGTGTATGTATATATATATATATATATATATATATATATATATATATATATATATATATATATATATATATATATATATATATATATATATATATATATATATATGTATATATATATGTGTGTGTGTGTGTATATATATGTATATATGTGTATATATATATATATATATATATATGTATGTATGTATGTATGTATGTATGTATGTATGTATGTATGTATATGTATATATGTGTATGTTTTCTGAGGTTTTCATGGGTGTTTGTATGTAGGTCTTTGGTAATTCGGGTTTTCTCCCGCGTAAGATTAGAAGTGTCTGGGCGATGTTTCGACGAAGTCTCATTCGTCATCTTCAGGTTGGTGTTTTCGGCTTCATGCTTCTAGGAGCACGAAGCCGAAAACACCAACCTGAAGATGACGAATGAGACTTCATCGAAACGTCGCCCAGACACTTCTAATTTTACGCGGGAGAAAACCCGAATTACCAAAGACCTACATTATATATGTATGTGTATATATATATATATATATATATATATATATATATATATAATATATAGATATATATTATTATATATAACTATAACTACAAAAATACGAATCCCGGGCATATCTGTTCAATAACACAGTCCTCGATCTCCGGGAGAAATATAAACCAGCTGTTTATTGTTAAAAAGTTTAAAACAATAAAAACAACTATTTACAATATTAAAACAACTTAGCTTTCGCTGGTCCCCTGCCAGCGTCCTCAGAGTAAAGTTTTGGGGTGGAAATTACTTTTATAAACCTTGCTAGCCTAACTGCTTACTCATTGACCGTGTGATAGGGCCATCCATCCTGGCTGACCGTAATTGCCTTAATTGTCCCGCCTCCTCTTTTTTGCACTCCAGTTCTCCAACCTTCCTCCCTCCCATCCTTGTCAATCCCCTCCTTCCTGGCGCTGCCGCCGTTAGCCTGCCCTCCAGCTGCTCCCCCGCACTCGCCCTGGGCCCCACACCCAGATCCGGCGCCTCAGATGCCTTCCCATCGCTGCTCCCCTCCTTTCCATCCCGTTTGTCTGCCCGTTGTTCCTGTCTTCCACTATCTATCCCTATTAGTGCTATTTCCTCCAATTTCCTTCCGCGCTTGGATGTGCGTGCGCACAGCCGCATCCCATCCCTCTGCCTCGTCTGCCCACGACCAGCTGGGCTATCTGCCAGCTCGCTCCTGAACTCACCCCCTCTCATCCTTGCAGATCCTATCCTTCCCAACGCTGCCGCCGTTGGTGCGTTTGCCAACTGCCTCACCTTCCCCCCCTCCTTCCCATCCCTTTCCTCCTCCTTTGTTCCAGCGGCTCGTCGTGGGTTCAATTCCCTTTCCATACGATGATCGCCTTCCCTAATTCCTCCCCCTGCGAACGCCGTCCGCATCCTAGCTTGTTCCTCACATGCCTTCAATGTCTGATATGCCGGGGGCAATTCTACGTGTTGATTAATCAAGCCCGCATTTGAGAACCAGGCCTCCTTCAGTAGGCGCCCTCCCTTGGAGGCATCCTGGGCGATGGCTTTTGCCCCCATGAAGTCAAATGAGTGTCCATTATTCACCATATGTGTCCATATTTGGGAATACTGCTCCTGCCTTTTGACGGCCAATTTGTGTTCATGTACCCTGGTTTTTATCCGCTTGGCCATCTCTCCCGTGTAATTACATATATATATATATATTCAGTATTTTGTAGCCCAGATCCCATCACCTTAATCATGATAACTACTGTGACACATCAGCAATTTGGCTTTTTAATCTGTTGTTGTAGCAGTTGAGAGGAAATAAATACAAATATATTAACATATAACCAACCAAATGATTGTCTGTTGAAGGCATACCAATAACTCATCTGTTTTTATTCCTAAAGGCTCAAAACAACTTATAAAACCAGCATCTGTTCCTAATTCTACAGATCGGCTAACTTTGCCAGGTTAGTGGCTCCAATTGTATTTGAATGCAGTTATATATATATTATATATTAGCATCTAAATCATATTGTTCAGATATGAAAAGGTACTCCTTCAATTCAGATTGCATGACCAACCGTGCTCTTAAATAAGTATTTCCTATTTCATGTGCTGGACCTCATCTCCTACACTTCCCAACAGACATGGTATCAATTTGAGAAAAAATGGATAAATAATGTTTAGCAATATATTTCCTGTGGATTAGTATAGAAATCAAGAATATTTTTTGATTATGTGATGAATCTCTCTCTCTCTCTGTGTGTGTGTGTGTGTGTGTGTGTGTGTGTGTGTGTGTGTGTTCAACTCAGTGTTGATTCCTGACGACTGCCTGGACTAGTCCCTGCAGGTTTTTTGACGAGATTTCTGAAGTGGTTCACCATTGCCTGTTTCCTATGGCTGAGAGAGAGAGTGACTAGCCCAAGGTCACCCAGCTGGCTTTGTGCTCAAGGTGGGACTAGAACTTACCATCTCCTAGTTTCTAGCCTGATGCTTTAACCACTACCCCAAACATGCTCTTAGTCATGAATCTGTAACCTATGTCATTAAAAAAACAACCCTGAAATAAATTTTGCTGAATAATGTGAAGTAAAGATTGGGAGTCTGGTTCCTACTGTCTGGGAAAGGAGCTGGATTGTAAGAATCAAGTTGTTTCATTCTGTTATTAGAAAACAGCAGTTATTATGCTGGGATGAGGTAAGAGTATCTGCTTTTTGGTTAGGATCAACAAGTCACCTTTTAAATATGCATTTTCATATCTATCTATATCTATATCTATATCTATATCTATATCTATATCTATATCTATATCTATATCTATATCTATATCTATATCTATATATGTATGAAATAGATATATACACATATGTATGAAAGAGATATATACACATATGTATGAAAGAGATATATACACATATGTATGAAATAGATATATACACATATGTATGAAAGATATATATATATATATATATATATATATATATATATATATATATATATATAAGATAGATAGATAGATATGAAAGATATAGATATAGATATGAAAGATATAGATATAGATATGAAAGATATAGATATAGATAGATATGAAAGATATAAATATGAAAGATATAAATATGAAAGATATAGATATGAAAGATATAGATAAAATGTAAAAAATCATCAAACTCTGGGATAAGTATAAAAACAACTATTTATTGCTAAGCTTTCGTCGGTCCCCTGCCGACATCATCAGACTGAAAGCTGGAGGTTGGAGAGTCTGCTTATAAAGCCGGAAGTTTTAGCGCTCTGCTCAGCGAGTGCGTAACTGGTCTACCTGCCCCTGTCGACCGTATTCTCCCTAATTGCGTCGCGTCTGCTTGTGTGCGTTTGGATTTTGATGTCTTTCCTCCTCTCATTTCTACTTTCCCTGCCTGCTTCACTCGTGTCTGGTTGTTTGAAGTTGTCACCGGACCATCCTCCGATTTGTCTCGCCCTACGGCCCCCGTGAGTTGTTATGTAATCATATCTGGTGGTATTTCTCCTATCGTGTGCGCTGTGCTGTCCTCGTTGGTCTGTCGTTTCTTTCTTTAAGCAACCGGCCCACCTTAGAAGTGTCCTGGGCAATGGCCTCCACTCCTGCAAAGTTTTTTGCTGGCCATAACAGTTTGGACAATGATACCATATATTAATGGCATGTCAGAGGCGACAGCAGACACAAGCAGAGCAGGCGGGAAAAGTAGAAACGAGAGGAGGAAAGACGTCAAGATCCAAATGCACACAAGCAGATGCGATGCAATTAGGGAGAATACGGTCGACGGGTGGGTAGACCAGTTACGCGCTTGATGAGCAGAGCGCTGAAACAGCCGGCTTT
The DNA here is from genome assembly GCA_023970755.1 of Azemiops feae. Taxonomy (NCBI): domain Eukaryota; kingdom Metazoa; phylum Chordata; class Lepidosauria; order Squamata; family Viperidae; genus Azemiops; species Azemiops feae. The sequence continues at coordinate 250,952 of JALGBA010002127.1, forward strand.
ATAAGCAGACTCTCCAACCTCCAGCTTTCACTCTGATGATGTCAGCAGGGGACCGACGAAAGCTTAGCAATAAACAGTTGTTTTTATACTTATCCCGGAGTTCGATGATTTTTTACATTTTTGATATGAATACACCCAGGATTCGCATTTTTAAAGTAATTATATATATACAATATAAACAAAACTATTTAATACACTTAACTTTCGTCGGCTAACTGCCGACATCGTCAGAGTAAAATGCCGGCGTTTTGGGAGCTTGCCTATAAAGCCGGTCATTTTTGTACTCTGCTCATTGAGCGAGTCACCGGTCCACCCACCCCAATTGGCCGTATTGTTTCTAACTGTCCCGCATCAATCCATGTGTGCCTAGACTCGGGAATCGTTTCTTCACTCATAGTCGTTCTCCTTATCTGCCTGGTTCGTGTCCGAGTGCCTGTTGCTATAAGTTGGTTCCCTAATGCCTCCTGTCCTGCAGTCATCCCTCCTTCTTGCTGTGCCCTGGCAAGTGTGACCAGGCAGGATCGGAACTACAGACCCATGCGACAAAGAACTACAACTGCCGAAAGAGAGGAATCCTCAGTGCAACCTATACAACAACCTATACAAGAACCAAAGAGGGGGGGCAGTTATAGCTCCCTGTGGCTTTTAAATATAAACCAGATGTGTTCAAAAGCATAGTTAGCTAAAATTCTAGGCAACTTTGATGCTGAATTAGGAATTATTGGTTATTTGCTTTTTATGATATACTTCTTTTACAACTTTCCTAAAACATAGTGTACAACACAAGACTCATTGAACATATTAGATCATATGGAATGATCTGAGCTTCATTCTCGGAAAAATTGAGTTTTAACTATTCATTTTGTACTTTTCCTAATGCTGTGAAGGATTTCTTAATAACCGAAACATATTCAATAATAAATGTATTTCAGAAAAAATACACATTTAAATTTATGTAGCTAGAGAAAGTATGCTTTTAAATACATATTTTGAAAGTTTTTTTTTAATGACAATTCTTGAAAATAATGTATCAGAGACATGGATGGCTCTAGTTTTCAGCAGAGCATTGTTGTCTGAAGTTCAACTTGAGAGAACCTTTATTTCGAATCATTTGTTTTCTTCTGTTATCCTATATACCAGTGATGGCGAAACTTTTAGAGACCGAGTGCCCAAACTGCAACCCAAAACCCACTTATGTATCGTCGGGTGCCAGGTGGGTGTGGCCCATTGGATGAGTGTGGCCAATTGGGTATGTGTGGCCCATTGGGTGGATGTGGCCCATTGGGTGGGCGTGGCTGCAGTCGTCATAGCAGACTGGGTGGGCGTGGCCAGGGTAGGTGTGGCCACCTCGATGTTGCTCATGGGGAGGGATACCTGTGGGTGCCAGGCAGGGTTGGGGGAGATCCAGGGGGTCTCTGGCGGGTGGGACAGTGGGCAGGAGGCTCGTCCTGTGGGGTGAGGCAAGGCGAGGCAGGGGGCAGGGCAAGGGTGCCATTGCCGCAGGGCAAGGCAAGGTGAGGCAGGGGCCGGGGTGGCTGCTGCCTGACACCATCGGCCCCTGCACACAGCGAGCACATTGGGGCCAACTGTGTCCATCAACCGCAGCCTGCCAGCCCCTCAGTTTCGGTGCAACATGACTGTTTGCCGCCTCACATATCACACCCAATGCGGCTGCCATGAGGCCGCGGAACAAGCTGGGCGGAGGTAAGGAACCGGTATACTGGTTTCTTACCACTACCCAGCTTGTTCCGCGGCCTCATGGCAATGGCACTGGGCAGGAGGTGGCAAACAGCCGGTTTCAGCGCAACGTGGCTGTTTGCCTCCGGCCGCGGCCACTTGCTGCCTCGTGTGTCGCACCCACCTCCATCGCAAATCTTTCCAGAAACTCACCACAAAAGATGCCCAGCACGAAGGATGCAGCACAACTCCCAGGAACCAGATGGGCACTTCTTGCCAGTGGCACTGGGCAGGAGGCGGCAAATGGCCGGTTTCGGTGCAATGTGGCTGTTTGCCTCAGGCCACAGCCATTTGTCACCTCGCGCATCGCACCCAATGCCGCTGCCATGAGGCCACAGAACAAGCCGGGTGGAGGTAAGGAACCAGTATACCGGTTTCTTACCGCCTCCTGGCTTGTTCCGCAGCCTCATGGCAGCGGCACTGGGCAGGAGGCGGCAAACGGTTGGTTTCGGCGTGATGTGGCTGTTTGCCTCTGGCTGTGGCCATTTGCCACTCGCACATCGCACCCAATGCTGCTGCAATGAGGCCACAGAGCAAGCCGGGAGGAGGTAAGGAACCAGTATTCTGGTTTCTTACCGCCGCCCGGCTTGTTCCGCGGCCTCATGGCAGCGGCACTGGGTAGGAGGCGGCAAACAGCCGGTTTTGGCATGATGTGGCTGTTTGCCACCCCGTGTATTGCACCCAATGCTGTTGCAATGCGGCTCGTCCGAAAGCGGCCATGGAACAAGTGGGGCAGGTTTCCCTCTCACCTGCCCATTCAGCTACAGCTTTGGTGGCTCTGTAGGCAGAGCTGAGAAGTTCTCTGTCAGAGAAGAGAACTTCGCAGCTCTGCCTATAGAACCACCAAAGCAGCAGGTGGACCGCCGGAGGCTCAGGACGGGAGGGTGCTAAAGTGGGCGGTCGGGGCATTGGCAAGAGCAATGCGTCTGAGTGGAAAGCGGCCTCGGAACAAGTGGGGCAGGTAAGGAAAGAAATCCTCACTTCCCCCAGAAATTGCCTTTCTTTCCTTACCTGACTTCCAGCCCCATGCTGTTTCTCCTTCACAATCTGCCACCGTCACAGCATGCAAGGAAACAAAGGAAGTGTTTTGGGAGAAAAAAAGGTCAATCAATCAATTCCAACTTCACGATCTTTCACGAGAAGTTGGAATTGATTGATTGACCTCCCCCCCAAAAAACCTTCCTTTATCCTTGCAAGTAGTGGTGGCAGCGGATTGTGAAGGAGAAATGGCATGGGGCTGGAAGTCAGGTAAGGAAAGAAAGGCAATTTCTGGGGGGAGCGAGGATTTCTTTCCTTACCTGCCCCACTTGTTCTGAGGCGTCTTTCCGCTCAGACGCGTTGCTCTTGCCAATGGCCCGACCACCTACTTCAGTGCCCTCCCTCCCCAAGCCTCCGATGCTCCACCTGCTGCTTTGGTCGGCCTGCCAGCCCCCACCTCAACACCCTGCCCACTGCCGCCCAGCATGGCCGCCCTGGGGCTGCAGGGGATGGCCTGGCATGGGAAGGGCATGCGTCCCACCCTCCTGCCACTATGCAGAGTAAGGTTGCCGCACCTGCCCCCGCCCAGATGCCCTCGCCTCCCCCAAGCATTTTTTTATTAACCTGCCTTTCAGCTGCATTCCGTTTCTCCGTTCGCTTCTCAGCCTTCGCCGCGTGTTTGTGGGACTATGGGTAAAAAAAAAAAAGTTCCATCAGACTTTCTAACTTCTTGAGATCTTGCAAGAAGTTAGAAAGTCTGATGGAACTTTTTTTTTTTACCGATAGCTAGGATAAAAAAAAACTTCTCTGGTTTTTCAGTGGAATGAGTTATGTAAACTCTATTTCTCATTGCTTTAGGTGGAATTTGGAGCATAAATTGTATGTACGTTTACTGAAATGTAAAGTTTTCTTTATTGACCTGGGTTATTCTTAGATATAGAACATACCAGTACTTACCATTTAAGTCCTGTGTTCATGCTGATCTAACTCTAAACCAGTTAAAAAATCTTATCTGGATGAAATATTTTTTGAACAACTTGCAGTCTGTCACATACATAACATACATACTGTCAACTGATAGTCCAGATCTGGAAACATACTCTACTAATCTGATTGATATTAATTATAGTAACAGAATTTTGAAAAACTGACTATGTCCCTTTCTCCCTTTTATACTATAGTTAGGGAGGCTTCAATCTGAACTTCTTTCTTATGCTGTCACTATTGAACAGAGTTAAAGTATGTTTATTTATGTAACTATCATTGCCCCTGTCTGGCTTCCACAGATTATTTTGATGGCTCTATATATTATACACAAGTGTCTGTGCACACACATATATGCACACTTTCAAGTCAGTGTTGATTTCTGACAACTACCTGGAAAGTCCCTGCAAGATTTCAGAAATGGTTTGCCATTGCCTCCTTCCTAGGGCAGAGACAGTGACTGGCCCAAGGTCACCCAGCTGGCTTTGTCTCAGGAAGCTCTAGAATTCATGGTCTCTCAGTTTCTAGCATGGTGCCTCAACCACTACGATAAACTATATGTGCATGCACAAATACATAATTATTCTTATAGATACAAATTTAAAGCATGAACATGCACACACAAACAGGCTTAATAAGGAATTGTAAAAAAAATAAATTCTTATTATCTGATTGCTTTTTTATGTCTTTAAGAAGTTCCTTTACTGTGGAGGCTGCAGTAGCACAAGGATTTAAATGTTTATCTTATAAGCAGAAGGCTCCTAGTTTGAAACCAGGTAGAAATGTATTTTTTAAATTCTATTTTTCCTCAGATTCCTATTTTTAATAAGTCCATGTTTTAGTGGACTTATTTAAAAAAATCATAGAGAAAAGTAAGAAGCTCAGGGAATGAAAAATAGGTTTCAGCCAGGAAACTTTATTTTTTATTTATTTTTCACATTTATGAATGTCCCATCTCGTTCGGGGAAGGACTACCTTTCCCTTCAAGCCAGAAAACTTCTATTTACAAGGCCAATATACTGTTACAGCATTCACGGTCAAGGTAGTACTAAAAGGAATTAGAGTCTATAATAAAATTGACTTAATAGCAAAATAATAGTAGCCAGGAATGTTCAAGACAACATAACAATGGAAAGTGTACTTCAAAAGTGGAGGGAAAAAAACATGCCCTGAGATCACTTTGACAATGAGTGGAGAAATTATGGAAGGCAATATTATCTCTTTCAGCCCTGCAGCAATGGCTGCCAACCCCTTCTATGGATGGGGCAACTGAGCAAGGCGAATAACCCCATCATCACAGTTAATTGTAGCAATCCCATTTTTTTTAAAACAAGTGTTATTGGTATTTTTTGGTTTTACATCAGCGTGCTTTGAGAATCCATGTGGAGATAGGGTGGTCAATCATCCAAAGAAAACAATATAATAAAACATAAATAATTCAATAATTCCTTAAAAGTTCTTCTCTATTTCCCTCAAGCTATAACCTAGTATTAATATATTTCTAAATAAAATTCAATCATTGTAAAAAAAATATCGATAGTAATTCACTTATATCAATCAAAATCCTGTTTTTAAGTTTAACTATTTTAAAATTACCATTTTCCACTTTAGCCTAAAACGAACACATAAGTTACATTTCGGGTCTCCCAATTTCCCATAAAGCAATAATTATTTCTAAAATATACATATTATATAACTATTATATTTTAATACTTCTCAACTATATTCTATTTCCTGTACTCTATCAAATATATATTTTATAAACCAATCCATATCTCTAAAAGTTCCTCAATTGCTTTAACATAATCAAATTAATGCATTTCTAATTAGCATTCAATCATTGTAAGAAAAAATAGCAGTAATATTTCACCAATATCAATCCAACTCATTTTTTATTTTAAAATTTCCAATTTTCCATATTACCATTCCAGACCATAAACAAATCAATAATTTTCATCTCGATAGTATTATCTCAGACCAAAATCCTAAGCCTTTAACATCTCATTAGTATTAGTTCAGTCAAAATCTCTAAAAGCCTTTTTAACCCATCAGATAAGATTTTAACTCTCATTTTTAAACCTAATTCTAGCTTTCTTTTTATGCCAAGCAGGTTTCCACAAAAGAGCCTCTAATGTGTGGCTATACATATTTCTCCACAATTGAGTCTGATCGTAGTCCTTTTCTCTTTTTTTCCAGTGTTGTCTGCACTATGTAGTCAGTCTTAATCAGTATGGTAGTTATTTGTTGTTTGTCCATATTGTCAGCATTTTCAATGCCTCGTATTTGAAAATCAATTCCTGTTGCTTTTAGGATTATAAGTGTTTTAGTTGAAATCCGCCTTTGGTCATCAAAATTCTCCATAATTTGCATATGAGGTGTAATATCTTCCTCTGTCTTGATTGGTTCCTCTTCAATAGATTGTGGATATATTTTTTCCATCTCATTAAGTTGTGAATATAGTTGCATGTCGGTCTCTTTAGTGTTGATCTGTTCTTTCTCTGTTGTTCCTTGGTCTATAAATTGGTCAGTCAAAGTTTGAGATTCAATTTTTAACTCTGGAGCATCATCTTTCATGTCCATTCTGAATTGTTCTTTCAGTTCCAAAAATTTTTCTAGTAAAAATCCATAGTCAAGCTGTGGATGAGATTCCATTTCAATAATACAATAGCCTTGGTCTATAACTTGGTCAGTCAAAGTTTGAGATTCAATTTTTAACTCTGGAGCATCATCTTTCATGTCCATTCTAAATTGTTCTTTCAGTTCCAAAAATTTTTCTAGTAAAAACCCATAGTCAAGCTGTGGGTAAGATTCCATCTCAATTATAAAGTAGTCTTAATTTTTTAGTGAAAGTTCAGCTTAGAAGGTAAATACAACAATAAAAATTCTGTAATAGGAGTGTATAAGGTCTAGGATCCAAAGAAAAATAGAAAAAAGCAAAAAAATCAGGCCAGTGAAAATGTAATCCAAAATAATAATAAAATCTTTAAGTTCCAGAAATTTTTCTGGTGTGAGTCCATAACCAAATTGTAGGTAAACTTCCGTTTCAATAATAAAATAAAATTCTATAGTAGCAATGTTATAAAATGTAACATCCAAACAAGAATAAGAAACAACAAAACGTCAAGCCAAACAAAAAGATAAAGGCAGAAAGAATCCAAGTCAGTATTGTGAGTGTCCAATTTGTAATCCAAAATAGTAATATAAAAAGATGCCTTAAAAGTCAATTATTATATTGTAATCCAAAAGAGAGAGAAAATCCATTTTTCTAGGAAATATATTTTGTATTGTAAAGTCAAAATAAACTTCTAGTAGAAAGAAATGAAAAGTAAGAAAAAAAGGAGCCCTTGAGCTGGTTTCAATACAGATAGGAATGTCTGGGCATCACGCCAAGTTCAGAGCAAAGTGAAAGTTAACAGCTTAAAATGGATACTTTGTTGCTTTCATTCCACAAAAAATCGCCCAGACAGCCGGATTTTCTTTTTAAAATGAACAGTAATGTTCAGAAGGGGGGGAAAACATTCCACCCCCTCCCTAAAGGCTTCCACTTAAGCTAAAAACAAGCAGGCAAAGAGAAAGAAGGTCCACCTTCACAATAAGGATTTTTTCCAGGATCCCCGAAATCCAACAGCTCAAATAGACAGTAAAAATTAATGATTTTTTCTCAAAGCTTGTTTTCCCAAGTATCCGAACGCTGCTTTCTTAAAGTAGGGAAGTAGTTCTAGGAGCTTTTCACAGGAAGGTAAATAGGGTATCAAGAGGGAAGGAAAGGTCTCACCCGGATCACCCATGGTGGTTCTTTTCGCTTAGATGTTGCTGTGACTTTCGGCTGAAGCAGCTAAGTGATCGGCCATGTTAATAGCCGATCTTTTCCCCGTAGGCCCAAAGGAGATGACTTGGACCACAGAGGGAGCTGCCGCTCCCTCCGCCATCAACGAGTGTCCTCCTCAGCGGTGGTCGCCCCTCCAGGGCGACTTTCGACCCTATCCAGTGTCTACCGGCGGGGGGAAACCAGCCGGCAAAGAGAGCAAGCTCTTTGCACAGCTGCCTGCACTGCGATCAAAACCGGAAGTCAGCAATCCCATTTTTATAGATATAGAACAGTGATGGCAAACCTTTTAGAGACCAGGGTGGGTGTGGCCCATTGGCTGGGTGTGGCCCATTGGCTGGGTGTGGCCCATTGGCTGGGCGTGGCCCATTGGCTGGGCGTGGCTGTGGTGGTAACAGCAGACTGGGTGGGACTAAAAAGTTCAATCAATCAATTCCAACTTTGCAAGATCTTTTTTTTCCCCGCGAGGTTGAAATTGACTGATTGAACCTTTTTTTTTTTTGCACACGGCGGCGGAGGCCTAAAGTGAAAAGGTTTTATAAAACCCAGCTGAAGGCCTAGGACTGGGGCGAGGGTGCACGTGCCTACAGAGAGGGCTCTGAGTGCTGCCTCTGGCACCCGTGTCATAGGTTCGCCACCATTGATATAGAATGTCGTGAGCTAACTTAATTTCAGTTGAAGGTTTCTTAATATGGTGGCACCTGTGGTAATTTTAAGAAGACAAATCTCTGGGACAAGATGGCCATGAATTAATGCCCTCAAACTATATATTTCTTTCTTGTTCAATTTTTAATAGAATCAAATATAAATGTCAGCTTTGTCATAAGCATCATGTAGATCTGCATGGATTTGCTAGCATACTCTGATGTTCTTATAAATTTCTCAAAACTAAGCTCTGTATTGTGGCTATGATGGCAGACAGTGAGGTTTGATAAGGTAGCACTAAATTCAACAGATGTTTCTTCCAGACAATCCAACAATCAAGCCATAATGATCCAAAGATATTTTTTTTCTGCCACTTGGAGTCATCACAAACTGTTATATCATCAAGTACTTGTGGACATGAATGAAAATAAGTTCTGCCTTATGAAGATCAGTCTTATGCCATATGCCAGAAGCAATTCTTACATTAAGGTACAGTCAATAGTGTACAAGTATTCTACTCCAGCGCAGACTTGCTCTAGAAGTACTGTCTAGTATAAATAGTAGCTTTAGAGGTGGCTATCTTCTGCTTCAGTATTTATTCTTATTTTTAATGCATCTCTTTATAATTGACATCCTTTCGTATGATATTTTTCCTTGCAGAAAAGTAAGAAATTCTTCAGAAAAGTGCATTATATCTACATGCATGCCAACAGCTTAGGAAGCATTTTGAAAAAAATGAATACATTTTCAGCTAAAAAATCCAGGTTGGTAAACTTTTAGCTATCATGACTCATTTATATGGCATCTTAATATAAATATAAATATCTAAACTAAAATAAGATGAACGTTTAATCCTTAGAGATTTAAGCTTGTAATATTCTTTTAACAGGCAGTTGCCTCAATTCACCTAGAATTATTTTAATATCCTTCTTCTCAGACTGAATATCTTTTGAAGCTCTTCACAATTTTTGTTTGTTTATTTTCATTATAAATTATTTTATATATTGTGTTACAGTTTACCCTCAAGTGTAGATTATTCATCAGTAACTTAATAACATTGGCTCCAAAATAGAACTTCATAGAATTTTATGGCCTACATAAATTATCTTCTATGTTGCTATTATTTATTCAGTATATTTTATTTCCATATAATATCTTACTGAAGGGTCTTACAAGGGATTATGTTAAGAGTGTTTTAAATTTTTTTGAAAGAAAGGATGAATATAAAAATTAAAATTTTAAAACTTCATTTTAAAAATGAGAAAAGCAAAATTAAAAACAACCTGAAGTTAATATAAGCTGATGCAGAGAGAGAGACAGAGAGAGAATTTAGCATATATATATTTGCATGCTAGCATCCATGTTTCATATGTGTACTTGCATTAATATTTATTTTTGTCTCTAGATCACTTGAATTCAAAAACCAGCATCAGTATTCAGCTGCTTTATGGAATCAAAGAAAATAAAGTATAAATAAAATTTTCTAGAAAATAGTCACTGATTTTGAAAAAGTATCTTTTCTGTTTCTTAATATTCCAAGAAATATGAATACTTGTTTTTCTTTTCTTTCATATTGTTTTCTTTAATAAAGTTCTACCATACCAATTTTAACATAAACATATTTGTGATTTTCTTTCTTTCTATGTAATTGGCAATGTATCAAAATTTTGAGATCAATATACATGAACACATTTATCAAATAACCTACCTAAAATTCCTCTTTGGTCAAGGATACAGAAAACTATTGAAGGCTGTTTTGGATCCTGAATTCTTTCTGCAACTGGCATAGCAACTTAGCACCCTCTCCTTAGCTTCCCATGTTGTAGTTTGCTGACTTAGATGTTCTAAATTCCCCAATTATGGAGTCAGACTGAGAATGAGAAGGAGAGTTCCAAAGCTGAAATCTTTATATAACTATGTGAAAGAAATTATCATGTTTGGGATTTGGCCTGGTTGAACACGAGATTACATTGAGCTGTAGTCATAGTCTCTACTATTTCTGGAAGGGTTTTGATAAATCTGAAGAACTATGCCCATTCAGAAAGATAAACTCTGGGCTACATAAAGGACAAGTTCTTCTTCTGCTTGACCACAAAGATTCAAGGAGAGTAAAAATAAAAGCTACATACTCCAAATTCAATTGGACATAATAAATCTTGAGACAAAGCAGAACTCCTTCAAAACATCCCCAAACTATGACCTATAGAAAGCTTCCTGCACAATTTGATGTTAAAGAACTGCAGGGATTTCCCCTGCAAAATAAAAAAAAAGATTACTTTTAATGGAGAATGGAGACAAAGTATATTTACAAGGTATATTTACAAGGAAAGGGTTCATACTGCTTTGAAGGAAGAATATTGAATGCTTTAAATAGAAACTGTAATCAAATTTAAAAAATACAAATTACAGACATTTTTCTTTTTAAAGCAATCAGATATGTAATCTGTTTCTGTTAATTTTGCTTTGCTTCATTTTCAACTAAAAGTCAAACCTTGATTCAAGACATAGCATTTTGTGTGAATCTACAAGTGATGTTTTTTCCTACAGTATTTTATGATTTTCTATGTAGAATAATCCATGTTCATACCAGCAATCCTTCAGTAATTGTTTTTTCGTCATACTAGTTAAGTGCTAAAGCACCTAAATTTATTTCATATGTCAAACAATAGATAAAGTCAACTATAAACACATGTATACAATGTCTATAACTTCTATGTCACGGGGGGGGGGGGAGGAAAGATGGCTGTCAAGTATACAAAAACTTTTCTGTTTGCTGGAACCATTTGATTAAATGAACCATTCCTGAGGAGACATGGACATTTTTGGTGCCAGTGGGATGGTTACAAAAAGATCAAAGCACTTTGTCTTTAACCCTGTTGCTGTTGGTACTTGAGGTGAAGAAGAAATGGGAGAACACCTTTTTACTGACAATTCTCTGATTCCACAGAGATCAGAGACCTGACAACAGAAAAAACTCTTTCCCTTCTGGGAGGGAAAATCAGTCTTTTTGGTGCAAAGAGAACGGTAATTCCAAAGGCCTCTACTTCACTTTCTGCTTTTCCTGCCACCCAAAGCTTGGCAAGAAAAATGGGAGAGATGGTTTTGAGGCAGAGAGAAAGTGATAGAAGGCTGCCTGCCTCTGGAAGCCATTAGGGTAGCTAGAACCTGTCCCTAAAACTACCATAATCCTTGCAATCTGGCCAGCAACAGATTGTTCTAACTTTTATTTTTTTTCATCATCCTTCATGTGGATGTTCTATAGATTCCCTAATCTTCTGTAGAGCTAAACTCACAGGGGAAAAAAAAGCAATATAACATTTTGCATGCCAGTTTAAAGTAGCTAATTCATCACAGTGAATGTTTTGAAGTGGTAGTGAGAAAGATGCCCAGGTTTTAATTAATACATACAGTACTTGTGTTCTGGCAGCAGCTCATATGCTCCACTGAATTTCACAAAATATACAAAGCAATAAACCTCTTGATACCCAATCATACTATATTTACCCTTTCTTTTACAGCTAATTAGGAACTTTTAAAGAAATTCTTGTTAAATATGCCCAACACTTCTCCAAACAATGTTAGACTTTGGTATTGCTAGTTTTTTATATTTATTTACTTGTTTATTTTGTATATTTTTATCCTCTATTATGCAATTATTTCTCTCAGGAATATCTCAGGTAGGTCTCAAATCTCAGGTTTCTCAGGTGGCAAAACAAACAAACAAACAAATAAAAAGACTAACCCAGGCATACAGTTTTACTAAAAACAAAACAAAACAAAATTATTGGGAAGGGAGAATCAGGAAAACTAGTTCTTTTTTACAGTCTTACCTAATGATTAGTTGTAAGTGCTTGTTGGGAGAAGGGGGAGGATTCAAGTCAGCCTTGATTCTTGGTGACTGTCTGAACAAGTCCCTGCACTTTTTGTGACAATGTTTGCCATTGCCTGCTTTCCAAGTCTGAGAGAACAGGACTGGAACATGCTTTTTCCTTTTTTTGGCCAATTCTTTTGGCCATCACACTTTTGGCAAGGGTGATCTTTTGGAAGAAAAGCATTCTAAATCAACTCACTTTCTTTCTTGCCAAGAATGTGGGCCAGTAAATTTCTCCCCATTGTTTCTAGAGAGCAAGAAAAAGTAACATTCCTGCATCTGTTCTTTCTTTTGCCAGTGGATGGCTGGTTGGCTGGCTGGATAGATGGATGGATGGATGGATGGTATTCTTCCTTGCCTTAATGTTATTTCTGAGGTGCAAGTAAGGCATTTCTCCAATGGCGTTTGGTTCTACTAGCTGGCAGGAAAAACTCAAATGTGCTTCTGTTAGAGTCTCCATCCCAGAGGATCTTTTATTGGAAGATGGGAAAGAGAAAATCCAATTGTGGGAATGTACATTCTGAACTGATGGCTGCTGAAGATTTGAAATTCATTTATTATAATCAGAAACATTAAGAACAACCTGTGGCCTTGTCTCTATTTGAACTAAACCATAGCATAGTTATGCTTTGACAACAGAATTTTTCTCCTTATGTTGTCCTTGTCTTATCTTCAGCTCATGTATTTAAGACATCATTTGTTGTGAAAGTATAAAAGTAACTTTTTCCAACTCTAAGACAGCCTCAAGTAGTGTAAGCTCTCCAGTTTTAGTATTGTACTTATTATAAAACCATGAATTTCCTTGGAAGTGATGTCATCTAACCAGTCCAGGGTGTGATTACAGTTGTATTTTTGGGAATTGAATCCTCTTCAGTTCAGTGCCCAGCTCAAATAGCCTAGCTGCTTCTCTCCAAGGCTTGGTCCTCCTCATTAGCGCTTCATTTCCTAAATCCCTTTCAGATTTCTCTCCTTTCCGTTTTTCACATAAGTTATTTCCTGGCTTCTAACACAGTTGTAGACAGAAGAACTATCCTCTACTATTTCATGTAAAGAAGAAGAGGGATTTTTTTTTCTTATTTCTAATATTATACAGTGCTTCAAAAAGTGTTTTGTTGCACATGGGTAGGCCTATTGGCAATTCTTAAAATAAACAGCATTTTTTCCAGTTGTCCTTTATGCTGATGTATTAAAGATTTGCAGACAGTTGCTATATTATGCTCAAATCTGCAACACCGCATAGCATTTCTTCATTATTTTCCTTGTACTTGTCGGTTATTAACCCCACCAGACCATCAGTTCTTCCACTTTCTCACATCTAGCTGGATGTGCAGTCCCTTTTCTCTTGGCTATTTCTGCCCTGATCTTTCTGGAGAAATGCCCAAAAGGGATGTGAGACAAGGAGCAGATATATCAGTGTAGTGAAAATAAGCCATATCGTGGATCTTCTGATTCCTGTTACTGTGTCCTGATTAGAGGATATTTTCACTGTTGGCTGGTAACTTGTTAAGCTGGGATGGCAGTGAAATCAGAGGAGAAATGATTTCCTATCATAATGGGTACACTAATGAATCCAAACAATGTCACTTGACAGTGACACAGCCCAGCAGGACTGGACCTGGTAATAAGGGAGACCAGTTGTTATGCTGATGCTTAAGGCCAACTTGAAAATGGGTGGGTAATCTTTTAACTCAGAAAAGACCTTGCATCAGCCTGCCAGTTGTCTGAGATTTGACAAAGTTGACTTTTACATGGGCTAAGAGCTGTACCTCAGTCAAACAAAGTGGCGCAACATCTTAGGGAATGTGACTTAAGACTTTAGGTGATCAAGCAATGTAGATTCCTCTTCATGGCTCCCAGACTTGTTTCACATTTATAGAATAACTATCCAAGGTCTTGATCTAATGTGGGTGCTCACTGCTCTCATGATAAAGACAATCAAGATTCTGTTACTTTTGTATGTCAATACATATATCTGTGCTTCTGTAGCACAGTTTATGGGTTCAGTGCAAATATTAAGAAGGGTTAGATTTGGAAATTTAGAAATATTCTAAGATAAATAACTACTAGCTATGCACCTAAGCCTTTCTCCTCTTTTTTGTATCCTCTTTTGTGCTCATTTTCCTCCTTCTGCCCAGTATATGGAAATATCTGATTCTTACTTTCTCATATATGGTCTACAATGTGGCTGAGGAATAGTATAATAGGGATTAATGGGACTCAGCAGCTGATTTATTTCCATTACTTCTGTTTTTATCTTCTGCTCTAGTTATCAAACCTGCAATACATCAGTCCAAGAAATCTAATTTTGCCTCTGCAAATACTACCTTCCCACCTTTCCAGAAGAAAACTGAGGACTACTTGGTGAAATACAAACTGCTTGACCAGAGGGGCAGAATGAAGAAGATTCAGCATATCTCTGAGCATTGGAATAGGAAATAGGCCAGGTTTCTACTTATAAATGAAGGACGCTTAGAAAATTATACAGATTATTCAGCCAACAAGCAAGTATGCAATTAAACAAATATAATGGAAGCATTCTCCTTAGTTCTCCCTGATTCATCAAAAATGCTTCAGATGCAGCAGCAGAAAATTCTTTCCTATGTCTATATAAAAGACTGAAAATTTGCATGTACTTTATGACTATGTCAGGTTAACTGTTTCTGCTTTCTGTCTCCTAATAGATGAATGACATGAATGCCAATGTCTAACTTATTGGGCAAGAGTATTTGAATTCAACTTTATGGAAGGTTTTGATATTGGGAGTGGGATTGCAGGTTAAACATGAAGCAGTACAGGATGATGAATGATGTTGATGATAATGATGATGATGATGATGACTATGATGATGATGACTACAATGTTGGTCCAACATAAATTGGTAGCTAGTTTGGTGTTTTTTTTAACTGCAGCATGGAGATAAAAAAAGGTGACTAACCCAAGTTACCCAGTCAACTTGTATGCCAAGCTTCTATCTAACACATAACCTTCACAGTACAGCACTACTGGTTTCCATATATGTAGCTTCCAGACATCTAGTTTTCCCAGACTCTTGCAAATATCATTTTTCTTGAAAAGAATGGAACTCCTCTTGAATTCCACCTCCATTTCATTACTTAACTTTGTCTCTTAATGGTCTTTCTTTCTGACTTGTGTGTGTGTGTGTGTGTGTGTGTGTGTGTGTGGTATTTATTTGTCTGATTTATCTCCCACCTTTCCTCCAAGAGCTCAAGGTGACTTTCATGAGATCTCCATGCATTCTATTCCCATAAGAACAATCCTGTGAAGTACATTGGCTGGCAAAGTCATTCAGTGGATTTCCATGGCTAAGTGTGGACTTGAGTATCAGTCTCCCCACTCACAGTCTCCCGCTTTAACCATAATATCACACTTACTCTACACTACATTGACCTAGAAATTAGAAGACAACACATGCAGGGTAAAGTGAAGAATACTTTTCTTTAGGCCAATGTCTTTGTGATAACATTTTTCTCAATATTATATTTAATCACACTACGCATTCAGTAGAATGGGAAAACCATTAATTTGATCACTGCTTAAGTTTATTTGATCATAAACATTGGTGAATCTCACTTGCTCTTTTTTCCTGCATGTCAATTTTAGTTTGAATATGGATGGGGGAAAAAGATGAGGGATAAGCAAATCTTTCAGCCTGTACAAATAGCCATCCATAAGAATAAAAGTTTTGCATTAATCAGTATAAAAGTGCCTATTGGCTTTCTTCCACTACATTTTAAATCAGCTACAGCACGGGTGTCAAACTCGCGACATCATGTGACGTATCGTGACTTTTTTCCCATTGCCGGCAATGGGGTGGGCGCGGTTTTGGCGTGACGCATCCGGCCCGTGGGCTGGCAGTTTGACACCCCTGAACTACAGGTAGTCATCAACTTATGACCACAGCTGAGCTCAAAATTTCAATTGCTAAGTGACACATTTGTTAAGTGAGTTTTGCCTCATTTTATGACCTTTCTTGTCACAGTTGTTATATAATCATCTCTGTTGTTAAGTTAGTAACATGGTTGTTAAGTGAACCTGGCTCTCCCATTGACTTTGCTGTCAGAAGTTTACAAAAGGTGATCCCATGGCTCCAGGACACTGAAACCGTCGTAACTATGAGTCAGTTACTAAGCATCTGAATTCTGATCATGTGACCAGGGGATGCTGCAATGGTTGTAAGTGTGAAAAATGGTCATAAGTCACTTTTTTCAGTGCGGTCATCAAACAAACTGTTGTAAGTGAGGACTATCTGTTCCTGAGGTACTTACTCCACTCTGCTAAATGATAGGACATTTTTATTTGTCTAATGATTTACAATGCATGTAACACCTGGGCATTGAAATTCAGCACATGCATAGGCAGTATACATACATATATTCGGAGAAATTACTCCATATGTTGAAAATGCTTTCCTGCTTTATCTGGTTTGGTAGTTTACAGATTGCTTTACCATCTTAGGTCAAAAAAGGCTTGTTATTCTTGGAATATGGTAGGGAGGGATGCCGTTTGCTCTAAGAATTTTGTAACTCAAAGAGAAAATATATTTTGACTATGTGTTGATTGTGCCATTAGGTTATTTGCATAAATGCTTGTATAAAATAAAATATTCTATTCTTTCAAAATGAATTTAATGTATAGGTCTGCTCATTTTCCTATCACCACATATTTATTTATTCGGGACCAGCCTCCCAGATTATAGGGTTTTGTACATTTAGGTTTTGGAAGCAAGTCTTTATATTAGACAACTATTTTTGTTAGGGTATCTGGTAGAATAGCAGAGTGCTACCACCTAGTGCTCAACTGAAGTAAATACGAACATCATTTTTTGTTGTTGTTTTACTGTTTATTTTACGCATTGTAATTAAGAATGCATTTATCAACCACAATATATGCTATATATTGAGTAATCCCTTAAGTTATGAACCTGAACATGTATCTTAATTTTCTGGAAAAAGAAAATAGGAGAAATCAAACATTATTTTTAACAACAGTTTAAAAATAAAACTGGAAATTATGTAAGATCATGAATTTTTGAAAAAATAATCAAACTTTTTGCAAGCTTTGTTTTTGATTTGAAAAGTCAGAAAATATTTTTTTTCTTTGATCTAAGTTAAAGATTTAATATATCATTGCCTGTGTTCATGCGTAAAACTAAAGCTTGTATTAAGTTACCAAAATCATTGGAACAATTTTGTGTTTGTACTGCATGAGGTTTTAGAGAGTTGGAATCTAGCCTGAACAAGGATTATTAAAGCAGGTTTATAACTTTAACACAAAGATTTATTCATGGAAATTGAAGATGGTATGGGAAAAACCAAACTCTGAGCACATACACATTCTATCTGGCAGGCAGACAAGCAGTCACAGTGTCCTGCACATTTAGGAACAAAGGCAGAAAAGACAACCTAGTTAATACTCTTATACAAAAGTAACAGAGTGAAAGACAAAATTACAGTTATAGAGCAAATCCCTAATTACCAACATATTGCTGTTTCCATCACTTTGTCCTCCTCCTCTTCCTCCCCCTCCTCCTCCCCCTCCTCCTCTCTGAATGAAGTGATTCAGTTTGGAAAAATAGCAAACATGAAAATACAATAAAAAAGCAAAGAAAAATCTGACCAATTAGATTAGTGTTGTTTCAACATGTACCGTCTGTCCATTTTAACCTGTGCCCAAGAAACAATATCCAAGAAGACTATTAATTCAATACATTTATTAAGTTACATGTTATTCTTGTCGAATAAATCCAGATACAACAGCATTTTCAGGAATAATATAAATACAGTCATTGCATTATGTGTATGTTGGTTAGGAGCTATGGCTTCCTTTGTCCTTTTTTAAAAATAACACATTGAGGATGAGAAACCAAGAAAGACAGGAAAACAACAGACTTTTTGCTAGAGTATAACAGAAGAAATAAATTCCAGATTTGCTTTTTGCATAAAGAAGAAACATGGATTAACAGGAATTTAAAGCTCTATAAATTGCCTCAAGAAATTATTTATAGGAGATCATCTACAGTTCAAAGACTAAAATTGGTCAAATTAGGATCTTTTCACAACACATTCATACTATCTTTTATTATGCCATATAGATTCTGGTCCCTACTTTTCTTCCTCCTTTCTCCTCTTTTAAATCAAACATAAACATGCTTTTCCCGTTTTAATGATAATAGTCTCTATCCAGTTGGTTGGCAAGGGTGACAACTGTACTGCAAAAATCAATAACTTAATTAGTATAAGTGTCCTGTATTTCCCAGAAATAAATTATCATGTTAAAAATACATATCCAATGGGAAGACAGGAAAGAGGGCACCTCTGAAATGTGTGTTGCTTGTTTTTTATTTTACCATATGCCTTTTTGGAGGAATACAATTACTTTTCTATTTGACTTTTAACTCGGTTTCAGACACAGTGATGTTTACAGTGAGTGGGAAAGGGATTTCTTATGACATTAAGAAGATTGGCAATAATTTAGTGCCAGTCAACACATAGGAAACCAAATAGCATTAAATAGCTTCTGAAATAGAAGATGGATTTTAAAAAAATTATTTGAATTTGCAGTGTTTAGATTCTCCTATATACCTTAAATAATCATAGATAAAGCCATAGTATTGCCACATTTCAGGTAATATATTATGCAAGAAAGGCAATCAAAGAGACATAGTACATTGATATATGACATGTATAATAGTGTATATTTGACTTGGATAAGTTATGGCACCGAGCTAATTAGAAAAGCACATCTGTTAATTAGAAAAGCACATCTGAAGATTACAAGAATCATCTACTCAGACAATTTATATTCTAGTATTTTAGTACATTACATAGCATATGTACACTACAGGCACTTTACTTCTAGAAAGCTCCTTTACAGATGGCACAGCATTTTCTAATATGAAATTTGTGAAAATGGATTGCATACGGTTGCATTACATCCTTATTTGCTAATGAGGAAAAATGCAAGCAAATCATTTGTACAAATGAAGCTAACAGACAAGCATCATCCTTTAACTGCAATACATGGTTAACATTAACAGCTACGGATTTGCTTTGCCATTGGTAGTAGTCTGTAAATGGTGCAAACTTCAGTATAAATAGTCAATAGAGATATCGTTCTCATTTAACTCCAAGGAGGTTATGTTTTATGAAATAGCAAGTAAGATTCTCATCTCTTAAGTTACTTCCAAATCCAAAGTGATAAATGAGATCTGTGATAATTGATCTCAAGCTTTCATCCATTCATATCCCTTATAGAACAGGCAAGAAATGACACAAAAACAGATAAACATCTTCATATAGATCAATCTTCTAGTTCCTTTGGATGTATCAGACTCCCAAGTATTTATATGAGAGTGGAAGTTCAGTGAATTGGAAATTCTGGGCACAGCTTATGTGAATAATGTACAAAATATAACTATTGACAGAAAGTGATCCACATTTTAGTCCAGTAGAAGGTAAAGGCTGCAACAGAATATTGTAAACCATGCAGATTCTGTGAGTAAAATAAAAAGAACCTTAGCTATGATTACTTTGTGCATAATCTTTTGATTTCTGATTTTTCTTATCAGTGAAAATGAATTATGTTACAAAAGTGTAAAAAGCTAACTGGATTGAATATTGGTATGGAGAATATCTCATATGTAGGTTGGGAATGTGTGCATGAGGGCCATGTGTATCTACAAACACATGTGATGGATATTGGAATTCAATTCTACCAGTCATGATTTTTAGGAGACTTGTGAGGAAACTATTGTTCCTGCAATTGTGTAATTTGTAGATAGAGGCACTAAGTACTCTTGAATGATCAAGAGTACCCTTTAATAATGATCAAGAGTACCCTTCAAATAAGAAAAGGGAGAAGAAAAACATTGCAAACAAATACTGAGACAATGGTTATTGTATATCAGAAAAAATGTTCTGAAGTAAAATAATAATAAAGAAGGTCGCTTTTACTCTGTTACAAAACAATTCTGAAATATGGCAAAATAAATCCATGAGTGTTTATAAAAAGGACTGAGAGGGAGAGACTGGGTATAATGCTAATCTATTTTAGTCAGTTTTCTAGTGCTTACAAGAAATTTGTGGTTGCCTAGTGGATTTTGCTTTTTGATTACCTTAAATATTAACAACACACTGAAGTTTGTTTTGATGGAAAAAACATAATACTATAGAAAAAACATGAGCCACATCCATGTTTAATAAACTATGACTCAGCAGCAATATTTATAAAATGCTGCATGGAGTTTATTCATCTTTATAAAGACTTTGTAGTGAGTTATTTACAAAACTATGACAATGTGGCTGGAACCTAAAATGGTGATATTTCTGCCTCCTTTTCTTCATCTTCAGCAATTACAGTTTCTTCATCTTCTTTAAGTAGCTTAATACCTTCAACAAAGAAACAAATCAAATTATTAACGAAACTGCTATTTGCAACATGAAATATGAGATACTTAGCTTATCTATACTGGTCAGAAGAGAATCATGATTTGAATTTTAAAAAGCAAAATCACTAAACACAAAAGCTTCAAGACAGCATCTATTTCTGATTGGATACAGCAACAGAGGAAATATATATGGCGTTTGCCTCGCATTGACACCACTCTTCTTGCTATCATTTTACGTGGGGAAAGGTTCTCCACAAGAACAAAGCATATTTGCCTGTATTGTGAAGCTCCTTGTACCCTCCTGTGTTTAACAGGAACTTTCTGAGGGTGATTTCCATTGGGGAAAATGGTTTCTATCACTACCAGGGCTCAAATTAAAGCCATAGGTTCAAATTCCAAATAAGTTGTTATACATTTTTAAAACCAAATCATTCCTGGATCTTAGCTTTATATATTCCTAGCAACAATAAAATATGACTTTTAATTGGGTGGCTAATGGGAGAAGAGGAAAAATCAAAAGATGAATATGGATTTTTCCTCAATATTTTGTTTCTAAATTGTGAAAGGGATGGGTTTAATTATTTAGTTAATATTAATATTCTTCAGGTGCAAATGTGACTTGCCACACTGTATTAACAAGTGCTACTGAATGAGCAGCATGATAAAGATATTTAGAGGTATCACTATACTATAACGATTAATAAAAATTAGCAGAGAAATGATAGACAGAGGCTTCACTGACTTTCTCTGTTAGTTATATATAACCTGGTTGAGGGACATCAGTCTCAGGCCAAACTACTTTGGTATGTTAATAAATCAGCTTCTAAATATTTCCTGTTAGTGGGTTTTTAACTTGCCAAAGGTGTGTTGATTCTGCTATATAAAAATGATTCAAACAGAAAAAAGCTGTTCCACCCAGAGTGGAATTTGTTTACTTCAGCATTCAAACCAAAGGAGAAGATTGTCAAATTTGCTAGTATCCTTCAAGGGTGCCTAAATGAATGTATTGGATTAAAATTGAAACATGAATGAATGTATGTTATTCAAGTCCAGAAAGTGCTTGACAGGACATATGTTTAATAGCTGAGAGATTCTAATCCTGGTTGTTATCACGGACATAATTAAAGGAATATATGTATCTTCTCTCTTGTTCTCACACAGACTGAAAACCAAAGAGATACAGTAACATCTACAACTAACAGTGGTTCAAAATAATTTACACAACTAGCAATCCCATTATTATCTAGTCACAACCATAGTTAATGCTTGGCAATTAGTAAGCTATTGTTTGGCACTAACACTAATTTACCCAAACATGTAAAATGGAAGGTCTTCATTAGAGTATAAGAAAGGTGCAGATCTATAAAGTGAATTATTCTTCACCTAGAAAATGCCCAAGTACCAGTAGTAGTTCTCTCTCTCTCTCTCTCTCTCTCTCTCTCTCTCTCTCTCTCTCTCACACACACACACACACACACACACACACACACATCTTTTTATTACTAATCTTCAGTTTAGAATCAGTCTTTTCAGCAGAATTCAGCTGAAAAAGTCAGTCTCTTAAACTTAATTTGTTGGGTTTCTAGGGGAGATGTGAGAACTCAGAACATGATTACAACCTGTATTACTATTGCTGCCTAATATAAACTGCATTTGAAGTGTGTCAACCTTTAGCCTTTAAACTAGCAATTTGAATCTAATCCCTTGATCCAATAAATGATTACTGAGTTTTATACATACCCTAGCAAGCCAACCCTAACCTAAAGGCAGGCCTGCTCAGTCCAAGGATTTGGAGTTAGAAGTCTTCAATGACCCTACTGAAGACAATTTTACCACCAAAATCCTGCGAGATTTCAATTCTTTCTCTTGCTTCATATTTTTAAAAAATCCTCCATTTTAACAGAATGGAACAAAATTCCTTTCCCATTAAATATTAACATCTGGTTGAGAACTAGAGAACCCCTCTTAAGAACATAGCAACATTGTCATTCCATACGTTGCAGGAATATCTGAAAAGCTCAGGAAAATTTTCAACCAACACAAGATAAATGTACACTTAGTGTTTTCTTGAACCCAAGAATACACTAAGGCAGAAGCAAAAAACTGAGCAATGTGATATATGCAATACAATGCAGTGAGACACGTGCAGATCATTGGTGAAACAAAACAACCACTTCATAAGCACATAGCCAATATAGGAGATCAAACCTATCAGGACAACATTCAGCAGTCCATCTACATTTGAAAGACAAAGGTCATTCTTTTGAAAACAGCAAAGTCCACATTTTGGTTTGGTTTAAAAGAGCTGTAAAAAAGATCATTTATGTTAATATAGAGCAGCCCTCTCTCAACAGAGGGGGAGGGATAAGACACCACCTATCTCCAGTCTACAATGCAGCTCTTGTAGCAGTGTCAAGAAGATTCCACAATCAACTGCACTCTGAGGGCAAGGATAAACCCCCCAAGGGGCCTCAAGACCCTCACAGAGAGTGCTAACAGACCAGCTGACTGCAAAGAAATACAATCCAACCATCCCTCCCCAAATCCATCTCTCCCCCACCCATCACAACTGATGAAGTTTCTTGGGTGAGAAACGAAATGTGTTGTTCTTCTTCCCCAAGGAAAAAACAGTCCAGTTGCCTTTTGGAAAAGGCATGTTTGAGACCCTTTTGTCCTCTTTCCTTTGACCTTTTCAATATCTGTGTGGCTCAGAGGACATGTCTTAAACCAGAGATTATAAAAGATTGCATTTAGTATAGCCTATAGCACCTGACTATTTCACCACTGTTGAACAATAACAGTCCTAGGATACTAACCCGGTGGTGAATAGGTTCAATTAATATCTACAGAACTTCATGGACTATTTAGTCTAATTAATTGTGTGCACTGTAGTGGTCATCACTATCTCTATATCTCCCAGTAAGAAAATAGGATCTAATTACACAAAGATATCTAAGAATCCTCAGTGTTAATACTATGCCTATTGGAACAAAAAATTCCCATTAGGCACAATTAGGAATTACTCATTGGTGCAAATAAAGATAAATAGAAATTCAGCTATAAACCAACTCAACCCAACTTATCTTTCTGGCTAGTTAAGTTAAAGAGCAGAGCCAGAATGATAAAAATTAATATTGTTTGAATTAAAAATTGATAAAAATAATTGCTGGTGAAATGAATACCATTAATAAACTTAATTGATTCCCTCTGCCTATATACATCCAGAACATTTTCTCTCACACACAAAAAAAATCCTATAAGTTCACATACACCCAACTGAAATAAAGTCTGTTTGTAACAACCTAGGCATAGAAAACTGCTGAAAAGATTGAATGACTAATAGCTTTATTTTCCATACTTCCAGTCTACATAATATTTCAGGTCTTGTACTAAGATAGTGGACTTGCAGACTACCTAATTCCAAGACATCCAGAGCTTTGTATGCCACAATCAGTTCTCAGATAAACTGGAAACCAGTGCCACTGTTGCAATTCCAATCTTCCTGTTACTGTTTTCATTACTAAAGATAGATTGGTTTTAGAATTTTGCCTCCTTTGTTTTTTTATACATGGTTCAGTCTCTTTCTTGAATACACTTTACTTCAGAAACACACATACACACACATCGAAAGCTTTATCTTAAATGGGAATAG
Source organism: Azemiops feae (assembly GCA_023970755.1). NCBI lineage: Eukaryota > Metazoa > Chordata > Lepidosauria > Squamata > Viperidae > Azemiops > Azemiops feae. The sequence continues at coordinate 275,052 of JALGBA010002127.1, forward strand.
TTTAAAAACAGCTTATTTTTTAAAGCTTCTTGTGAGGAAAAGCATTTGGCAGACAGTTACATCACTGGGACTATTAATTAAGTGATACATGAAATAAATTGCTGTTAGTTTGCACTCTGGGATATTATCTCTTCCTACAATTTTGGCGGCTGTTTCAGAGAAAGAAAATAAGAAACATACACTGAGCTATAATTTAAAAAAAAAGAAGAGAGTTATTAAATGTATCCATTTGGCAGTTTGATGTAGTGCTAAAGTGCTTGGTCTAGAAAGCAGGAGTTTGAGGCCTGCCTCAGGCATGAAAGCTGGTTGGGTACCTTGGGCCAGTCAATCTCTCCCAGCCCAAGAGCTTTTCACAGAGTTATTGTGGGGAAAATAGGAGGCAGGAGTATTAGATATTTTCATCACCTTCATCACCTCATATAAAAAAGGTGGAATAAAAATCTAATCATCATTCTAATAATTCCACATGAAAGCCAGATTGAAAATAAATAATAAAGATGAGTTACTGAAAAGATATTTTGATTTTTATTTCCAACAATAGCTATGTGAAGGATATTTTGGTGGCAGAAAATAATATAATCATAGTACACTTTATCATTCACTTGTTCATACCTACTGTTGCTTTATATGAGGATTAGCTTAACATTACCAAGTGTAAATAATGTTCTAGTGCTCAACTATTAGTGCAACTCTAGTGCAGTGCTACAATCTTATAGTTTTGTAATGGTAGCTGAACTTGTAAATACTTTGTGTTGTGCTGTGACTATAGCCACCTCAAAGTCAACTCAAATACCAGCATTCTTTCCATCATTCTTGAATGGTCTTCAAATATTTCAAAGCACTCAGAAGTTGAATCAATGAATCACTCAACTTGATTCAATATCCCACCAACAGATACAAACCAGAATTTGTTCAATGTAAATATAGCTTATTCTCTTTTTCATATCAAATTTCTACATTAATTTCTAAACCAACTTGCAGCATCTCTTCACAGCATATAGAATCAGTGCCATCATCTATCATTCTAGGACAGCTGCTGCTGCTGATTTTGTGTCTTAAACTTTTAAAAATATTACATAGGGCCAGGCTGTTGCCTTTCTGTAAGGACATCTATCCATTCTAGGGTGCATAACCACCTAGTCCCTTTCCCTAAATATTGCTATCTGATAGCCCTGAAGTTCAGCAGGCTTCTACTTCTTTAAGGCTTTGAACACTTGGCTTTCCCCCCAAGCACTAGGAGGAGATTAGATAATTGCATATTAGAAATTTGGTTTGGCACCAGGTTTTGTTGCTTTAATATTTTAAGAAGTTTCATTTTATAGTTTAATATGATTTTATTATCACAATTTTTAATTGTGAGCAACCCAAAGGTGGCTCTCTCTAAGGGTTTATAGCTCTCTCTAAGGGTTTATAGAGTCAGCATATTGCCCCCAACAATCTGGATCCTCATTTACTGACCATGGAAGGATGGAAGGCTGAGTCAACCTTAGCCAGTGAGGATCGAACTCCTGGCAATGAACTGAATTAACCTGCAATACTGCATTCTCACCTCTGCACCACCACCAGAATACTGCAAAACAAATGCTGATTCAGCTACCGCATTTTGTATCTGACTTACTTACAGTGGATCTGAATCTTGCACCAGCATACATGTCAAAAGTGGACAAAGAAATATTAGTGTGATGGTAGTAGATACCTCTCCATGGGAAATATTAGGCAGATGAGTCTAACATTCTAGTAAGCTGTTCCTTTTCATTGGATCCCAATATACTTTGATACAATTCATTTTTGACAGATATATAACATGTATAAATTATTTAGGAAATTACCAGTATAAATGTATGAAAATCTATTTTGACACTATTTTATACACATTTTTCTAATTTTAAGTGAGCACTTAAATTGTTTACAAATGTTTACAAATATGTTGACTTAAAGTATCAGTTTATAATGGATGAAAATTGTGTTTAGCTGTTTTTTAGTTTGACTTTTTTTTTTAAAAAAATGTTCACTTCATTTGCAAATCAAATGTAAGAACTTTACATTTGCATCTCAGCACAGGCAAATATGTAAATAATGTAGTTTGTGTCATGAAGCCACAGTGCATATTTTGTCATTTGTCACTTCTTCCCTGTACACATACATCCATACTTATGGAAGGAATGTAAGTGTTTAGGCAGCTTCCCCAATCTTTGCATCCTCTAAATCAGAAGTCCCCAACCTTTTGGGCACCAGGGACCAGTTCCATGCAGAGAGGTTTTTTTATGGACCGGAAGGGGCATGGTTTTGTGTGCTGACTGCATCCTGTGGATGGGGCTTTCCTTATTTGTGCAGACCGGTTGTTGGCATGCTGCAGCCCGATACTGGTCCATGGACCAGGGGTTGGGGACCCCTGCTCTAAATATATGGACTTCAAGTCCAGAATTCTCAGCAATGGTCATGCTAAGAATTGTGAGAGTTAAAGTTCATTTTCAGGTGGAAGATTGATTGAATTTTAAAAAGGAAATCTAATTTTGAATCTGAATATTCGCCTATTTGCTGAATTAGGCTTGATGTCTCTCTCTTTTCTGGGAATGGAGGCTCTCATTTTTGACAGCTACACAAGTTTCTTTCAGTTCTGGGAGTAGATGCATCTGTTAAATTTGGCCAACTCAGGTACAGTACAGATAGTACTCGATTTATAATCATTTGTGACCATTAGAAATTACAGTGGCACTGGAAAAAGTGACTTACGACAATCCTTGCATTTATGACCATTGCAGCATCCCCATAGCTACTGTATGTGATCAGAATTAGAGCTCTCGGCAACCAGCATGTACTGTATGAGAGTTGCAGCATCTGGGGATCATACGATTACTAGCTGGTTGCTGACAAGTAAAGTCAATGAAGAAAGCCAGATTTCTTAACGACCTTGTGATTTACTCAACAACTGCAGTGATTCATTTAACAACTCTTCCAAATGGTCATAAAAGCAGGCATGACTCACTTAACAACATCCTTCTAGCAATGGAAATTCTGGGCCCAATTGTGCTCATAAGTTGAGCGTCACCTGTAGTTGAGAATTTTTTTCTCTTTCTTCTTTTTAACTAAGAACTAAAATGTTGAAGGAAAAAAAAGGGGGGAGGGATTTTGTCAGACTCTGACAAGGGCAATGTCTTTGGTAGAAAGCATGACACCAGGTGCTATCTTTTAGCCAACACATTTGCTACTCCTGTGTAACACAAAAACTAAATGAAAATAGGGTTACCTGTATTCAAAACCTTTCGTCTTCTCCTAGTGTGGCTTTTAAATCAGTGGGTTAACTTACTGTGCCTTGTGCAACACTGAAGCACAAAGTGGGTTAATAAGAAAATTAAGTTTTCAGTTTCATAGACTATTTATGAATAGCCCCTTTGTTTCCTAGCTAGAGAGGGAACAGCTTGCTGGAGAACATATACAGAAAGGATTGTGAAGCATGAAACAGCTGTGTTAATATGTTATAGGGCACGTTATGTGATACTGTACATTACAGGGTGAGACTGATTGAAAGCTGGGCATTAATGGAGCAAGGAAGGAAAAAAGAAGTTTGTGTGTGTGTGCCAGTGGATGAACACTGCCCAGCTTTCCTGCTGAGATGTGTTGCTGCAGTCTCCAACAACCCTGGCTAATGGGAAGCTATAAAACATGGTTGTCCAATTTTTTTTGGCTTACCTGGGTTGCACTGAGTGAAGAGGAATTGTTTTGGGCCACATATAAAATATATAATATAATTAATGTGTAAATAACAAGGTTTTATTTTTATTTATTTATTTACATTTCACGCTTCTTAACCACCCATCTCCCTCAGAGAGAGGCTCTTATAAACCTTGTGTGGCTTCATCACTAGCCCATGTCCAGGGCACATGGCCGATAGGCTGTGGGCTTGGACATGATTGCTATAGAAGCTTCTGAAACCAGCACTTTCAAGTACTTGTAGACTTGAATGCCCTTCTTAAAAGAGGAAACAGAAAAACAAATCTAGATCCTTTATGCAAATGCTTTGTTCGAGAGTTATAGAGTGCTACTTTAAATCTGTTGACTCTTCTTGTTTAGATTTGCTTTACCTGCAAGTAGAGGAGGTGTGTTTATGGCAGGAGTATTTTTTCTTCTGATTTTTTTCTGATCTTGCTCTGGTTTTTTAACATTATTTTTTGGTGATTTCTCAGAGAGGTCATACCTCATAAATAAATGGTCTGAAAGAATACCTGCAGAAATATAACAAATAGTAGCAATAAGACATTGTAGTTTCATCTTTTATGCATACATGGACTCATGCATATTGGGTTAAAACAAAACCTGCTTAATAAATAAGATATTTTGTTTTGATCTGGGAAATGCAATTAGTCTATTATATTTTTTCCAGATAGATTTTGATTATGAATTCCAGAATTCCCAGATATAACTACTAATGCTTTAAATCACAAACAGGATTTTTTAATACTAAGCTAGTTGACTTTCTGTTTAGCATATTTAAAATCTAAATAATTTTAAGGTTAATGTTCACTGAAATTAGGAGGATGCATATGCCTCATTGCTTCCTCTTCTATTTTCATGTTCTCAGATATAGCAAAGCTTCTTTATTATCTGAATATCCAATATGATATCCACTCATCTACATCAGGATATTAAGAATTGTGGCATATAAAGCATTTAATTTAAAATGCTTTAAAATAAAAAAATAGCAGTTTCCTCCAAAAACATTGAGCAGAAGATGGGCACACTTCCACCTAAATACCCTGCAAGATCTAAACTGGCAGTAGAATTTCCCAGGTTTTGCTGTTGTTATTAATGGGGATCTGAGGTCAATATTGACTGTAGGTTTCATTTTGAAAACATCTTGACCTAATGTCAAGCCTCTAAAAACCAATAGGACAATTTCAGTTGTAACTAGCTTAGAGTTGTATTGAGATAATAGTAATTTCTACCCCCACTTCAAAAATAATCATAATGAATATTAAAATCCAATGTTAAGTAGAGCTACCATATTTGGACTTCAAAAATCTGAGAGAATCACACAGAAAGAGATACAGAAAACTCTGCATAAATTTGTGGGCATCTAGCAGTTGCGTAAATTGTGCAGTCTAAATATAAAAGCCAAAAATTGAAATGCAAGGTAATGCCAGAGGCTTGGAAGGATCAAGAGAGAAGTATAATAAGAAGTTAGTATACTGTTTGGAAAAACAGGTACTTGAGGTACACAATACCATAACAACTTATTACAGCAACTGCCCCCCCTCTACTACAACATCCAAGGTAGCCTATCTACAGTGTTAACATGTACTCTGCTTTCTATGTCTGCATTCTCTGTTTTCCCAGAGATAGTACATGATCTAGAAGCCTATTTTATTAAGATACTCAGCTAAACAAAGGATGGTGTTCATTTTCACTTTAATACAACATGTAACTGAAGCAGGCAGTCCCATTCCTTTACTAATGGCTGCTGAATCCTCTTTAGAAAATATTTGAACCAGGCGTCTGTCATTAGTAAAAAAGATGACTTGATGGCACATAATATGACTGACATGTATTACATATAATATATTACATGCAATACATTAAAGTTAGGGAATTGCCAGTAAAAGATATGGTGTTATTCAGTTTGAATTCCATGCAGGTATCAATGGCAATAATCAGCAATGCTAACCTGCTATTGGTGGAGGAGTATTTATTGCTGGTGTGTCTTTTCTCTTTGGTTTTCTCTGTTCCAGATCATTTTTCTGAGAGATTTGATGAGTCTTCACTTTTCTTGGTATTCTCTTGAGTTCACAACTTTTGAGCAGCTGCTCAGAAAGATCATCTGTGGGTTGTTGGAATTTGTTTTTAAAGAATAATAGCCACAATCAAAACAGTCACATTAATGTCAAATTTGGTTATCAGGAACTTAATCATTAGGTTAACAAGGTCCTGAAAATACTTTTTAAAAGTTCAGTACAGCAATAGCCAAGGATTCCTTAGAAAGTTAAGTTGGAGGAAAGGAGACATTCAGAACACTTCCAAATGCCAAAGAAAAATACTAGGAAAATATTCTTCTTATAGGTGCAATTTTGGTTTGTTGGAAGAAAACCATGTCACCATTTTTCCTCTCACAAACTAATTATTATATGAATCACTGCACAGTGTCAAAAGCCAAAGGCAACATGGAATGAGTCTCAGATGTGTTTGAATAACAGGCCAAAAGAAGGCAATCTTGATTTTTATGGGTCAGTGAAACCTTTTTGCTACCATGTGGCTTGCTGGGACACATTTAGCAAACATTTGTGTCTGATTGGTAAACTCAGATCATTGAACTGAGGTAAAGTGAGATTCTGAAACATGAGCAAATATGAGTTTTGAGAAGTTAGGAAAATCTAAATATGCCTATTGAAGCAGCAGAAAGGACAATGTAGCTCTCTAAGGCAATGGTTTTGAAAGAAACATCTCCTCACTCCCAAAATATTCACAGTAAAATTGACATTTCTTTTTGACTACATTGCTTATAAAATCATCTAAGAAAGGCTTGTTTGGGGAAAATATATACATGACTGTATTAAACAAAAAAAATAAATCTCAGTTTTTTATTCCCCTTTTGTTGTATGTTGGCTAAAATGGTGAAGGAAGGAAGGAAGGAAGGAAGAAAAAGAAAGAAAGAAAGAGAAAGAAAGAGAAAGAAAGAGAAAGAAAGAAAGAAAGAAAGAAAGAAAGAAAGAAAGAAAGAAAGAAAGAAAGAAAGAAAGCTCTATCTATTGCCTCTCCATCTGGCATCTGATGTGTCACCAGAAGGTGCAGTCTATCAAGTTTCATGAGAAACAGTTGTTCTACTTAGGGGGAAGGGATAAAGTGGGGATGGGGGACACTAAAGGGAAAGAGTGTCAATGGGCCAGACTTCATAATGCAAAGACTTTTTCTCTAATAGCCACAGATAATGACATCATCTCCCTAAAACTGACCCAAATGGTTACAGCAAGTCTCTTGCCCATCCAGTCTGTCTTCAGACTTATCATGTGATGTTTCTACATATTCAGTCGACATCACTGAAGAAGGTTTTCTGCAAAAAATTCAGAAACGAGGTCAGACATGATGTGCAGGTGGTTAGATAACACATATCCCATGCCCACACTGTTCTTCTGATCCAGTTTCATCTCATGCCTTCCCATCACCACCCCTACATACATGCATATCTGTGTACATACATAAAAATACATTTTAATTCAACTACAAAGTAGTATTTTGTAAATCCCCAACCAATAGAAATCTGTCAATATAAAAATAGTTATATTGCAAAGCGTGTTTCAGTAACATGTGGGATGCTTTAGCAAAGGTAGAAATCTTGAGGAGCCCCTAACATTTTATGGAATTTAAAAATGTTCCCTGATATTGGTTTATGGACCGTGATGCATGGCTCCATAAATTTAATGTTGCCAACCAGTCACATTTAATGGCCACCCGGCTTCTTGGCAAGCTGCCTCATATACAGCCCATCATGGGCTGCAAGAACAAAAGCAAACAAAAAAAGATGAATCCAATAGCTATCTAAAGCTGGCGGATTGCATTTGGTTTCATGGATTACTGATTATGTAGATTCATCCTAATTCTTCAATCTCATTCTTCCTCCTGTCTCTTTCCTTTGCATGCATGCATACACTTACATATATACATAATCCAATCACATTTTGAGCACCTTTTCATGCCAACATTCCATCGCTTACTATAAGGAAAAAATAAATACTTCTGCAAATTGCCCTGTTTTTATTAACATAATAGCCAAGTTTAATCTTACATTTATCCTTATGTTTTCCAGTGTTTCCAGGAAGTGTTTTTGTTTGTAAAAGAAAAGCAATTTTGGAAATTGAGAGAAATGCCTTAGAGTTTTTGATGCTTGAAGGCAGCAATAAATAGCCTCCCTCCCCATACATACCCAAGTTATTTTGTCATCTGAGGCCAAAAGTACCAGAGGCACCTCTTTACTTCCCTTGTAACTAAAATACAATAATAAATATAATTAACAACCTGCTATTGTTTCATGACTTCCCAAATTTGAAGCAATCTCTTGGCTTAGCCAAATTAGCTCTGCAATTATGTGCCATACTCTCACAAATTTGGCATTTCAGAGGAACACTTACCTGATCTTGGATGATCTCCAAAGCCTGGTTGGAACTGGAATGGGAGACCAACCAGGGAATCCAAAGATACAATTGACATGTGAAAAAGAACAAAAATGACAGAAGACAACAGCAAACCAAGAAAATGACATGAACATGTCCATGAAATCACCGGGAACCAAGCTTTATCTGAAATTTATTTTACTTACTGTTGAGCATAGAATTTGAATCATAGGCTGCTTATTTGCTTTATGTTATAGTAGTAAATACAATCCATCTTCTCCAAACTGGTCTCATCTGTTCTGTTTTAAAAGAGTAATCCTACCAATGGGTAGACAAAATCATAAGCCCTTTTATATATTTTATTTCCAGCAGTACCTTGGATTGGAAGGCACAAAAAACTGGTAGGAGTTATATTACTTTGGGCCTCTTGGCTGAAGGGTGTAGTAAAAAAAATGAAATTAAATCTGTAAACATATATGCCCAGAATATATTTCTGAGCAGAAAGCCGTTCTGCAAATTTACAGTACTAGTACCAGCATATTGTGGCTCATATTCAGCCTCTGCTCACCTTCCAGTCTTTAAAACAGATTTACCTTTGGGTTTTTTTCTCCTAAAACATTAATGTATAGATGAATAGGTATATGGATGTGCATTTAATCCAATGGTGTGTATATATATTTTGTAAACTCTAAATTTGGGAGAAAGTCAAGCTCACTCTATTGTAGTTTACTTTTCATCTCTTATTATTTTCTTATGCTTTCTTTTTAATAGGTTCTCAGCAAAATTCTAACCACATCCATATCCTTCTAGGATGATTGTATGAATCTTCCAAAGCATGCTAGCAAATGATAATCCTACTGAAGGGTTTTCCTGGTAACAGTAAATTATCATTAATCTGCTAGGGTACCATGAAACAATATTTATTGCTTTTTGCATAGCTGCAGGGAATATTTTCCCTCTGTTGTTGAGGCGCCATAGCTTCATAAATGGTAGCCATGCATATTTTATAGAGTTCATGGCCTGTGATACATATGCACCAGCTTTCATCTGCATTGTAAGCCTAGAGGTCTCCAAGATAAAAGGCAAGCAGCAGGGTGTCCAAAGAGCAAACTATGATTCTTGGAGTTAAAAATCTATTCACATTTATGCCTGCTTTTAACACTGATCGTTTATTCCTTTGAACTGGCAATTCTTCCTGACAAACTCCACAAAGTTTTTTAATTATACAATTGTCCATCTTAAAACCAAACACTGGGTGGCTTACAAGTTCTTCAAGATTGTTATTAAAAGCCTCAGAGAAAATTCTTGGAAGATTCAGTAACTTTACAGGAAGTTATTCTCTGATATGCAAAAAATGAGTAGCAGTTTTGGCTCTGGGGCCATAGAAGTGTTTGGGGTCAGTAGGTGGGACACTTCGCAGTCTGCACAAAAACCTGCTCACTTGCTCTGTTTCATTTGTATATACTTATCACATTTCCCAGTTCACACAGAGAAAAATCACCTGGTATCATAAACCAACCACACATAATTATTCAGGGAATGGAATTTTTTAATCTTGTTCCTTTTTCCAGAGATTTTTCCCAAGATAGCTATTATTCTATACTTTTAGCCACTGGGAAATAAGGATTGATAAGGATTGCTGGAAAGGGAGGAAAGGGTTAACAGCCTTGAGTAAGGTTGCTGGAGAAACATAAAGCCCTCTCCCCTCTCTAGTTTTTTTTAAAATCAAAATTATTATTTTCCAACTGCTATTAACAATAGAAAACAGCATCTGCTCTCTCATGTCCAGCTGTTTGATCAGGTGGGCCATAGGAAAAAATGGGCAGGGCTATTAGAAACTCCAAATTCTAACATGTGATTTATAAACTGCACATTGCCTATATTTTTGTCACTGATTTGCAGATTATGAAACAAAATATATAAGTTTGTGTGTAGCTAAATGTCTGTGGATATGTGAGAGTATTTTGACTCATGTGATTATGGGAATGGGATTTTAAAGTCATTTTTGTATCTATCCAGAATAATCAATGGATTGAATTGAAAGCTAGATTATGAACCTATAATAGACATCTATACATTTCTATATATAATCTGATATATGTCATAGGATTTGGATTTCTGGAAATGATATTTTTTTAAAAAAAATTCACTATGAAATTTCAGTGGAAAATATACAATATCTACAAAAAGGCTTCTGGGTTACAAAATCAAACACATGCCTCATGTAGCGGTAGCCTTATCCTTCCATGTGGCTTCTTACCACATTCATTTTTGTAAGGTTTCTTATAAATGCCTTTCTCTGTAAAAACCTCAATGCTCCTGTTAAAGGCAACTGGATTATATAAAGCCATTATAATTTTTCAAAATAATGTGTATTTCAGAATGCCTTTTAACAACCATACAACAAACTAATCAGAGGATCTGTTATAAACTATTCAATAAAAACTGTTTTATGTAACATTAATGCCTGAATCCCCATCATCCTTATAGCCAATAATTTACTCTCACTCATACAAATATTTAAGCAGACTGTGGTATAGATGAGGTTAGTAAGAAAAAAGGTTGCTAAATAAGACCTAAAACGAAGGTTCAGAGCCGACACTTCAACCTTCTGAAGGACATTATATCAGGGCAAAGGATTCTAACTGCTAGGTATTCCTTGGGTTTATGAAGTCATAACTCTTAATAAGGCAGGAAAGTGCTATTCAATGGACAGTGCCCTCATACATGTACTACAAACAAATGAATATCCCCATCAACAATGTCTAAACTCCACACTAATATTTTTTCACTGGAGAAGAGCAAAAACTGATTTTATTTTGGATCCAATTCTTTTAAGGATAGCAAACCTTAAAATACTGTCATATTCCCAGGTTCTTAGATTTTGGTCACCTCATGGTGACATGCCTAACCTATATGTATTTTTCTGAAACTGGTTATATGACCAAGATTTCGTAAAGCAAATCTTATGCAGTTTGACATCTGATATGGAAGATGCCAGATACATACCTCAAGTTTGGATAGCAAGATTGCCCATATTGGTAGGTAAACTCTGCCTCAGAATTAACTGAAAAGATGACAAACTTCTATATTCTAAGATGCTATCCCATCTCTAAGATTATGATCATTACGATGTTAAGAGAAATGGCTCCTTGACTTTTAGGAAAATCATTTTCTTGTAAATAATTTAAAAATTAATGGCATATTTTTCAGAGTTAATGAACACATGGAAAATACAAAGACATTAGACTGTTAAAGAAATTTGGGAGGAATTGAGATATTTAATTTTCAATATAAATTAATATCTTTTCTCAAATAAGAAACTTATTTCAACATTTCCCTTAAGGCAACATTAAATTAAACTCTATATACTGTCATTAGAGCAGAATATATCCAAAGGTTTCATGCTGTTTTTATTCTTAACAGAAATTTAAATAGCATGGATTACACACTAACATGGATTGAAGAAACTGAGTGAAATATTTTCTAAAAGCAAACCTTTTTCAAGAAATTGAAAGAAGAAAAGTTTTTTTTATAAAAAGCAGCCATCCTTATAGGCGTCTCCTTGTAGTATGTAGAATATAATGTACCTAATGAACCAATGTGATATACACACCCAAATACAAATTTCACACAAAAGCTTTCAAATACTAAATCCTTTTGGAATCTGACTTTTATTCTGGTTAATTCTTACCATTCAACTGGCTTAACACTATATATTCAAAACTTAAATAGCACATTAATACTATAAAAATGGCATGGATTCCATTGTATGTGATTAAGATGAACTGAAATATATTCAGAATTAAATTGTACCATTCAAAATTACTCACCTCTATGTGAATGGTGATCAGGCTAAACATATCATTCAAATACTAACTCTCTGAGCATATGTGAGCTTGCCTCCATGTATATGGGACTGGCTTCTAACCTTCTGCCTCAGTTCAAAGCTCACAAGTTTCAACTTTTCCAAAGTAGATTCATCTGACAGAGCATTTTAAAATCTTCCTGACAGAGGAAGTGATCTGTGACTTTTATTACTATCACAGAGTTGGCAGGTAGTTATTTAACTTCTTTAGGAAGATTGTATTAATCATCCCCCCCCCCTGCATCTCACCCACTGAGAGAGCTGAACAACTTACCAGCCGGGGTGCTGGAGTAGGTGTGATAGGGATTCGGTGTTTACCGGAGCAGGAACTTTCTCCTCTGCTGGCAATGAGTGCTCCTGCACGCCTTATCTAGGGAGCAGCAGCAGCTGTTGCTATGGCAATGCTTTGTTTCAAAAGTACCCCAGGAAGATGAAGAAGAGGTAGCCTTTAGCCAGAGCACTAGTGGATTTTAATGAAAGGGGCCTGCCAATTTTCAAATCAGTATCACAAGAAGGAGTGGAAGTACAAGGTGTTTTTTTTTAAAAAAAAAAACAACACATCGGTGAGAAGAACAATTAGCTTTAGAAATCTTCTAACTAAGAATCTGCCCAGGAAAGAATTTTATATGGACAAAATGAACACAAATCTAATCTTTTATCAAGTGAAAGTGGTCAACTCGGAGAGCTAAATCTTCAGATCCAAACCAGTCTTTTCCAAACACTGCCCAAGCTAGGCAACTGCTGAGCAAAACTCAGGGCAATGAGGAGAGACAAGGAACTGGTTTGAAGGCAACATATAAACATTCAGAGCCAGATACACCATGTCCAGGAATGAAGCTGAGCTGATGGCTATGGTGGTTGCTGATGTTTGTAGAATGGTTTGTTACACAAACCTGACACACTGATGCCATTTAGGGACCCAGGCAGGGAGTCTTCTGTGGTTCTGAACTTTATGCCAGTAATGACTATAACTGGTTATTTTAGCTCACTGCTTTTGATAGAAATTTGTTTTGGAACATGGAAAAAGATATACAAACATGCTGGGTCTCTGGAATGTTTAGTGAAACTTATGAATTGGAGGCCTTTAACTATTCAAATGGCGAAGACTTCAGCTGGGTAATTTCCTTTCAGCTATTGCTACAAGTCAGTGTTTCCCTTTCAGGTTTATTTTGCAACAGCGAGAGAATTATCAGCCTCTGAGGACCATAGCAACAATGGCACATTGGCTGAAAGAGCAAAGCCAACATTAGGGGGCTAATCTTGGGGCAGGTTTTTCAAAATCAAAAATCAAAATAGGTGTATGACCTCTTAGTAGAGCTTCTCATGCCTATATAGAAGCTTGCTTTAAATATTAGTCAGAAATGTCAGCACCAACTATTGATAGCATAGGTTTGGGTTATAAAAATGAGATAATATATGCAATCCTTTAAACTTTACTGAAAAGAGAAAAGCAGTGAAGTTTGTTATGTGATCTGAACCTATCACATATGCCCCAAATTCAGAAAAAAATGTGATAAGCATGAAAATTTATACTGTGATATTAATTCTGTGAGGGTAATTAAAGGACAAAATCCATTTTGTTATGGTGGTTAAGTCATCAGTTGCTCCATGAATGAGTTGTACATTCTCTATCTTTGATAAACAAACAAAGAAACATTTTCAGGCTAGAAACTGGTAGACTATGAGTTCTGGTTCTATCTTAGACACAAAGCCAACTGGTCTCCTTGGGCCACTTTCCTCAGCCCTAGGAAGGAGGCAATGGCAAACCACTTCTGAAAAACCTTGCTGAGAAAACTGCAGGGACTTGTCAAGGCAGTTTCCAAGAATCAGACATAACTGAATGGATTTTTTTTTGAAAAAATAAAGAACATATTGAACAATATTCCAGTACAAATCATAGCTTTTGAGAGACATTTTTTAATGGAGCAACAAGACGGTATGAATGTGTTCAACATTCTGTCCCCTTTCATATAGCCCTATTGATGCAGCAGGCTTCTCTTCTGTTGATATTTATATTTTGCAAATTAGCATGTTATTAATGCAATTAATGGCCCTGTATCTACCATTTTAGTATGAAATTTAGTTCTTTATATGTGTTAAAAAATTTTCTTGATTCAGTAAACCTCCTTGCACCAAGTTTTTTTTTTAAATGTGGCTTTGCGGCATGCCCATACCTTGCATATATCCTGCAGATAAAGTAGAATGCCAAGATTACAATCCCTTTAAGAGTTTAATGGAAAATGGCTTCCGGTTCGCGATCACGGCATTGGTGGATGTGCGGGGCGATCACTCTCTCTGCCGTCTGGTTATCTCCCACCGGGGGACCCTGAAAAGGGTCAGAAGTCACCCTGGAGGGGCGACGAGCATGAAGAGGACCCCCGAGTGATCGCAGAAGGGCAGCAGCCCTTCCGTTTGATCCAGGGCAGCTCTTCGAACCGACGGGGAAAAGATCGGCCATCAACACTATCACTAAGCCGCTACCAGCCGAGGCCAAAATTACTACCAAGCACTTTGAAAGCACCGCGGAGGAATTGGGTGAGATTTTACCTTCTCTGTACCCTAAGTATCTTCCTGTAAAAAGCTTCTTGAAATTTCTTCCCCCTGTGAGGAGAGAGGGAAGGGAACGTCTTCCTCCCACTCTCTAAAATGGCGGCGTCAGACTACCTAGGGGAAATAAAACTCTGAAAAGAATAACTAAATAATTGGATTTGCATCTGCTTGATATCTGGGGACCCAAAAAGTTCCTACTCTCACGGGGACTTGCTATTTTATTTACCTGTAAAAAAGATGAAAAAGAACTTAAATTGGATAAAAACCTAGCCTACCTGAAAAAGACTTTAAATGCTATCGGGGATATCTTGTGGTGAAACTTGGTACAGCAACTGAATATTTGACAAAGAGATTTGTTCATAGCCCAGATCTGTCCTTGGTATTATCTAAAAGAGATTAAAAGCTGTGAGAACAGCTGGGCAGTGAAATTGGCTCTTAGGAATTGTGGAGGTGAACACTTACTGACTCTTGTTTGATAAATAGCCTTCACTAAAGGACCATCTATAACCATGTCAGAAATGGAGGAGGACCAACAACAAATTTCGGCTAACTATAAACTTATACTTGAAAAAATTATTGAAGCCACCGAGATAATTAAATCTATACTGAAAGACAAAGGTGCCAGCTTAAATCTACAAAGCGAAACCCTGATTGCAACTAAAGAACCTACAATCCAAAAAACAACAGAAGCGGAAGAAATTATCACCAAGACGGAGGACCTTAAAGATCAACAAGTACAACCTACTGAAAATTTAGACAATCAAATAACAATTATAAAACTGGACATGACTCTCTATACAAGCCAGAAGAATCCTGAGGAAGAAGAAGACCAGATCGAATTGAAGACAATTATATTAGAGAAAATATGAGGAAATGGGCCACCAGGGCGACAACTCAATGATTATAAATGGGCCAGTTCTCTTAGAAAACTGACAACTAGATGAATCCTTTGATTCAAGTAACATGTACAAGAATGAAAGTTAATGAGTTAATGAGTCTGATGAGTTAAAAGCATTGGTATGGAAGCCTGGTTGGCATAAAAAGAAAGCTAGAGTTAGACTGAAAAAAGGGGGTCTTTTGATCCACTACAGAGGATCTTAAATTGCTAACTATTGGGCTAAAGGGAGACTCTGAGATAGTGGGAAATTCGATTATTAGATTAAAATAGTTGGAAAATAGTAAAAAATAAGGGATTAATTTGTTTAATATTGAGAATTTAGAATTATATGGGAAATGAAAATTAACTATTAGGAAATAGGCTTGAATTATTGTTTAGCCCGGATAATATAGAGAACAAAGGATACTCCACTATTAAGGTGATGCTGTATTGGGGCGAGAAATAGAAAATGTTTATGAAATAAAACTAGAATATTTTAAAGTAAGTAATATGTGCATTCTAGATATTATAGTTTTTATATACTGAGATAAAGGAAATTTGGGTTATCCGAAACTTAAATACTTTGGATATTAAAGGTTAAATTGGAGTATTGTAATTAAAAACTAAAAAATAGGTAAAACTTAAAAACAGGATATGGATAGGTATAACCAAAAAATGTACTGATAAATGTGACAATGACGTTTTAACTGAGGTTGATACAATCAGAAACTTACTAGCTTTAATATGATATAGCAAATGTTAAGGGAAGCAAATGTTAAGGGAAACAAAGAAGAAATATTTGATGATGTAACCTGAGATATGTACTAAAGATTCTGTTATTGAACTTTTACTAACCCAATCACCACGTTGCTTTCCAAATATTTGGATGTAAAACTGGAAAACCAATAAAATATATATATATAAAAGAGTTTTATATATATATATATATATAAAAGAGTTTCATGGAAAATAGTCTTTGAAAGAACAGCCTCTAAGGAACAGAAAGCTTTAAAAGTGACTGTGAATCTAGCATTAATGTTTTCCACTAAGGAGTGTCCAGATGCTCTTCCTCTAAAGTTCAGCTGTTGGTCTAAAATATAATAGTATTTCCCCATTCTGTGCAGAGTAATTACCAGCAATACTTGGGAGGTCAAAATGTGCCTTTGGGACTTGGTTTCCATTTCCCAGCTTTGAGATCCCATTCTATATTGTACTTCTATGAATTCTGGCTTGAGTGTTCTGCTTATTTATTAATTTAAATTGGAATTGCAATTTTAATCTGTTTAGAGAAAACAATTTAGCCATAAATAGATTTGAAATTGAAGAAGTGAATACTATCTAAAATGTCAAGTTCAAAATGTCATATACCCTAAGCATCTCCCAAATATATTCATGGCATTTTACATAGTGTTATGAAGGGAAGCCCTGTGAATTTCATAGAAAGGATTACAGAATAGAAAGCAGAAAGCTTTTTGTATTGGAAGGATTTAATATTCCCCAAGGATTTGTACTAGAGTTGATGCTTTTCAAATTGCACATAAATGAACTGAAAATTGACAAACTATTCTGATAGTTAAAATAAAATGGGAATAAAACCTGAGAATTTGGCATTAAAATAGTAAATAAATGTAATTCAGTGTAAACAAGTGGAAAGGTGATATATCGGTGGAACATATATTGCATATACATTATATGATGATGCAGTCTGATTGGCAGTGAGAAAGCAGGAATATGGGGCTGCTGAAAAAACAAATCCCCCAAAGCATTAAAAATAAAACTGTCAAAATCTTAATGTCTTTATGCAACTCTTTGGTATCAGCATACTTGCAATTTTGTGTATCGTATCTGAGATGTCACCATTATCTAAAAAATAATAATAAAAAAAAAAAATCTAGTGAAGCAAATTTCTCCCTGCAAATCCAAATTACTTGGATTTCCATCCAGAAGTTTCATTCAGAAGCTCAAAATACCTATCATAACACTTGTTGAATTTTTTTCCTCTCCACAATAACCTCTGAGTTAGGATTGGTAGGAAACCAAAAGTGCTTGGATCAAACACAGTGGCTGAGCTGCCTGTAGAATCTAAGGCAGCATGTCTCTCAATGCCAGTTACTCGGAAGCATGAGTCCAAGAGTACAACTCTCAGGTTCATAACCATTTAATTATTGTGGGAAATAATTGGTCTGATGCAGCATCTCTAAAGGAGATTTAAAAAAAAAAAAAAACCTCAGAATCTAATGGTCCTTCTGCACATAGTGGCAAAGTTAGTTTGTGGAGTTTTTGGTAGTTTCTGAACATTGAATTGATTGACTGCAGAATTTAATCAGATCTGCTCCTGGTCTGAGAAATGCAAGAAAGATTGTGTTGCCATGTTTTCTATCAGATGGGTGGTTCCCCATTGTTCTAACTCCCATTTCCTTTCACCTCTCTTCTTAAGTG
Source organism: Azemiops feae (assembly GCA_023970755.1). Classification (NCBI taxonomy): domain Eukaryota; kingdom Metazoa; phylum Chordata; class Lepidosauria; order Squamata; family Viperidae; genus Azemiops; species Azemiops feae. The sequence goes on from JALGBA010002127.1 coordinate 292,885, forward strand.
AAAGGGCCAGAATACCTCATGCTTTCTGGCTGTTCTAAGTAGTAGTGACTTCATCATACCTGTAGATGGTAGCAAGAGATTTTGTTGTTGTTTATATTTTTCACCACTGTGGAAAAGAAACATGAGGGAAAACAAGGAATTTGATGGGATAATGTTTTAGTGCAGTTTTAACAAACTACAGGGAAAGTTAGCATGGCTTCAAAAATCCATGCAACCCCAAGAAGGTAACAAAGAGTTTGATTCTTGCAACGGAGCCACAGTAGCCTCAGGGTGCTGGCTAGACCCAGGTGAAGAAGAAAAGGCACCGTATAACCGCATGCTATAAGTTGAAGTGACGTACTTGGAGATTATGGAGAAGTGATCTAAAATTCATTGCATACGTTGTAATGAATGAAATGAAGGGTAATGAAAATGAGAACAGAGAGGGAAAGAATGCCATTCATTATATGTAATTCGGCTTAGTTACAGTATAATATAGCCATCAGCAATGAAACTGTCCTAAAGGTCTGAATAGTTTTAAGGGATGGCAATTGACCAGAAAGTAACTGGAAAGGAAATGTTTAATCTAAATGAATCAAATCTTACTAGAATTCTTAAATCTTTAAAGTAGAATAATGTAAGCCAAAAGTCAATAGAACCGTTACTATTTTAACTTTCTAGATTTATAACCACAGTGTGAAACTGCAATTTGACATCCTTTTGATTTTGCTTAGGAAGAACTCCAGGAAGGTTTTTTTTTTAACAGCCTTTGAACTCTCCTTGGCAGATATCCCAAATCAGGTTTTTATACAAAGCTCACTCCTTGTGCTGTTTAATTCAATCAGCTTTCAGACATCTGTTTCCATTTGTTTAAACAGAATATGATCTATAGCATTACCAATATGAAGTGATATTAAATATAAGCAGTTCCAGTTTGTCTTTCAATATTGTTTAAAATACAAACTGTGGAAATAGTAACAGTAATACAATGCCCAATGTAACCTTGAATACAATCATTCAATACGTGGTGGGTATTAAAGGATAATTCAATTCTTAAGAGGGTATTCTTAAGGGCTTCTTCCAAGAAATAATGAATTGTTTCACATGGTTCCATTATGATGTCCTTGGAACCCTTTGCTATAAACTGCAGAAGGTAAGAAAACTGTAGTTTAATTGCTTTAAACTACAATATATGGTACTTAGTTTAGTTTAGACTGATGCATGAAATCTGTTATGGAATAGAAGCGGCTGATAGATAAAAATTGAACATTTTTAATGTTTTTTACATTTTTTATGACACAAACAGTGTCATGTGCTCCTTTACACCTCCATTCCTGTTATGGTTGCCATGGAGCAACAGCTGGGCTAATGTTGATGTCAAAAGTCATATGCCTTTAAAGCTGCCCAAATTGTTGATATCCTTGAGAAATACTCAGTGGCTCACACTGAGTGAAGTATTACATTGGATGGAATAAGGAAGAAATTGCAACGCTTTTCTTAGAAGTCAGGTATGATTTGAAACAGTTATGAAGGCAAACTTATAATTCCTTACTCTTTAGTTACAGAAATTTCTATGTAATATGAATTGATTTATACATGCAGGGTATTTAGATGTTTCAGAAACAATGAAGACATAAATGCCATTTTTCACTTTAATAAACTAATCTTTATTGTGAATTAAATTTGCCCAAATGCCCATCAGCTTTAAGGCAGCATTAGCTATCACAAAACTATGTTGCAGCTGGGCAGGCACATATCTCCAGTTCAGAGACAGAAAAAAAAGGTGTACATGAATTTGTGAAACTAGCACAATAGGCCTGAACATGACTGAAAAAAAATCTGAGGTTTTCTTTAGTCTAGTACTACATTCACAGTATTATAATAGCTTTCTTACAATAATAATACTTGGGGAATGTTAACTTGCAAAAATCTAAAATTTTAGGAATAGCATTTGAGACACATTTATTTGGACAAGTAACAACTGCTGAAAAGTTTAATCCTGAGGAATATTGCTGATCTGATTGGCTGTAAGTTGCAACATAAATATATTATTAGAAATCAATTAATAAGGACAACTTTTAAAAACTGGAGGAATGGGTTACAAGGATATTAGAAAGGTGACATTTTGAAGGAGGGTTTATATCAATATTGAGTTAAGATCCATATATAGTATGTTTTCCATATATGTTTTTGTTTTAAATATATTCAGTGATAAAATTAGTAATTTCAAGACAGTAAAATAAAATAATATAAAATGTACAGATTTTCTCAAAAGAAACCTGAGCATCACATTCCTAAAGCAAAAACAAGTTTTCTTATTTTATTTCTCGTCATGGAAATCAGTCATAATAATTGCCCATTAACAATTAATTCATGCTCATGCTATTTTAAACTAGCACCAGTAGAGGGTGCTTAATATCAGGAAAAAAATTGTTCAGAGATCAGAAAATTATTGGAAGAGGCTACACTATATTTAATTATCTCTCATTATCTTGTTAGCATCAATCTTACATGTAAAGTTTTTTTTTAAAAAAAATCCAGTAACAATAAAGCAATTGAAACAGAATTTTTGATAAAGGAATTTTTCTGATCACTTCCTTATTCAGAATAGATCTGTTGATTTTTATACTGATAGCTCTGTAATTTATTTTATAAAATCATTATCAGGTCTTTTCCCATGTTTATCTTGTTTCAATATATTCACTCATGAAATCAAGGACATCAAGGAAAAATGTCACATAGTAGAGCAGCTTAGTTCCATTTCTTTGAAGAGGTTCAAATGTTTTTTCTTCTAGAAAATAATGCTTCAAGTAGAATGGTTTCCATCATTCCCTTCCTTCTAGTGCATCATTATTTGAAGAACTTCGGAAAGATCTTTTCAGCTAATAAAAATTAGAAATAATAAGACAAAAGTTAGAAACAAATACATTAACAGTTGCAAATGTGGATATCTACCTACAATCACAAGGGATAGAGAAATAACAATGGCTAAAATAGCTCTTTTCTGCTAAAGGTGCCAGGATTTATTAAGGCTGGCAATGGAGGAAAGGGAGACAATGATAAAGGCCTTCAAATTAATCAATTGTTCTTCCTGGAAATATATTGCTGAGCAGCTCCCTTGATCCCTACACAAACCTACCTTCTACAACATTCCAAATCATAAAATGAAAAGTGGTCTGTAAAAATAATATTCTCAAACCAAGATTCAAACACCAAATTTAATGATTCTCAATGCAATATGAGTTAGGAAATATGCAAACTCTGCATTCTGTTTCAATGATAATTTGTAAATATGCAACTGATGCCCCTAAAGTGCAGAAGCATATTACTTTGATCTATAGATGTTTGTGTTGCATAGAACTTATATTTAGCTCAGTTCATAGTGGCAGATAAGTAGTCACATCCTTTATTTCTATTTCCTAATTCTTCCCACATTGGCTGAGAATTCTGGTAAATGTACTCCAATGTAATTACTTTAAGACTAGAATTAAATAACTATAGTAAGATTGGGATGTTCTCAGAAATAATTATTATATTTGAATGGCCTGCAAAAATTTGAAGATAGGGTATAAAGTAATTTAAGAAGACCAGCAAGTGAAGATGTAATCTGAATCTGCTCCACATATTAGAACTGGAGATATATTTGGGGGATTTTGATTTTTTTCAGAGGAAAAGCTTCCTTAACATATTCAGGCACTTCCCATTAATGCTCCATGACGAGGCAACCAAGATGACCATAGAAAAGAAGCATGATATTGATGTGATTATTATTGGTAGAAATTTTAGAAAAATCTTTACATTTAATTGTTGCCTATCAAATTAATAAGAATTGTATTAATTTAAGGTTGCAAAGAGAATATTATTGGAAGAAGAGAAAATCAAGCAAACCTATTATGTGGACTTTGGAATACAGAAACTGATTGTTAGTGATTACTTTGTAAACATAAACCCAGACAACATGCTGTTTACCAAATATCAAGGTGTTTATGTTAAAAAAATCAATAAAATATATTTTTTAAAAAAGAACAGAAAACTTGAGAAGAAAAGTTCCATCCATCTCCACTCTAGGAACCAGAAGCATTGAGGAGCAATCCTTACATTCTGTATAATGCCCTTGAAATTTATTTTGGGCTGAGAGGGACCTTTACTTTCTTTTTTATTCTTGTGAAGCTCCTTGGGAACTAACACCAAGCTGGTCTCAGTTGCTAAAGCTGAGGCATGCAGCTTATTTTGCCTGGCGAAAGTAGCTGAAGGACTTGATGCGATTGTTGCACTCCTGGTTGGAGGCCTGTGTCGGATCCCCTTAACACATCCAGCTCTGGCACAGAAAACAGGAAAGGAGTGTCCAGTCTTATCTTCATTTTCTTCCCATGAATCAGAAATTCCAAATTCTGAGCATAAAGGAGACTGTGTACTTAATAGTTGATCCAATTGCTGCAAAAAAAAAAAAAGTTATTAGCTAACTATAACAAAGGTAGGAGATGACAGACAGACAGACACTGACTGACTGACTGACTGTCAGTGTGTAAGAATTTATGAACTGGAATAGCCATAGCAATGAACCAGCCAATGGGAACTGTTATTTAATTGAAACACAGGATTGGCTGTGAGAAGCATGTGAGCCAGCCTAGGTCTGGGCGTGGTTCAGTCTCTCCCTGTGTCCTGATCTCCTGAGTTAGTTGTTGTTGTTCTCTACCACGTTGCCAAGAACTGAATGAAACTGTATGTATCATGTTTATATATATTTTATAGATAACGTTTTTCTAACTATGCCTCCTGCTCATTTTGAATGTGTGCTTATTTTTTGGGCTTATTTTTGCGCCGGAAAGCTATAAAACTCTAACAGACAGACAGACAGACAGACATTGCCATCTAGTTGTTGTCCAGACGTTTGCAGCCCAAATTTGATAAGAGTTCATAAACAGCCACTCCACACAACTTTTCAGGGCTTTGGTCTGTCTTTCATAATACAATCCCCCTCTCTTTGAAAATGAGAAATTAGTCCACAAATCTGATTTGTGCATGGAATGAACTGGGAAATTTACTGTAGAGCCATTGTTACTATATGAATGTTGGGAAGCATTATCTTCAAACATATGGGAAATTTGGCTATTTTGTTTTATTTATGTACTTTGTATGCTTGCTTTACTGATTTTAAATAAATTAAATAAATTTAAACAAATAAAATAAAATTTATATTATTTGGCTATTATGTTTTATTTAAAAAAAATATTTTATTTATTCAGAAAGCAGACCTCCGTTTTGCACTCGTAGCATATGGCCACGCAAGAGCGGACCTCCGCTCCCCACGGCTAATTTCGCCCTGCCATAGGGACCTTAGATGCGTCCAAAATCATCTCGTAGAGGTGACCGCAAAGGAGGGGCACCCCATTGATCACAAAGCGACGGGGAAAGCCCTCCGAACCTGACAGGAGAAAGGCTAGCCGCATGCCAGCGTCTAGCCCAAGCTACTGCAGCCGAAGTCCAAGAGCACTACCAAGAACAATGGTGAACAGCGTGGAACTGGTGAGAGTATTTGATCTTCTCTCCCTTATTTCACAACTAGTCCCTCAGAAAATCCCCAAAGCAAACAACCTCCGAAAGTGAGGGGAGGGGACTACATTCCCATTCCCCCATAGGCGGAAGCAACGAATTAACCTTTAAGGAGGAAAGAACCTTATTGACATTAAATTCAAAATACTACAATCTGATCAAACTTAGAAACTAAAACAAACTGCTAAGATTATATTCTAAAGGATTTTGATTGAATTACATAAAAAAAGAAAAAATAACTTTTTGTCTGAAAGAGCTGGAAAATAAATATTTGCTGACATCTAGTGGACAATGAGAATATAGCACATTAAAGACAATGCCCAGAAACAAAGAAAAAAAATCTGTTCCCACGAACTCTAATAACCTTTAAGAAGATAGTTGCTAAGGAACAGAGAAGAGATTGCATACTGGGCTGGCTATAAGATTGGAAAGTGTTTGAAGGAAAATAAATATTTTGATTGTGGTTTAAATTTATGAACTGTTTAAAAACTTTGATCTATGACAAATTATTGAGAAGGAAAGTTACAGGAAGGATTTAAGCTGGCTAAATATATTGAATTGACAATTGACTCCTGAAAGAAAGAATTGTTATAAAACATTGATTTTACTGGGGAGACAACATGGATATGACATACTCATCAAAAAATGATAGAAAACCACACTTAATATCCATTCCTGAAAGATTTAGCCTGAAAGATCAAAGACCTTTAGAAACACTTCAAGACAAGACAAATACTTTCCAAGATGAAATTTATGCAATGCTACGACAGATACAAACTACAATAGACTTAAACCATGAGGAGATTAAACATAACTTTGATACTATAAGTGAATATACTTCTAACTTAAATCTACAATAAAAAAACATCCAAAGAATGATGATAAAGAATGAACAAACAATCCAGACAACAGAATGTGAACTAGAAAAAAATGACTTAACTAGTGAAGTTACAAATGAAGGAAATTATACAAACAAGAAAAAACTTACAAGACTTGGATACAATAATAAATATGGAAAAGATGCCTTATGCATTAGAACGTCAAAATAAACCTGAGAAGAAAGAAGACTTAACAAAATGGACACTGCTAGGAGAATAATTGTTTGGGAGACAAAAAGCATGCATCCTATCTACTATATATCCTCTACTCCTAACAATAACTACAAAAATATAAAAACTGGACAAGTTGAAAATATTAATTTGGAAAACAATTTGGCAAAGGAAGATTAGAGAGACTGGATTTGCACTACCAGATGGAATATTATATGAGTAAACACTTGTTTGAATATGGCTAAATAAACAAATAACTTTGGCCATAGAGGGACTTAGAATAAATGGGATAAGAGATATAAGTAATATAGTATTTTTTTGATAAGATACAAAATGTAAAAATATTAGGATGTTGTAAGTGAAGGAAAAGTTTGAATTTTAAAGACAAATTAAGTTTGAAAAGATTTAGGATTAAGGAATGATTGAAATATTGAGGGGAAATTAAGCTTAATAAGAACTCTGGGGGGAAAAAAGGGGGACTTCTGGTTTGCCGACGCGGCCACTATGGACGCTTGGAAGATGAGCTCCCTCTTCCTCGTCCAGTTTCGCATCGCTGGGGGACCCTGAAAGGGTCGAAAGTCGCCCTGTAGAGGCGACCAGCAAGGAGGGGCCCTCGCCGGATCACGGAAGAGTGGTAGCTCTCCTGCTAGAGCTGGCGCAAACCTCCAAACTGGAGGACGAAAGACCGGCCATAGCAATATGGCCCATCAATAGGCTGCAGACAGCCGAAGTCACACTTACTACTAGGCAACGTTAAAGCAGCGTGGAAGAGACTGGGTGAGATCTACCTCTCTTAAATCCTTACTTTTTTTTACCTACATAAGCTGCTAAAGTATTTTTCCCCTTGCAGAGAGGGAAGGGGGATTTTAGTCCTCCCTCTAGAAACAGCGGCGACCGATTATCCAGGGGAGTTTAAAACATTGAAAAAAATAATTGGATTCCAATCGGAATTTTATTTCCTAAAGTTTGAGGACAAAAAGATTTTCTATTTTCTATTCTTTACTTTCTATTTTTACCGAAGATCTGGGTTTTTCCTTAAAACTGAAAATTGAAAACTGAAAAGATTAAAATAACTTTGGGATTCAAAGGAAAATTTCAAATGATAGGGGTGACATCTTGTGGCTAAACCTGATACTTCAACTTGTTATTGTCTAAAAGTACCTGGCTGACAGCCCAGAAAATAGATAAGACTTATGTAACCTTGAAACACCAGCTGTGAGAAGTTCAGCTGTGCTCCTTACTCAGTGGAAAAAAAGACTCTCTTTCTGGACTCCCTGATTGTAAAGTTTCCTGTCTAATACATCATTATGGAAGAAGATCAGAAACAGATTTTTCCTATGGATGAAGATCAGGAACAAATTCTTTCTATGTTGAAAGCAATTTATCAAACCCTCCTTACAGCTGGTGATGAAATAAGAGCCTACAGAAAAAAACAAGAAAGCAGCCCAGATATGCAAACTCAAACTAAAAAATCAACTATACAGAATGCAACAGAAAAAGTGGAACAATTAAATATCATGACAGAAGATTTAACTGCTCAACAAACACAGATAATGGAAAATCCAGAAAAGAAATTGACAACATGGAAAAAGGAAAAGACTTCCTATATAAATCAAAAGGACTTGAAGATCAAGAAGAAGAACAGATGGATGAGAAGATAAACACTTCAGGACAACTATGTCAAGATGGAAAAATAAAGAGATCTGCTAGACCTGCTAGACCTGCCAGCCCTTTAAAAAAAATGGCGACCGGATGGATTTTTCAACGGCAAATAATATATATAACAATACAAGGAGATTTGTTTGACGACTCAAAAGCACAGACATGGAAGATGATTTGGCAAAGAAAGAAAGCTAGAATAAGACTGAAGAAGAATGGGGTTTTGACTTACTTATGAGAAATAAAATAGAATATACCCAAATAGATAAGATGTGTATTTTGAATACAAGATATTATTATGAATGGAGATAAAGAAAACTTTGGTCATTTAAAATTTAGAAGTATAAATATTAACAGTTAAATTTGAATATTGATTTGCTCATAAAGGTCATGTAAAGGTGATTAAGATATATATAAGCTAAAAACTTATTGATGAATGTAATAAATATGTTTTGATGCAGCGGTAAGAATGAAAATTATTAGCTTTAAATATGAGATAGTAGATACAAAGAGGAAGAGAGAGGAAATATTAAACATTGAAATAAAAGAAATTTTGGTTACTAAATTTAAGATATTTGGAAACTATTAGAAAATAAGAATATTTTATTGTATTATTAATTTGTTGATGTAGATGGTGAGAACTTAAATAGATAAGATGTGTACCCTGAATACCAGATTTTGTGACGAATTGTGATGAAGGGAATTGGGAACATTTAAAACTTGGAAATGATAAATATTAAACGTTAATTTTAAATATTAATGGAAAATTAAAATTGGGAAAAATTCACTAGGACATTGATTGTCTCAAAGATTGAATGTTAAAACAATTAAGATATATATAAACTAAAAACTATTGATAAATGTAAGAAAGTTGTTTTTTATTTGATTGATAGAATAAGAAGTGTATTAATTCAAATATGAGACAGTACATATTAAGGGGAAAAGAGGAAATATTTACTGTGATAGTTTGAGATTTGTACTAATGATTGTATGTAATTGAATTATGGTAACTCAGCTGCCACATTGCTTTTCAAAGATATAAATGTAATATTAGAAAATCAATAAAATTTTCAAAAAAAAAGAACTCTGAAAAAAAGGATATATAGTGATTTAACTAATTTTTACAAATAGAAGTGAAATATAAATTGACTAGAAAGATGTTATGGATAGATGTTATGATAGATAAGTAGTATATATAATATATGAAATATGAAAATACTGGGATGATATATTTAAATGGAAAATTTGGATATTTAGATGTTAAATACTGGGAAAAATATGATTGACAAGAATTGTTTGAATATTATGGAGAAATTGAACTTAAACAAGATTTATGAAAATAAGATATATGGTGAATCAATACAATGACTCTTATGAAAATAATATAAGCTGATAAGAAAAAAATGCTATATATGGACGCTACTATTGTTGGTATAAATATAGAAGAAAATGTTTTTATTTAATCATGGTTCCGACAGATGAAACTCTTCAAAAGAACTTCGAGGCATTGTTTACCTTAAAGAATCTTTATTTTGAGTAGCATAACATTGGCACTGCATAATCGAAGCCAAAAACTGAATTCCCCTCCCCTGAGCACATAGTATCAAAGCACAATTCCCTCCTCCAATTAACAGTCATAAATCACATTCCCCAATTAGCTTGAAGCGCGGGCTTCCTCTCCAGTTCTCCAGCCCACCAATTCCTTATCAGCTCTGGTTACAATAATCTTGTTTCTCACGCTAGGTTGTTATGTCTAGCTGGACTCTCGTTCACATCCCCCCTCCCAGCATCATCTAACTCTAAAAGCAAAAGGTAAAAGATGACTACATTTCCATCTGTTTTCAATGCAAAAACATCCGATGTTAGCAGCATTGACATCCAGCCCCCCTTACAAAAAGGATAAATCCTGTAATATAAAACAAAAGCACAGGTTAGGGATTGTCTCTCGGTTTGTTAGGGTGTTTCTTATAAAACTTAGTAACGAGTCTATAAGCTTTCACATCGCTAGACTTCACCCAAGTGGCTTCAGACAACGAATATCCTTTCCATTGTACTAAATACTGCAATTTCCCTTTAAAAATTCTAGAATCAAGAATACGTTTTACTTCATAGTGAGTCTGTCCTGCCACCACGAGGAGTCCGGGTGCCTTCTTAGGGGGAGGTCTTAAAGCGGAACCCCGATAAGGTTTCAACAGGCTGCAATGGAAAACAGGGTGAATTTTTCCTAAGAGCTTAGGGAGTTTTAATTCCACTGTGACTGGGTTAATGATCTTTACAATGGGGAAAGATCGAGTCTTTGGAGGCTGCCATTCAATTACAGCTTTCACTTTGGTCGGGTCTATTTCAATGCCCTGGCTGGAAATTCTGTAGCCAAGATAATCCAATCGGGTCTGGTGAAACTCACATTTTGATAGTTTGACATAAAGTTTGGCATTCGCCTGATTGTGATAAGGCAGCCATGTGCACTAACTCATTGGGTGGACTAAAATCTCCTGTAACGTCCATTGAATTAGTGGGGGGCTTGGATCCTATAGGTAGCCTTACAGTCCTCATTCCCTTCTCCCACCAGATAAACGGCTTCCATTTGTCCAACCAGGCTAGTCCTAGGATCACAGCCTCAGTCATTTTTGGAGCCACCATGAAACGAATGAATTCCCAATGCTCATCTATTTCTAAGCATAGAGGTTCAGTCAATTGCGTGATTAAAGTTCTGCCCATTAGGGAGCCATCGGCTTGCTCAAACCTCACAGGTTTGGAGAGCAGCTTTGCTCGTATGCCCATTTTCAGGGCAAGTGACAAGCTAATAACACACCGGGAGCATCCGGAGTTGACTAGTACTTTTAAATCTACCTGTGCCCCTGTCTTAGGGGTTATGAGTTTGGCAGGTAGTGAAAAAGGTGGGACGTATCGACTCACCGTTGGGTCGTTCTCTCCCTCGTTGTCGCTGTTGTAGGAGGGTAGAACGATGGCAGGTCCAGCTTGGGTCTCGGCACTCTCCCGCGTGGGGGACATGACTTGAGCAACAGGTTCCTGTACAATCCAGTTGGGTTTCTCTTTCGTTGGCTGTTGGGCTGGTTTCTTCCTCGCTGGTGGACCCGGTCTATTCTGCTGCTGGGGGTAAGGGACTGGGCAATTCACTGCTCGGTATCCCTGCTATCAACATCTGAAACACTTGATCGACAGCCCAGCAGGTGGTCTGGGATTCTCTGCAGCCACAGCGGTTGGAGGCTTTTAGGGGGGTGGCTGTCATTTGGGTTGATTTGGCCTCAACTCAGCTTCCTGGGAAGGTGGTTTCTGATAGCGGACAAGCTGAACATCTAGTCTTACTGCTGCCTGGTACCACTCTTGCAGCTGATCAGGGACTGCTCGATAGATACAAGCCTGGGAGAAGTGGTCGTCTAGTCCCTCCCTGAAGTGATGGACCAGGGATTGCTCGGGCCACCTCTCTATTCAGCCGGCTATCTTGCGAAACTCTTATACATATTCCAGTGCAGGCCTGCCAGCTTGTTTTATTTTGTGGATTTGCTCCTACGCTTTGAGGACAATAGATGGGTCCTTGAACCTTGCTCTCAGTCCTAGGAGGAAGAGATGGGGGTCTTCTAACTTGGGTGCTTGCTTGATATATACATTGTTCAGCCACTCGGATGTTTCTCCTTCTAAGCTGGATGCAATCACGTCGATCATAGCAGCTGGGTTTGGATAGAAATAGGCACAGCGGTTCAAGTGAAAATGCATCTGATTGAGGAAAAAGATCTCCGGGTCCCCATTGAACGTGGCTCTAAGAGGTGGCACCATCAGTGGTTGCTGGCCTCCCCACTGTGGGTGTTGCATCCCCAACTGTTGCTGGCTCCCCCATGGTGGCTGCCGCATTCCCAGTTGCTGCAAACCTCCCAATGGTTGTTGTGCACCCGGAGGCTGTTGCCACCCCCTGCTGTTGTTGCATTGCCAGCGGCTGTGGCACTCCCAATTGTTGTATGACCCCCACCAATCTCAGTGGCTGATGTAATGGCAGCCCCCAGCTGCTGTGGGCCTCCCAGCGGTTGCTGCATGGGTGGGGGCTGCTGCCATCCCCACTGCTGTTGGCCTGTGGGGATTTTGGTGCCTCCAGTTGCTGCAGGTCACCCTGTGGCCCCGGAGGTGGTTGTCACTGGATCTCCATCAGTTGTGGGGCCCCCAGTGGTTGTTGCACATTCGGCAATCCCATTGCTGCTGCAGCATTTCCAGTGGTTGCTGACCCCTTGGCAGCTGCATCATCCATGGTTGTTGCAAGGTCCCCATCTGCTGCTCCACTTTCAGGGGCTGTGGCCATCCCCAATTTGGCTGCTGCACTGCCAGTGACTGCTGGCTTCCCAGCTGGGGAGGCTGTGACATTTCCCATTGTTGTGCAGGCCCCGGGCTGGGTGGCTTCGAGGACTGGGAGGCTGCCCGAACTGCGCAGGGGGGGCTGGGGGTCTCCCTTGGTAGAAGTTGCTGGCTGCCTCTCTGATCATCATGATCACTTGCATATGGGGAGCGGGAAGGTTGTTCTCCACTCTTCATTTCTAACTCCTCAAATCTTTCCACCAACTTCTCCACTGACTGGCTACGTGCTGTGGACAGGTACTTCCACTCACCCGAGTCCTCAGCGGTAGATGGTTTTGTGGTTCTCCACCAGTCTGGGGAACGTGAGGTGCAGGAATCCCATTGTAGCAGCTCAGCCCCTTCTGCCTTTGAAGCACTTGAGGGTGGCAAGGCTGTCTCGAGGTGTCTGGAGTCTTTGCTGGGTAGGGTCCATTCCAATGACCAGATCAGCTGTCCTCACAGCTTGGGCTTTGCCTCCAGCTGGGAGGCCTGAAAAAGTTCCTTCTCCACCAGCATGCTGGCTGTCGCACCCTCCTCTGGGGTAGCAGCTGCTGCCGGGGTGCTGGTTTCAGGTGTTCTCTCTTTCTCCGTGCTGAAATCTTCCCTGAATCTTTGTTAGCTTATCCCTCCTTTCTAGGGATAGCGACTGGGGCTCGGGACCCCAAGATAGTTAGTTGAGGTTTTTGGCTTAATGTCATGGTTCCGACAGATGAAACTCTTCAAAAGAACGTCGAGGCATTGTTTACCTTAAAGAATCTTTATTTTGAGTAGCATAACATCGGCACTGCATAATCTAAGATGTGCCTCTTATACATTTTGCAATGGAAAATTCTGTAAAATTATATATGGCCAATGAATAGTGATGAATATACTACAGGCTATGTGTGTTTCCTCAGCTTCATTTTTGCAGTCTTTTTAGAGCAGAGGTGGGGAACTATGGCCCCTTTATGACTTATAGCTGGCTCAGGAATTCTGGGAGTTGAAATCCACAAGTCATAAAAGGGCCTTAGTTCCCCACCACTGCTTTAGATTGATTAAAAATCATGCAAACAAATTCAGTAATGCTGGGTTTTTTGTTTGTTTGTTTGTTTTTGGAAGGCCAGGTCTGGTAACCCAAGTGAAAACAGAATCTTAAAATAAAATAGAGAATGGGATACAACAAACTTTAAGCTAGTAGTATAGTTGTTCATTCAAGACACCATCTCTTTGCTAAAATTAGAAATATTTCCCACCATTTGTAACTTTTTACAAAATTACAGCATTCATAGCTTTATTTGATGGTGGCCATAAAAGACTAAGTTGAATTTCATAATTTTCAGTTGTTGTGCAGGAATATAAGTATTGCTGGAAAAAAAACCTTTCCTCAAAGAGTTAAATGGCATGGATATTTTTTCATTTTTTTTTTTCAATATAGAAGACATTGCTGTTCAGAGGAGTACTCAAAATTTCCAGGGCCATTCTCCAAAGAACTGTACAAAATGAATGTTCTCCTAAATCTCTGCTATTGTTTGAAAGAAACAAAAATCTTACCTGTTCTGGCTCTCAATTCTTCCCATATAGAGTCCATATAAACTAAGAAAGAACTTAAGGAAATGTTCATCAGAGATATGCTGCTTTTCCTTTGGCCTACTTAGTTTGGCCAAATAAGCTGAAAGATTGCTCAGCAAATTGCTCAGAAAGTATTTAGTACACATCTATGAATTCTGTTTGAATCTTTCACAAGACACTGCAGAAATACCTGCTCTGAAGTGCCCTGGGTGTAGTTCTGATTGTGGGACTAGCATATTCCCAAGGTTATTCAAAGATAGTCCCATAAGCAGCGCAGTGGCCTAGAAGTGAAGACACTCGCCTCCCACTATGAAGGTTGAGCATTCAATCCTAGGCAGCAACTATCCTATCAGGGCACAAAGAGAAACTATCTGCTGAGAACTCTGTCTAGGCATCAGGAAGGGCATCCAGCCAATGAATGCTCAGCTCCATTCAGTCACCCTAACTCCACCCTGAATAAAGGGATTAAAAAACCCCCAGATAGTCCCATGCAAAGCATGGTATTCAATCAAAGGCAATCTGCTCATATAGCATACCGTTAGAATTCCCTCCATGGCCTGGCAAGCCCAGCCCTGCAATTGGCATTCCAATTTAGCCACTTCTTGACGAACAGCTTGTCGCACGGTCTGCATCCGTTGCCTTTCATCTCTGTGGAACATGTCACAGAGACAAGAGAGAAAGTAGCAGCACAATTCTCAACAAAGCACCGGGTGCTTAATCTAATCACAATGCAAAGGTAAAAAAAACTGTTGGCCAAAATATAATACAACATCTTAAAATGATGGCTTGATCTAATTAATTTATTGCATTTGGGAGCAGTATAGGATCATGCCACTTGGCCATAAGAATCAGAGTTGCAACATTTAACTTCAACAGATGATTGTGCCCAGCTAACATTAACTGCTGAGATTTTTGTAAATGAAAAACTAACAAATGCTTTTAGTCTTATTGAATACTGAATTCCTCCCCCCCCCCAATCAAATCATTGGAGAGATGTAGTAGTGGCAGATCCAAGTGGGAAAGAAGGTAAAACATATCTCACTTGCTATTATGCCATAATGATTTTTGTTTAGAGACTATTCTGTTGTGAACATTTATACATTATTTTAAAAATACTGTAGCTCTTACTGTCCTCTACAATGCAGAGGGCAGACACATTTTGTTGGGGAACTATATAAGCACAACAAATGTGCAACGTGCAATAAAATGACAACTACATATACATGTGATGTCATTACCGTCCCTCTTTCAACAGAATATTGGGAAATAAAGCTTCTTGTTCCGCTAGGTGATGCTCAATTTCATCCAGCTTTTCTTGAAACTTCCGGCATGAGTTTTTCATAACTTCAATTTCATGGACTGTACACTAAATACAATACCAAGAAGAAACAACAACATACTATGTATTTACAGTTAAGTGGTAGACAGGCTTATTTTGAGCAGTTACTACAAGAAATTCCTTAGTCTTTGGCAGAATAAACTTGAAGACTTTTCAGGAAAAATGTAAGAATATGGGGAACCTATGACTATCCATGTATTACATGTATTACAATAAGAACTCGGTTAGCACGGTCAATGGTGGGGAATAATAACTATTCTGATTTAATAGTAATCTGCTGAAACTAATGCAACACAGTTATACCAACAAGCATTCTCTACTCATTTATGGAAATCCTCCCCCCAAAAAATCAATCAAATCAATCAATCAATCAGAATAGAGCTGGAAGGGACCTTGGAGGTCTTCTAGTCAACCCCCTGCTCAAGCAGGAGACCCTATACCATTTCAGACAAGTGACTGTCCAGTCTCTTCTTAAAAACCTCCAGTAATGAAGCACCCATAACTTCTGAAGGCAAAAGCTGTTCCATTGGTTAATTGTCCTCACTGTCAGGTTGCTTCTCTCCTTGATTAGTTTCCATCCATTGTTTCTTGTCCTGTCCTCTGGTGCTTTCGAAAATAAATTTACCCTCTCCTCTGTGGCATCCTCTCAAATACTGGAATACTGCTATTATGTCCCCCCCCCCCCAGTCCTTCTTTTCTCATGCGATCTCAGTATGAGAGTCTCACTCTGGGTACTAATATCTGTTTTAATTTATTGCCAATTCTCATTTCTACCCCTACTGTAAGCTGTGAGGATTTTCTTTATTATTATTTCCTTATTATATTCTGGATATTAGGATATTATAGGGCATTCAGGATATTATATCCTGAAGTCATATGTTCATAGTTTTAAACAAGAGGCACATATATACAACACCCCATTTTTAGAGTTTTTTTAAGTCATAGCACTACACATTTGGAAGATGAGTAGAAAAAAAATTAATATTTCATTTGAATTGTTTTATTTACTGAAATTATTGAATGAAGTGATATTAAGCATCACTTTTTAAGTGGGGAAAAGAAAAAAATGGGGAAAATATTTCTGCTTTCCACAAATATTTTTACAAAATGTAAAAATACACCAGGACCATATACTTAAAAAAAAATACAATTAGTTATAAGTGATTTATGAAACACTGCCATCTTGTGGCAAAATTCAGAAGTGTAGCAGCATCTGTGACAAATGCTTAATGCCTATTAATAAAATTTATTAGTTGGAAAAGGTGCTATCAGACTTCTTTTTACCACTCTAAACTAACATGGCTCTCTTTCTACAATGCCATCTTGTGGACATTTTGATTAATCCCCCAAAGTTATAACCTAAAAATAATGTATTAAAAATAGTTCTGTGAAATCCATCTCTCTCCTAGATAAGCGACAGTATGGACATTGGACTTCCTGAGTTACAATTTGGTTTTCAAATATTAATGTTGACTTAAATTTTAGACTCTCCATGAGCCATGATTACGTAGGGACTGTAAACACACTATCTGAATTTGCCTCCTTTCTGTAGAAAAAAAAATTAATCTATACTCGTTGAACACATAGAAAAAGAGGTAGAATCACACCCACAGCCAACCTCTGTGTGATCAACCAAGCTTTAACCAGAATCTAATGCATGTCAATGAATTGCATATGGCTAGCTTACACAATTTGTAATTCAGAAAAAAGCAGAATTTCCAGTCATACAAAAACAATAACAATATTCATGTAGATCAGACATGTCAAACTCGCGACGTCATGTGATGTCACGCAACGTATCGGGACGGTTTTGCCATTGCTGGCAATGGGGTGGGCTTGGCTTCTGAATGACATGTCCGGCCTGTGGGCCGGCAGTTTTACACCCCTGATGTAGATGTTGTAGATTTGAATATTCTGTGTTCAGGTTTATAGAAGGAACATGGAAAAGAATCTCATTCTCTATTTTCCAATTAGTCTATGGAATGTGTGAATAAGATGACAGAAGTTAATTAATTTTGCTGAGCAAGAAAGCCGTCCCATCTGTTGAAAAAGGGCAGCAAATTGGGAATCTCCAGCAAAAAGGAGTGTTGGGCAGCAAATGATGAAAGAGATTTCTTTCTACCTGATACCCTATACTCTAACCTTTTAGAGACCGAGTGCCC
Source organism: Azemiops feae (assembly GCA_023970755.1). Taxonomy (NCBI): domain Eukaryota; kingdom Metazoa; phylum Chordata; class Lepidosauria; order Squamata; family Viperidae; genus Azemiops; species Azemiops feae. Next base: position 310,515 of record JALGBA010002127.1, read on the forward strand.
AAACTGCAACCCAAAACCCACTTATGTATCATCGGGTGCCAGGTGGGCGTGGCCCATTGGGTGGGCATGGCCCATTGGGTGGGTGTGGCTGCGGTAGTCATGGCAGACTGGGTGGGCGTGGCCAGGGTGGGAGTGGCCACCTCGATGTTGCTCATGGGGAGGGACACCTGTGGGCAGGGTTGGGGGAGATCCAGGGGGTCTCTGGTGGGTGGGATGGTGGGCAGGAGGCTCATCCTGCATGGTCAGGCGAGGTGAGGCAGGGGGCAGGGCAGGGGTGCCATTGCTGCAGGGCAAGGCGAGGCGAGGCAGGGACCAGAGCGGCTGCTGCCTGATACCATTGGCCCCCGCACACAGCGAGTGCATGGGGGCCAACTGTGTCCATCAGCAGCCACAGCCTGCCGGCCCCTCGACCAGCGCACTCTGAGGTTCCACAGCCCGCTGCAAATACCGGCCAGCCCTCCAGCAGCGGGCAGAGGAGGGGAGGGGGGATCCGGTATACTGGTTCCTTGCCCAGCTTGTTCCGCAGTCTTATGGCAGCGGCATTGGGTGCAATGCGCGAGGCGGCAAATGGCCGGTTTCGGCACAATGTGGCTATTTGCTGTCGGTTGTGGCTATTTGCCGCCTCACATGTCGCACCCAATGCCACTGCCTTGAGGCCGGGGAACAAGCTGGGCAGAGGTAAGGAACCAGTATACTGGCTTCTTACTGCTGCCCAGCTTGTTTCGTGGCCTCATGGCAGCGGCATTGCGCAGGAGATGGCAAATGGCCGGTTTCAGCACAACATAGCTATTTGCTGCCAGCTGTGGTCATTTGCCGCCTCGCGCGTCGCACCCAATGCCGCTGCCATGAGGCTGCGGAACAAGCCGGGCGGAGGTAAGGAACCGGTATACCAGTTTCTTACCACCGCCCGGCTTGTTCCACGGCCTCATGGCAGTGGCATTGGGCAGGAGGCGGCAAACGGCCGGTTTTGGTGCGATGCGGCTGTTTGCCGCCTCGCATATTGCGCCCAATGCCGCTGCAATGGAACAAGTAGGGCAGGTTCCCCCCTCACCTGCCCATTCAGCTACAGCTTTGGTGGCTCTGTAGGCAGAGCTGCGAAGTTCTCTTCTCTGACAGAGAAGAGAACTTCGCAGCTCTGCTTACAGAGCCACCAAAGCAGCAGGTGGATCGCCGGAGGCTCAGGGAGGGAGGGTGCTGAAGTGGGTGGTCGGGCTATTGGCAAGAGCAATGCGGTTGAGCGGAAAGCGGCCTCAGAACAAGTGGGGCAGGTAAGGAAAGAAATCCCCCCAGAAATTGCCTTTCTTTCCTTACCTGACTCCCAGCCCTGTGCTGTTTCTCCTTCACGATCCGCTGCCGCCACTTGCAAGGACAAAGGAAGTTTTTTTTTGGGGGGGGGGGAAAGGTAAATCAATCAATTCCAACTTTTTGTGAAAGACCGTGAAGTTGGAATTGATTGACCTTTTTCCCCCAAAAAAAACTTCCTTTGTTTCCTTGCACGCTTCAGCACCCTCCCTCTCCGAGCCCCTGGCACTCCACCTGCTGCTTTGGTCGGCCTGCCAGCCCCACCTCAATGCCCTGCCCACCTCCGCCTAGCACAGCTGCCCCGGGGCTGCAGGGGCTGGCCTGGCATGGGAAGGACACGCGCCCCAGTCTCCCGCCATCATGCAGGGTAAGGTTGCCACGCCCGTCCTCACCCAGATGCCCTTGCCTCCCCCAAGCGTTTTGTTTACTAACCTACCTTTCAGCTGCATTCCGTTTCTCCGTTCACTTCTCAAACTTCGCCGCGCGTTTGTGGGACTATTGGTAAAAAAAAAAAAGTTCCATCAGACTTTCTAACTTCTCGCGAGATCTTGCGAGAAGTTAGAAAGTCTGATAAAACTTTTTTTTTTTACCGATAGTCCCACAACCACGTGGCAAAGGCTGAGAAGCGAACGGAGAAGCAGAATGCAGCTGAAAGGCAGGTTAGTAAAAAAATACTTGGGGGAGGCGAGGGCATCTGGGTGGGGGCGGGCCTGGCAACCTTACCCTCTGTGGCTTCGGCAGGTGTCTGGCAGGAGGAGGGAAACAACTGGTCTACCACCATGCTAGCATTGCCACGTTGCTTCTCTATCCCATGCACAGGCCCCATTCCCCCTCCACACCTTTCTTCTCCATTACCGCCATCGCCGCTGCCATCACCCCACGAGGCCAAGTCAGCTTAAAAACAAGGCAGGCCCCCCCCCTCCGCTACATGCCTTTCTTTTCCATCGCTGTCACCTCCATTGCCGCTGCCATCACCCCACCAGGCCAAGGCAGCTCCAAAAATCAGGCAGGCCGCCCCCTGCGCAAAGGCCATCGCTGCTGCCCCAATTGCTGCTGCCATCACCCCACGAGGCTGAGGCAGCTTCAGACACCAGGCAGGCTGTCCCCCTCTGCTATGTGCCTTTCTTTGCTGCCGCCGCCATTGCCACCACTATCGCCACCGCCCCACAAGGCTGGGCAGCCGGTGAGTGAATGCTGCCTCGTTGGGGCCTGCTGAGGCCAGCAGCCAGCCGAGGCAGCTTTAGACACCAGACTGCCCCTCCTCCTTCTCCTCCCCTCCATGGCCGGTTGCTGAAACTTACCACTGTCGACTCATGCTCGCTCGCTCGCTTGCTCTCTGCACCAAATGCTGCTCCTGCCCAAAGTTGCTCCTTTTATAGCCTCACCCCGCCCAGATCTCACTTATTCCCAGACTCCACATGCGTGAAGAGGGGGAGGGGAGCAGCTCGGCCCGACGTCCCTCTATCATTGGCAATGGTGCACGTGCCGATAGAGACGGCTCTGCGTGCCGCCTGTTGCATGCGTGCCATAGGTTCGCCACCACAGGAGTAGAGAGTAGCATTGAACTTGGTAGACAGCACTGGACTTAGTGGAGGCATGTTTCCATTGAATAGAATTGCAAAATTGGATGAAGAAACTTTAGGGCTCATTAAATTCAATGCCCTGGTCAATGCAAGTTCTGCAATATATCTCACTGATGGCTGTCTAGCCTCTGCTTTAATAACAATGGTCAAAAAAGTCCAACACTCCCCTAGCATTCTATTCCAGTGTTGACCCGTTCTCAACATTTCTCCTAATATTTACCTGACATTTTTTCCCCTTACCATTATCACCCAAGCAAATTAGTTTTGTTCTCCAGAGTCATGAAATGTAGTTCTGATTACATAGAAACATTCAGATAATTGAAGGCAGCTAACTGTTCTTCTTGACCTTATTTCTTACAGCTAAACATAAAGAACATTTTCCCCAACCATTTCTCATACAGCTTTCAGTTCTTCTACCATTCTGGTTGCTGTTCTTAAATAATTTGGGGCTCACTGTTATTTCAGACATCTAACCTGATTACTAGCAGAACACAATTTTTTTCATCAGAGAAACAAAATACTAGCCAGTTATTACATTTCCTTTAGCAATACTCACAGAAGAAATGTTTCTCACTGCTGAGCCCTGCAATAATCTGAGAGTTTTCCAAAGCTGTAGCTCTATAGGGCTGTGAGAAGACCAGCACAGTGTGGGGAATTTGCATGTTGCAGCTAAAGGGAAAGATCTCATAAAGCAACGGTGATGGGAGTTCAAAGAGCAACAGTGAGCCATTGGATGGGTACACCAAGTATTCAAAGGTCCATGGGAGCATGCGCTGTACTCTCTATGAAGTCCTGTATCTAAAGAAGCAGATTTCACTAAGTGACCATGCCCATGAAAAGAAGGGAGGCAGTGAAATGGGGGCATCGTTTCCTTCTTCGCTTGCATCTTATGGGTTTGAGCAGAAGCTTCTCTTGTTTGCTTGTATTTTCCCTCTGATAAAACCAAGGACTCATTCCTAGGGCATTGGGACATCTTCGATGGCAAATCCATAGACAGGTCTTTGATGGCAGTTTCACTCAATGACATGCTTTGTTTATTTGATGTCAGCTTTGAAGGCATCTGGATTGTAACAGATTTAAAGGAGTTTGCATTTATTTCAGAGTCAGGAATATGCCCATCTTTGTCCAATTCTGAACCTGATTGTAATAGATTCAAAGAATCAGATTGTCTATTTTTAACATAGGAAAGGGAAAGGCTGGAGCCTTGAAGACTGCAATTATTTGAAATAGCATAAATTTGTGGAGATGCAGTCATGCAGATACACTCATCTTTAGAGGCTGTTGTATCCACATGCTTTAATGCATCCTTGAAAGTAGCATCTTGACATTCACTTGTAACTTTTGAAACTGAAATGGGCAAGTCCAACTTTTTGTAAGGCTTCATTTCATACAATTTTCCTTCTACGCATCCTGCTGTATCTTCTAAAATATCTCTTCTACATACATCTTCCCCCCCTCCTTCTCCTCCTCCTCCTCTTCCTCTCAAAAGTTTTTCACGTTCTTTTCTACCCTGACAATTTTGGCCACCACTAATTAGAGGTGAAATGGAATTTTCCTCTGTAGAAAAAGAACCTCTATTATTCCTTTCTGGAGCTGAAGTACTGTCTTGCACCAAACAATCATCTTCTTTCTCTCGTTGTCCTCTTCTACTTTGCATTTCATTCTTATCCAGCACATATGCTGATTTCCTGACAATATTTTCTGACTGTCCACTGTAAGTCTCATATGAAATATCATCTTCATTTATGGAATAAAAGATTTCCTCTCCCTGTAAAGTATTTTCTTCACTCAGGCTGGGCAGTAATGAAACGGTGTTCTCTACAATTGATATGTTAGGGACAGCCCTGTCTATTTGGGGCTGATAATCTTGAGTCATAAGTAGATATTCTTGCTTATGTTGTGAAAATTCTTGATAATCATGGGAATTGCAACTAACCCTCATGGTTATAGGCAAAGGTAAAACCTGAAATGAAAATGAAAGAGTCTTAACAAATATTCAGATTTAGCAAAATCAGTGTTATTTCACTGAAAACAAAATTGAATTAGTTTGGGCTGCAATTTATTTCCATTTCCTTGTAATTAAATGCCAGTGGTCTCAGTTGAACTTAACATCCGAGAAGACACACACAGAACGGTACAATTAGAATGACTCCAATTTATTGGATCTGACATCTTTAATATTTGTAGTCAGTTATATTCTAAGTGGCCACTATACCGGATTTTAAATGTTTTTCATAATTTATATCCTAGTTATTAATGGTATTAAGGTTCTTCTGAATATTCAAAAATAATTTTAGTATTTTATTAAGCTTTGGATAACACTATAACCTGCACAGAACATTTCAATTATTGGGCAGATTATAAGAATAATAAACTAAGAAATAGTTTATTTGCACTAAATATTTCTCTAGCCACCCACCCCTTTTTAACTTAATGGAATAGGGCTATTATTTCACCATATAAAGCATACAGACACAGTACTAACAGACCAGTATGAAGAAGACTGTAGATAAGATTCATGCACAGGACACTAAGTGAGGTGCTGTCTGCTCAAGTTGCAGTTCCAGACCAGAGCAGTAATTCCAGACATACTAGTTCACAAGTTGAGACTCCAATCCAAAGGACCTCCAAAACTCAGTTTTATTAGAAAGTCTCAAAAAATTTGTTTGGCCCTCCAATTCTTTCTCATCATGGAGATTCTCAGAGTTTTTGCAGCTTTCTTATGCATAATTTTAAATGTGGAAAAAAAGAGTTTAACGTGTTATTTTCAGAAGGGAGATGAAAAACTTTTTTGCTTTGTTATTCTGTTATTCTGAGACAAACAATAGAAAGAATGAATGGAAAGGAAGGTGGAAAAAAGTACAAGGGGGACTTTGTGAGGCTCAGCTCCCCCAACACTTGCAGTACTGCACTTCACGTACACACTAAAAACCAATGTCACTCAGGGGAAAAATGAAGTAGTTGCTTACTGAAGAACCTTCAGGAAATATAGCAAGGCATCTAGAATTTGAGTAGATTTTGTGTTGCAACTGATGAGAAAATTGTTGCTAAGTAACTATAGCTATAAGGAAGGACCAGGGCAGATTAATATGGATTAGTTACTATACGTTTAAATTTTGGGTTAGGCAAAATAGCCCAGAAAAATTTCAGGCAACTGTTGAAACTCAAGACATATTGTATTATGAACACTGAAAATTTTGAACTCAAGAGTGTATTTTAGTAAAGACACACAGAATTAGATTTATTCTGAAAATAACAGGGCCTCTTAGAAATCAGCAGAAAGGTATCCCCCAAGCACTGAATATAGTTTTTAATTGATCTCAGCATCTGATTTCTAAGTTACCTGCAGAGGTAAGGGCTCCAAAGAATCTTCCAGAAATCCACTGCTGTCTGATTGACAGCTGCTTGTTCTCGTTGCTATTGCATCTATTGTTAAAAAAAAATTAAAATGAATGGAATAGTTGAGAAGAAAATTAAGAGTTTTTATTTTTGGTATTTCAGTATGCAGTACTTGTATAAGAACCAAAAATCCTATATAGTTTCTTTTTTTCTTATTACTCCTAAAGTCAAAGTATGTTTCTTAGAAATCTCCTTCCTGCTAAATCCCAGCAAAAAAAAAAAAAAAAGTCTTAGTCAAAAGTGTGTCACAAAATCTTAAGGGATTATCTTGAAGAAACCAAAGGAGAGAGAAGATAAGATGGTATAAACATTGCACAGTGTTGACAGGGTAGGACTGTATCCATTCAAGTTTCTCCCCACCTCATTGTGGCTCTACTGAGAAAGTAATAGAAGGTGCTGCACAGTATATTTGGAGGAGCTATTTTGATGCAGGCTAAATCAGGCATGTAGATTGCATCGGTCTACTTAAATGGATACATTTTACTTGATATATTTAAATTACAAAGTTATATTGTTAGTATTTTTATTTCTCTCTCTGATTTATCACGTTGATATGATTTCTTATTAATTCAGATAGACAAAAGCTGTAAAATAAAGATAATATTACTGTCATGCATTAAAGAAAAACTGTAAAACCAAAGATCATAGTAGCATACAAGCCTTCATGCTCTGAAAAGCAAATAAAATAACTTATTCTATAAACAATGGAGATTAATCCCAAAGGCAAAACATTAATTAAGTCCAGTGATGAAATCTCATACACATTTACCTAGGAGTAAAATCATGTGGATCCTGAAAATAATATCTAATTTGCACAAATGAACTCCTAGTCAGCAAAATATTGTCTCATTGCATAAAGATCTATTTATGTTGAAATCATGGATAGGCACTGTCTCATAAAGAAAATTTCTAAACTCAGTATTAAATAATCCCAGTCATTTATTCAGCACAGTTTCAGAACAGAGAAGAAAGAAAAAATTAGAGATGTGATAGCTGAAAACATTCATAAGCACAGCAACAGCCTCAGATGATAATAAAAACGATGATATCAATAGTCTTTCCTGCACATTCTTACTGCACATTCCTACTGTAAGTGGAGTAATGTGGGTTAATGGCCAGCAGGTGGCAGAAAGAGACAAATATCCAATACAGAACACAAAATGCAGGAACAAAAAAGGTGAATTTGTGGAGGTTCTGGAGGTTCTGGAACACTGGTCATTATTTTGCAATATTGTCATTTGAGTTGCCTGTAAATGTAACAATATGAATTTACTTCTTAGCATATGAAAAGAGTCATATTGCAGATTGAAGCCTATTCATTCAGGGTCTTGCTCTCTGAGTAAACATGTACTGTACACCTGGTGAAGTTCAGAATAACGGAATAACAGAGTTGGAAGGGACCTTGGAGGTCTTCTAGTCCAACCCTATATCATTTCAGACAAATAGTTGTCCAAGCTCTTCTTACAGGAGACAACGTTCAATTTTCAAGACATTGTCCTAACTGGTCCTGTTGTTATGACACATTCACAGTCCAAATCAGTTGATTCCTTTTACATGTGGTAGCCTACAGGGTTGTCACTGCTCAGAAGAAGTCTCCTGTTTCACAGAGCAACTCTGACCATACAAACCAGAATGTTTTTAAAAAACTTTCCATGCCATCTCCTGCCCAATGGAACAATCTTCTCTTTGAAATTCGGCAAGCCTCTACTCTCCTAGCCTCCCAGAAAGCACTTAAGATCTGGATTTTCTCCAAGTGCTGGGAAAGGGTGAGGTGGATGAGAAGATTTAATGAGGGACTATGTTATGTCCTGGGCCTTGCTGAGTCATTCAGCAAGGCTCAGGAAGGCTGCAGAAAGGTTGCAGAGACCCGGACAGACCACGTGTCTACCCGGGATCCAGACAGGCTGTCTCCGGCCTTGCGCGCATGCGCAAGGCGGGAGAATGGCCTACAATGATTGGCTGTGCATCCCCTTGCATGGGGAATATAAAAGGGCAAGTTGCCATTAAATTATTGCTTCTGTTCTGTGAATGTACCAAATAAAAGATCCTTGTTGTGAACCTGCCTCGTCTCGATGTCTGCTTTGCAAGAACAGAACATTGGCGACGAAGGTGGGATTCACCGCATAGGAAGCCAAAGGAAAAGAAGCTAGGGCCAACTCACCTGAAGGCCTGAAGCGAAGAGAAGCGTGGCGTCCAGAAGAAGCAACCGCCTGCCAGTACGAATACGCTGGAGGGGGGCTTGGCTTCGTGGGACCCCTTCTCCTTCCTTGCAGCAAGAGACGTCGAAGAGGCTATCGGTCACAACGATGTCCAAGCTGGGCTGTCTTGTCGAGTTCGACACTTCGCACCCGGAACACTGGAGCTCTTACGCAGCTTGCATTGAGAACTACTTTAGGGTGAACAAGATCCAAGAAGATGGTCTGAAAGCTGCTACTTTGCTGTGTGTCTGTGGGCAAGAGACTTTTGACATTGCCGAGAACCTTGTAGCCCCAGCACCATTGGAATCGATCGCATATGCCGATCTAAAGAAAATGCTGCGTGAGCATTTTGAGCCCAAGCTATCTGTAATCGCTTGGAGGCACCAATTCGAGCAGCGGGACCAGCGGCCGGAAGAATCAGCTGCAGACTTTGTCGCAGCTCTGAGGCAGGCTGCTAGGCCATGTGCATTTCAAGACTTGGAAGAGAGGCTCCGAGATCGACTCGTCTGCTGGTTGCGAAGCCGTGAAATGCAACAAAAGTTATTTGCTAAAGCTAATGTTTCCTTCCAAGATGCCCTGAGAGAAATTGCAGCTGAAGAAGCAGCCGGCGGTGCGGTGAAGGCCTTGCAGTCGACCAAGAACCCTCCAGCAGCAGTCCCGGTCCATCAAGAAGTCATGTGAGAGGCCTCCAGAGAAGAATCCGAGGAAGAAGAGGTGGACAGACTTCAACCGTCGGTGGAGAGAAGACTGCAAGAACGCAGAGGACAGACGCCTGCACCCCTTCGGTGTTTCGGCTGTGGGGGTCGCCACAGGAGAGCCGACTGCCGTTTTTGTTCTGCTGTTTGCCGGGCATGTGGCAGGCAAGGCCACATCGCATCAGCCTGTTTGGGTCACCAGAAAAACAGGTCCCCTGAAGAGTTGCCTCTGAAAGGTACCAAAGTCCCCAGCCAACACAGGGTGGGTTTCTGCACATCCCATAGGGGGATATTTAAAACTGGGGTTCACCGGCCCCTTAAGAAAAAGCTGCACATTGATGTAAAGTTGCAGGGAGTTCCCCTGGCCATGGAGCTGGACACAGGGTCCGCTTTTTCTATTATTTCTGCAGGCACCTTTAAAAAGGTTTGCTCCAGGAGTGGCTCACGAGTCAAACTCAGGCCCTCCAATCTCATCCTCACTGACTTTCAGAATTCACGAGTCAGTGTGAAGGGGGAGGCCATGCTTAGAGTACAGCGTAAGGAATTTGATGGGTTGTTAGAAGTGGTGGTAGTTGGGGGTGATCGCACGAGTCTTATAGGACTCGATTGGTTCGAGGCACTTGGGATCCAAGTGACTGGTCTGAACCATCTGCAAACTGCCAACCTTGCAGGAGTCTGTAAGGAGTTTGCTGATGTATTCAGCTCAGAGCTTGGCTCATACAAGGGGCCTCCCATTGCTTTAAAATTAAATCCAGCCACCACACCCATCAGGGTTAAACCAAGGAGGGTGCCTTTTGCACTCAAAAGTAAAATAGATGCTGAGTTGGACAAACTGCTCCAACAACCATTTTTGAACCTGTGGATTCTAGTCCATGGGAAACCCCCATAGTGACACCATTAAAAGCAAATGGTGAAGTCCAAATCTGTGGGGACTATATATGCACTCTAAACAAGGCCTTGCAACAACATGCATATCCAGTGCCTGTGTTGAGCCACATTCTGGCCTCACTGAAAGGGGGAAAACTCTTTGCTAAGCTTGATTTAGCTCAGGCCTATCAACAGTTACCTGTTGATGAGGCAACAGCTGAGGCCCAAACTATAGTTATTCATAGAGGGGCTTTCAAAGTAAAAAGGCTGCAGTTTGGGGTCAATGTAGCCCCTGGCATCTTCCAAAGGGTGATGGAGCGAACGCTCCGTGGTATTCCTGGAGTCTGCCCTTATTTCGATGACGTCCTCATTGCAGGAGAGTCATCTGGGAACTTGGCTTAAAGGCTGAGAGCTGCCTTGCTGCGTTTCCGCCAAGCTGGGCTGAAGTTACAGCAAGACAAATGTAAAATTGGTGTAACATCCACCGAATTGCTAGGATTTCGTATTGATGCTGAAGGCATCCACCCTGCAGAGTCTAAATTCCAGGCCATTCAACTGGCCCCTAGTCCCCAGTCAAAAGCTGAACTCCAGGCTTTTCTGGGCCTACTTAATTTTTATCATTCATTTCTCCCCCACAAGGCTGCAGTGGCTGAGCCGTTACACCGGCTCTTGGATAAGCAGACTCCATGGACATGGACCAAGGTCCATGAAAAGGCTTTCAAAGAAGTCAAGCCTTTGCTATCCTCCAATGCTGTACTGGCTCACTTCAATGAGCAATTGCCTGTGTGCATCGCATGTGATGCCTCCCCTTATGGGGTAGGAGCAGTGTTAAGTCATCTCAAGGCTGATGGGACTCAGGTCCCTGTGGCCTATTACTCTAGAACTCTCTCATCTGCAGAGCGTAATTACGCGCAGATTGACAGGGAAGCCTTGGCAATAATCTCAGGCATCAAGAAATTTCATGATTTCTTGTATGGCCACCATTTCACGGTCTACACTGACCACAAGCCCTTGCTGGGGTTGTTTACAACCAACGAACAAACCCCTCACATAATATCTCCTAGAATGCTGAGATGGTCAATTTTCTTGGCAGCTTATGATTACACCCTGGTTCACAAACCAGGTACTGAGATGGGCCACACTGATGGCCTGAGTAGGTTACCGCTTAAACAAATAGAGGCAGACCCTGCTCCTGTTGTACACATTCTGTCTATTCAGGACTTACCTGAATCTCCCCTCAATGCTAGGGATGTGGCTGCTGAAATTGCCACTGATCACACGCTTGCACGCGTGCTGACATGGGTGTTGTCAGAATGGCCTGACACGTGTCCAGGTACAGAGTTCCAAAGCTTCTGGCGGAGGAAGCATGAATTTTCTACATTCAAAGGGTGTATCCTGTGGGGAAGCAGAGTAGTCATCCCGGCCTCATTGAGGACTAGAGTCTTGCTCTCTCTGCATGAGGGACATCCGGGAATTGTGAGGATGAAGGCGCTTGCGTGCAGCCATCTGTGGTGGCCTGGACTCGATAAGGACATCGAGGCCCAGGTTCAGGGGTGCCAAGTGTGCCAGCAGTCACGGCCCAAGATGCCCCATGCCCCTGTACATAGGTGGGAGGAGACACTCACTCCATGGTCACGCGTACACATTGACTATTCTGGGCCCTTTCAGGGGCAATTCTTCCTTCTCCTCGTGGATAGCCATTCCAAGTGGCTAGAGGTCGTTCCTGTATCCTCCACTACTACTGCCAGGACCATCCAGGTGCTCAGAGGAATCTTCGCTTCCCATGGTCTTCCTGATGTTCTTGTATCAGACAATGATCCCCAATTTACCTCTTCTGAGTTTCAGGCATTTCTTCAAGCCAACTTGATCCGGCATGCCACGTCTGCTCCTTTTCACCCTGCCACCAACGGTCAGGCTGAACACATGGTGCGTACCACCAAGGAAGCATTAAAGAGAATCACTCAAGGACCCTGGCATCACAGGTTAGCTGATTTTCTCCTTGCACACCGCACCACACCTTGCACAGCTACAGGAAAGAGCCCAGCTGAACTCCGCTGGGGTCGCAGACTCATCACGAAGCTGGACCGGCTGCACCCAGACTGGGTGGCTTCACAGGTATCACAACCGCGGGCACCCAGGAGACTCAAAGTGGGTGATCCGGTTTGGGCCAGAAACTATGGGCATGGACATCTCTGGGTACCTGCTGTTGTATGTAAGGTCTCTGGGCTACTGTCCTACGAAGTGGCCTTGGAGGATGGTCGTGTGCTTAGACGCCACATAGACCAACTGTGCTGGAGGCTTCCTGGCCACGTTTCCGCCCCTAGCTCTGCTCTCAGGGGGAGGGGGACCCCAATTACGATTATGGACCACAGTCTCTCCAAAAGGGCGCTTATCCACATGCTCCAGATGGGGGTCTTGCCATGGAGGTGGCTCCTGACTCTGCTTCTGTTCTGTGAATGTACCAAATAAAAGATCCTTGTTGTGAACCTGCCTCGTCTCGATGTCTGCTTTGCAAGAACAGAACAGACTACATGTGGAAACTTAATTCTGGTGCCAGGTTTTTAATGTTTTTGGTTTTAATACATATATATGTTTTATTATTGATATAATATGGGCAGCCCTATAAACATTTAAAAATAATATAAGCAACAAAAGAAAAAAAAGAAATGCATATTTAAGCTGAACATTAACAACATTCATCCACCCAGACTCACACATCAGAATTCATTCAACAACTCAAATGCAATACAAATTTTCAGAAGTTCTAAATCTACCCAGAAGTCCAACATGTACAAACACATGCACAGATTGTAAAACAGACTCTAATGTTCAATAAACCAACCCAACCCATTAACACAGAATGATATGCCATTCACAGAATTTGCAATTCAGTTGTTTTTTAAAGGAAAAATACAGATGGGAGGCATTTAATCTACACTGTGACTCTCAGGTGGAGTCACTGAGAAGTTTAACCCTTGGATTACTACGGTACTGGGAATCCAAGTCTTTTGTATGCACAGAGATGGAAAGGCCCACAGATCTACACAATAGAAGAATGGATGGTGAAATTAATGGAATTGGCTGAGCTGGCAGAACTTTAACCACCTTGGTTAAAGAAAATGCTTTACCTAACTTTGTTTCTACATGGATACCACTTAGGGGCATTTTGCTTGAGACCAAAAGAAATGCTACATTGATGTTGGGTTTTGGCAATTGGAATTGCTTATAATTGTACAAATAATATATATAACTGAATTTCAAAGCAAAAGGTTACAAATAGCCCTCAAATTACAATAGGTCACAGAGCAACCAGACAAAGTTATTACAGACTCCCCAAAATGTACTTATGACCCAGTTCTGATGTCCCAATGGCTGACCCCACTCCATGGTCTCCTGACTGCATTTTGGGTGCTTGGCATTTACAGACATTTGCAGCATTCCATAGTAATGATCTTGATTTGCAATGTTTTTGCCAATACTGGTGTTTACTTCCAGTTATTTCCACAAAAACATCCCATTACAAACAAAGGGTTTGCTTAATGCCATGGTTTTTGCTTAATGAGTGCAACATTTGCTTTACCACCATTCCATTTGCTTAATGACTGCTTCAAAAGAAAGTAATTAAAAATGGGGTCAGTCACGTGATAACTTAGTTTTACAATGGTCATGACTTAATTAATAATTGGCAGGCTCTGTAATGGTTGCAAGTTGAGGATTACCTACATATTTGTAACAGTACAAAGAAAATTTTGTAACAGTACAAATATTTTTTTTGAATTTTCTGAGTGGTGCGGTGGCCTAGAGATGAAGTTGCTCATCTCCCACTCAGAAGGCTGAGAGTTCAGTCCTAGGCAGTGACAGACATTTCTCTATCAGGGCGCAAAGAGAACTCTGTGTAGGTGTCAGGAAGGGCTGATACCCAGCCAGTAAACGCTCAGCTCCATTCAGTTGCCCCATCTCCACCCTGATAAAAAGGGATTACAGGGTTGTAAAAAACCACTCTTTTTTATTTTCTCCTCTTTTCTCTTTATCCCTTGCACTTTGCCCCTCCCTACTTTTTCTTAGTTGTTTTTTTTATATATTTTGTTCTCTGTAGAGATTTTTTAAAAAGATTTTTTAAAAGAATAGAATATAACAGGAAGCAAAATTTTAAATCTCCATATCCCTCACACCAGGGTTCCATTCTGCTTTACATCTGATTGATTGATCAATTAATTGATTATGAGCCCTCAAATCAGTGTTGACTATCAGTGATCACATAAATATTTTTTCTCTAGAATGATCTGTTCTTAACCTGGACTTTAAAGTCTTCCAACACTATACCCATTGTTACTGACTCTAACTACATCGTAGTTGGTCATTTTCTCCTTCTCTTCCCTTCTATTTTTTTACAGTATTAGAGTGTTCTCCGGAGAGCTAGGTCTTTGCATAATTTATCCAAAGTAGGAAAAATTGAACCTGCTCATTTGTGCCTCTGGATTTATATATTCAGTGATCAATGTCTTTGTTTTCTTGGCCATCCTTGGCATTCTCAGGAGTCTTTTCCAACACTAAAGATCAAAAGAGTCAATACTTTTACTATCTTGCTTCTTTAAAACAACCTTTACTGCTCTTCAACTTTGTTTCTTTAAAGTGCACAAAGAATACCATTATTTACCCTGTTCCGATCCTTGTAGGTACAGACACATCATAGCATCTCAGTATCTTTTCCATGGTTTTTTAATGGTTGATCTCAAAAAACTATTTACCTCTTTGATATTTTCATTATCAATTCTGAGTTGTTGTACCTATTGACAGTTTGGTCTTCTTTGTATTTAAGTTTAGTCCATTCTTTCCACTATGTTCCTTGACTGTATTAGCAGGTCTAGCAGATCCTTTGCATTTTTGGCTGATGAAATAGTGTCATCAATATAGCACAGAATATTGATGTTTCTTCCTCCAATCTTAAAACATGCTCATTCTGTTCCAGTCCCAAGTTCCCACAATATATATTGAGGATATAGGTTGAATAAATAAGGGAAGAATATATAGCCTCATCTTACTCCTTTACCAACCTGGATTTTTTTTGGGGGGGACATATTCTGCCCACGTGGCTTCCTGATCTGTATATATGATGAAGACATTTATATATTTGAATTTCTCTCACAGATTAGCATCCAATCTGAAAGGCTGCTCTGACCAAATCTTGTTTAAAGGAGTAGACCACTTGATATTCCTGAATGTTTCCTAGATCCCATGATATTTAGCAATTTGTCAAGGTGAGATTACCAATGCTTTGCACAAAATTTCATACACAAGTTTCCTACACAAAACAAAACGTGCAACTTTGAAGATGATCATTGAAGTCTTTTAACATGTCACAATTTCTTGAATTATTTGATACACAATTTTTCAAGGAGGATTTTTGGCTCTGGTGTAACTAACTGTTTATATAAAAGTTCTCTAAATACCATTCTTTTTATAGCTTCTGCCTTAGTGTTGTTATTAACGATAAGCCTCCTCCCTCTATCCACTCATACTGAAGTCAAGATAGCACTTCCTCACTGTTACAAGAGTGTAGCACCATGGATAAAACTGAGGTTTTTTTTTAAAGTCAGCTGATCAATGACTCCCATAGAGTCTGACTTCTAGCAGAAATGACAGTAATAAGTCCATCTTTGAGTCACATAAAAATAATTGCCAGTCTTAGAATAAAATAAGATTAATAAAAGCATCACAAGATGCCAATTCACTTTAACAATGGCCTTTGACCTCTTCCCTTCCCTAAGGAATGATATATCTTTGCCAGATTCTAGAATGTCCTTCCTTCCCAGATGTTCATATTATCTTCATCTTATTAACTGGCTTTAGTCCAGTCTCTAATCCCTGTTAAACAGTATAAAAGACGGCCGACATCCGTGCGGAGTTCTCATAAAAATGAGACATAAAGCTGTATGCATTAAAAGCAGAGATAATACTGCAGACCAGTCTTCCCCAGCCTAGCACCCTCCAGATGTGTTGAACTTTAAAGTCCCTTATCCCAAGCAGCACATTTAGCTTGAGAAAGGCTGGTTGGTAGACTTTTCTTCCCTTGGCAGTTTCGAAGGGATGCTGGAAAAAAAAATGGTACTGAAAGAACTGACTTTTTGGAAATTCAACATCTGAAAAGAAAAAAAAGACTGAAACTAAATTATCTAATCTCATCAGTGGAAGACATAGGCAAACCTAACTATAGAATAGAACATTGTATGCATTAAAAATAATATGGAAAGACATTTGGCTTTTGGTACAGAGCTCATCAGGCCACCAAGTTTGTTCTAATATTGATTTATATAATCGGGAAACAAAGTCAGTTCATAAGCTCTCTTTGCTGGCTTTTTTGTTTTGCCAAACTCAGAGAAAGTAGATTCCCATTGTTTAAATAATACAGAACCCTCATCTATTATCTAGATAACTAGCTAGATAGTTTTTTGGTCATTGAGATCTTCATATTTCAAAATTATTCCTTCAGCTGATGAGGGAAGAATGGAGACACAATCACATATTTGAAAGAAGACATAAAATATCAGTCTCTCTCTTTTTTATTTAGCACATTTAATTTCTTTTAGCTTTAATCTGAAAACTGATGGAAGGTTACATTGCCAATGTTTGGCAGTTTGCTGCTAAATTTAGTAGTCTCATTTTTGAAGTTCCAATTATTGCAAAAGTGTGTTTGTGTCTGTGTGTAATCCTGTTTTGGTGCTTTCTGATTTGGTATTTCTTGCAGACACATAGTCACTTAGACTTGAGTTTAGAATCACCATCTAGAAGAAAATGAAACTTGTATTAAGACTATTCTCATCCGCCACATCTCCTTTGATGCCATTGCAACGAACAGCCAAGTAGAACAGGGAGATAGTGCTGTCTGTTCATTCACTGAAGTTAGCCAATGAAGCTTATTAGCATAAGATTTAGGACTGATGAAAGAAAAAGTATTTTTACTGTTCTGTTTCTTGGTAGGCATTGAAGAGGCAGGACTCAACAACAGGTACTTCTTTATTCGCAGCTAAATAGAACTCAGAACAAAATGGCTCCACCCCTTTTTATACATTCAGCCTGGGGCGTCGCCAGCCAATCAATGCAATGTATTTTCCCGCTCAATTGCATGCTAGTTATTCCTTGCAGTCAGCAAGTCTGACCCAGCAAGCCACGTGGTCTGCTGAGTGTTCCGGTGCAGCTCCCTGCACCTGTTCTCAATTAAGCCCAGTACATAACACCCCTCCCCTCTTGGTTCAGGAGCAGAAAC
Organism: Azemiops feae; assembly: GCA_023970755.1. Lineage (NCBI taxonomy): Eukaryota > Metazoa > Chordata > Lepidosauria > Squamata > Viperidae > Azemiops > Azemiops feae. The sequence goes on from JALGBA010002127.1 coordinate 327,823, forward strand.
GTACTATTTTACAATACTACAAGCGTTCCTTCACAATGTACATTATAACAAACAATAATACACAACATTATAGGTTTTCCATTTCAATACATTATAACAGACAATAATACACAACATTATAGGTCTTCCATTCCACTGGAACATATATAAGCATCTCCATTATACTTATAATTAACACATAAACATTTACATTTTCACAGACAGAGACCTTACATAGTCCCTTAAGAACTTCGGTGGGCCTTTGGCCCACTCCGATCGTCTCAGAGCTGCTGCAAGTAGCTGATCTGCAAGCTCACCTGCCAGGCTCGACAGACCGGGACTTTGGGACCCGTTTGATATGGGTGAACCCGGATCGTTAAGGATGGCCTGTTCCGGTAGACCCGAACCTTTGTCCATTTGACTTTGGCTGGCCTGTTCCAGTAGGCCCAACCCAGAGTTCCGTGGTGGGGTGGAATTCCCCTGATCGGCATACACAACCAGTTGAAAACACTGTCCCGTTGGCGCCACACCTGAGGTTGAAGTGGCATGGAAAGCCGATTGAGCGCAATGTCCCATGGACGTGGTGCCCGAGTCAGGAGCCGCCTCATTGGCAAAACCTCTATTCGGTGAATGCAATGTTCCGCTTTCACTGAGTGGTTGAGCTTCACGATTGGGATCGTGGTCCTCCTCCCCCCCGAGTGCAGAGTCAGGAGCGGAAGAGTGGCATGGCAGTCTCCAACGCAGCTGATCAATGTGCTGGCACAACACGCGACCATCCTCCAATGCCACTTCATAGGAAAGTGGCCCAGTAATCTTGAAAACCACAGCTACCACCCACAGTGCACCTGGTGCATAATTTCACGCCCAAACCAGATCACCCACTTGCAAGCGCCTCGGTGCCCTCGGCTGCTGCACCTGCGATGCCATCCGATCAGGGTGTAATCTATCCAACTTGGTGATAAGACGGCGACCCCATCGGAGCTCCGCTGGGCTCTTGCCCGTGGATGTGCACGGTGTTGTGCGGTGGCAGAGGGGGAAGTCTGCCAACCTGTGGTGCCAGTTGCCACGGGTGATCCTCTTTAAGGAGTCCTTTGTGGTGCGCACCATGGATTCCGCTTGGCCGTTAGAGGCCGGGTGAAATGGAGCCGAAGTGGAATGCCTAATCATATTCGCCCTCAAAAAGGACTGGAACTCCGATGAAGTAAACTGAGCCCCGTTGTCGGAGACGAGGACATCTGGGAGGCTATGTGTGGCAAAGATGCCACGAAGAACCCTAATGGTGATGGCGGTCATCGTAGAAGACACTGGAATGACTTCCAGCCACTTAGAGTGACTGTCCACAACAATGAGGAAGAGCTGCCCCTGAAAGGGGCCAGCGTAGTCGATATGGATCCTCGACCAAGGAGCATGGGTGGTTTCCCATCTATGGATGGGAGCCTGTGGCATTTCTGGCCTGGACTGCTGGCAAATGTGGCACCCTTGGACCTGGGCTTCGATCTCTTTATTGAGCTCAGGCCACCAAAGGTAGCTGCGCGCAAGCGCCTTCATCCGGACTATTCCCAGATGTCCCTCATGCAGAGAAACAAGGACTCTAGTCCTCAGTGAGGTCGGGATTACTACCCTACTTCCCCACAGTATACAACCCTTAAAGGTGGATAACTCATGCTTCCTTTTCCAGAAACTCTGGAAGTCAGTGCCAGGAAACGTGTCAGGCCATCCTGTGAGCACCCAGTTCAACACACGTGTTAGCATGTTGTCGGTAGCTGTCTCTGCAGCTACATCCCCTGCATGGAGGGGAGACTCAGGCAAATCCTGGATAGACAGGATGTGGTTGGCTGGTGCAGGATCAGGCTCTACTTGTTTTAAAGGCAACCTACTAAGGCCGTCTGCATGGCCCATTTCTTTGCCTGGTTTGTGAACCAGACAATAGTCGTAAGCAGAAAGGAATATTGACCATCTCAACATTCTAGGAGAGATGATTTGGGGTGTCTGCTTGTTCATTGTGAACAACCCCAGAAGCGGCTTGTGGTCAGTGAAGACCGTGAAATGACGGCCATACAAAAAGTTGTGAAACTTCTTGATGCCAGCCACAATGGCCAATGCCTCTCTATCTATTTGGGCATAATTCCGCTCAGCAGCAGACAGAGTCCTGGAATAATTTGCTATAGGGACTTGTGTCCCATCAGCCCTGAGGTGACTTAAGACAGCCCCAATCCCATAAGGGGATGCATCGCAAGCTATGCTAACTGGCAATTGCTCATTGAAATGAGCCAACACTGCATTGGAAGACAACAAAGCTTTGACCTCAGCAAAAGTCCTTTTGTGGACACTTGTCCACTTCCATGGGGCCTGTTTGTCCAAGACCTGGTGTAACGGCTCTGCCACTGCGGCCTTGTGAGGGAGGAAAGCATGATAGAAATTAAGGAGCCCCAAGAAGGCTTGAAGCTCTGCCTTCATTTTGGGGCTGGGTGCCTGCTGAATCACTTTGAGCTTGGATTCAGCAGGGTGGATGCCTGTGGCATCTATGCAAAACCCCAGGAATTCTGTGGAAGTGACTCCAATTTTGCACTTCTCTTGTTTGAGTTTCAGCCCCACTTTGCGGAAACGCCACAAAATGGCCCGGAGCCTGTCAGCCAGGGTTTCGACTGAATCCCCTGCGATGAGAACATCATCGAAGTAAGGGCACACAACCGGAATATTTCGGAGCGTGCGCTCCATGACACTCTGGAAAATGCCAGGGGCTACATTTACCCCGAACTGTAACCTCCGCACCTTGAAGGCTCCTCTGTGGGTCACTATCATTTGGGCCTCTGCCGTGGCGTCGTCCACCGGCAGCTGCTGGTAGGCCTGAGCCAAATCTAGTTTGGCGAAAATACCCCCTCCCTGTAGAGAAGTCAGAATATGGCTGACTACAGGCACCGGGTAGGAGTGCTGCTGGAGAGCTTTATTTAATGTGCATTTATAGTCAGCACAGATTCTGACTTCTCCGTTGGCCTTAAGTGGTGTGACAATGGGGGTTTCCCATGGACTGCTGTCCACAGGTTCCAAAATGCCCTGCTGAAGCAATTTATCCGGCCCAGCATTGATCCTTTGCTTGAGAGCAAATGGCACCCGATGAGGCTTAATCCTGATCGGTGCTATTGAGGGATCTAGCCTTAAAGCAATAGGAGGCCCCTTGTATGCCCCTAACTTTGGGCTGAAAACATCAGCAAACTCCTTACACACCTCTGCAAGGCTTGCCATTTGCAAACTGTTTAACCCCATCACCTGGATGCCTAGCGCATCAAACCAATCAAGTCCAATCAGACTCGTGCGGTTGCCCTCAACAACTATGATGTCCAACGGACCCTCGAAATTCCTGAATTTCACACTGAGTTTGGCCTACCCCTTGATGCTGACTCAGGAATTCTGGAAATCGGTCAAGAAGAGATTCGACGGCCTGAGCTTAACTCGATGGCCGCTTTTACAGCAAATCTGCCCCAGGGTTCTTTGAGAAATTATGGACAGAGTGGAGCCCGTGTCCAGCTCCATGTCTAAAGGAACCCCCTGTAGTTTGACTTCAAGATGAAGCTTTTTCTTCAATGGCCGGTGGGCACCTGTTCTAAACACGCTGCTTCTCATCGTGCAAAAACCCACCTGGTTCTGACTGGGGACCCCGGTACCTTTCCGAGGCAACTCTTCCAATGGACGGTCTTTTGTACGACCCAAACAAATGGCAGCGATGTGGCCTTGCCTGCCACATGCCCGGCAAGTTGCGGTGCAGAACCGGCAGTTGGCCCGCTTGTGGCGGCCTCCGCATCCGATGCACCGAAGGGAACTGCCTTCTCAGGATGCCTGTGGGGCCTTCTTTCTTGCGGTTGCTGTAACTGATCGACCTCACTGTCCGACTCGGATTCTTCAACCCTCTCGGTGTTCTCTAGATGGACGGTGTCCGAGCAAGGAGGGTTCCTGGAAAGTCGCAAGGCCTTAACAGCTCCTCCTGCTGCTTCTTCAGCCGTTATCTCCCTCAGCGCATCTTGGAAGGAGACAGTGTCTTTGGCAAAAATCTTTTGCTGCAGTTCTTGGCTTCTCAGACCACAAACTAGCCGGTCTTGTAGTCATTCTTCCAGGTCCTTAAATTCGCAAGGCCTTGCAGCTTGTCGCAGAGCAGCGATGAAATCAGCAGCGGTCTCTCCAGGGTGCTGGTCCTGCTGTTCAAAAGCATGTCGCCAAGCTATGACTGACAGCTTCGGCTCAAAATGTTGTTTGAGCATTCTTTTCAGCTCCGCGTAAGTAATGGACTCCAAGGGTGCCGGAGCAACCAGGTTCTCCGTGATATTGAAGGTTTCTTGACCACAAACGCACAACAGTGTCACGGCCTTCAGTCCATCCTCCTGAACCTGGTTGACTCTGAGATAATTTTCCACCCTGGCAACATAGGAGCTCCAACATTCAGGATGCTTGACGTCGAATGTGCCAATCTTTGCCATTGTGTAATGTTGGTGGCCTTTTCAACGCCTCGTGCTGCGCAGGCTTCTGAAGTGGTTCCAGGACGACTCCTTGCAGTATTCTCCTACAGCGATTCTGGACTGGCAGGCAGAGCGAAGGAGATTGGAACGCCGTACTTCTCAGCAACTTCAAAGCTTCCCGTGGTGAGTTGACGCTTGACTTTTGCGGTAGCACGATCCCACCTTCGTCGCCAATGTTCTGTTTCTTGCATTGGTAGGCATTGAAGAGGCAGGACTCAACAACAGGTACTTCTTTATTCGCAGCTAAACAGAACTCAGAACAAAATGGCTCCACCCCTTTTTATATATTCAGCCTGGGGCGTCGCCAGCCAATCAATGCAACGTATTTTCCCGCTCAATTGCATGCTAGTTATTCCTTGCAGACAGCAAGTCTGACCCAGCAGGCCACATGGTCTGCTGACTGTTCCGATGCAGCTCCCTGCACCTGTTCTCAATGAAGCCCAGTACATAACATTTACCAAATGCATCATTCATTTATGGAACTGCCATTAGTTGTAGTAAATGCCACTACTGTAGATAGATTTTTTTAAAAGATTACCCAAATCTATAGAGAATGAACCCATCTATGGTTATTAACCATAATAGTCAAATATGAACCATAGACTCCTAGAAGTTTTATATAATTGTGCTTTGCATGCTATATATTTCCTACTGAATGTAGAAAAAAAAGTTTGGTACTAGAAAGAATTTGTCTTTCATCTAGCAGGACTTATGTTTTGACACAGAATTTTTCTTTTACCCTGATATCATCTAAGCAAAAACTTGACTGACAACCAGTCAGATGTAGTAGTTAAGACATGAGGCTAGAAACTGGGATTATATGACATGAATTCTAGTTTTGCCTTAGACACAAAGACAGCTTGTTGACTTTCAGCCATCAGTTGACTCTCCCTCAGTGCTAGGGATACAGTATGGAATTGGCAAACCTCTTGAAAACATTATGAAGAAAACCACATGGGTATCTCCATGAAGTCACCAGAAGGAGTCAAGACTGACCTGAATAGCCATAGGAGTTGCTTATCCCTTAAAGGAAGCAAATCCTTAAATATCTTGCAGAACCAAGGTCATGCCTGAGAATAATGCAAGGTTTCATTCAAAGCACTTCAGCTACTTTAGACTTTTCAGAATCCTATGTCACTGTCAGTTTATAGATCAGTCACTTTGAGTGACAAAATGGCAGTGTCAACTCTACAACCAACCTGGCTGCAGCCATCTTGCTCATTCTAGGTTGCCACAAAGATGGGAGGGGGTATGGAGGCACTAAGAACCCCTCGAAAGTTGTCCCCTAAGCAAGTTAGCTGGACTTAGTATTTCAACCATTTTAATTTCACTCTCAGATACCTCCCTGCGGGGGGGGGGACTTCCTAGCAGATGCTTTGTCTAGAATGCCCCAATATAAAAGCCGCTGGGAGGAAGTTATTAATTCCATCATTCCTCTACCACAATCAGTCTCTCAAGTAACCATGAGAGGTCAAATGCAGAGGAAATTGGACGAGCCTGATAGTCAATTAATGCAAAGACTCAAAGAGGAACTTAAAACAGACCCCTGGTTCAGAGACAATAGATCACTACTGACTTATCAAGATGGACTAGTCTGGAAGAGTTCAAAACTATACCTTCTGGTATCCCTCAGAATTCTTCTGCGTAGTCATGATGCAAAACAAGTCCTTCAGCGTAGTCATGATGCAAAACAAGCTGCTCATTTTGGTTTTCTAAAAACTTTGCATTTGGTACAGTGGCAGTTTTGGTGGCCAGGCATAAAAAAAGACATGGAAAGTTATGTACAAAGCTGTGTTACCTGCGCAGCTATGTAAAAGCACTCTGGAAAACCTCCTGGTCTATTGCAACAAGTGGCTGATCCTTCCCAGTCCTGGGGGAGATAGCCATGGACATTTTTGTGGAATTACCTGAAAGGGGGAGCATAGTAATTTGGATAGGGGGGTTCAATTTACCGCAAAATTCTGGAGGCAGTTTGTAAAACTGATTGGATCAACCCAGGGGCTTTCATCTGCTTTTCATCCGAATATGAATGGATTGGCTGAACGTATGAATGAAATGGTGGAACAATACCTCAGATGCTATGTTAACTACCAACAAACTAATTGGGTGGACCTCCTGCCTTTCGCTGAAGTGGCATACAACAATACTGTACACAGTAGCACTGGACTTACTCCATTCAATATAAGTACTGGTCAGGAGTTTGTCCCTATGCCCGAATACCCCCAAGAACCTCCTACTTCACAGACCCTAGATCAGTGGGTGACTTCTTTGGGTGAACGTAAAGCCCAAGCAGCTAAGACATACAAGGAACAAGATGATAAGAAGTGATCCCCCCAGAGGCCATTCCATGTGGGGGAGAAGGTTTACCTCTCCATTAAATATCTAAGGTTGAAATTACCTAGCAAAAAATTGGGACCTAAGTTTCTCGGTCTTTTCCCTATAATCAGAATTATAAATCCTGTCACAGTTCAGTTGAAACTCCCACAGCTATTAGAGAAAGTTCACCCTGTTTTCCACTGCAGTTTGTTAAAACTGGTCACAGAATCATCTTTACGGCTGATTCCAAAAAAGGTGCCTGGTCCCATTTTAGTAGAGGGAGAAACTCATTATGAGATAAAACGTATTCTTGATTCTAGATTGTATAAGGGAAAGTTACAGTATTTAGTTCAATGGAAAGATTACCCCTTGTCGGAAGCCACCTGGGTAAAATATACAGATGTAAAAGCAGACATATTAACATGGAGGTTTTATGACAAACACTCTCAGAAACCCAGGGGGATTCCTAATTTGTATTTTTGTTCCCTCTACAGGACTTGCTCTCTTCTTAGGGGATCCGACTGTCAACTCTACAACAAACTTGGCTGCAGTCATCTTGCTTGTTCTAGGTTGCCACAAAGATGGGAGGGGGTATAGAGGATTTCTGCTAGTCTAAACAAGTCACTCTCTGTGGGAACCAAGATCATTTCTGCCAGTTAGATTGGGAGGGGGAGCATTTGGGTAGAAAGTCTGCTAAACCATTCTATTGGGAAAAGTAGATGATTGCATAGCATTTGTAATAGTGTAACTCTTTAGAGGGAATTTCAGACTTGGTTTCACTTTTGACTGTGCCAATACTATGTAACCAATAAACATGTTCTTTGAGGAAACATCTAACCTCAGAGTTTTAATTTATTTGCTCTTGTCTATTGGAACCTTGGCAGGCAGGCTTTTTATTCACTAGCAGGGAAGCAACATGTCATATAGAAGGTGTAAGGCCCAGGGATCACCATGCTTGTGGTGATATAAAGATCACTCTTTAGACTGTTTGAATTTGATGCATGAGTTTTCTACATCAGTCTAATGTTGGGCCAATTCCCAAGACATTACTACTGCCAAATAATTACCGTATTTTTCTGTGTATAAAATGCTATTTTTTCCTGCAAACACCCTGTTCAAAAATCAGGTGCATCTTATACAAGTGCAGTGTCTTATACACGAAAAAATAATGGTAACCTCCACAGCCCAGGGCATGCCTGTGTGGGTTCTTTACATGCCGCTGCCATGCCACCTGGTGCAGGCTTGCCACTAATGGGAGGGGGGAGGGGGCAAGATCGTCGGCTGGCCGAACTTCCAGATTTGCCAGCTCAGCTGTTCGGCGCGGAGGACGGCGGGGAGTTTAAAACCTGCCTTCGCTTCCCTTGCCTTGCTGTCATACCGGTGCTCACTCTGGTTTGTTTACCAGGGTCGGAAGGCTGCTGCTGTGAGCTGACTATGCATGCTCATCGTGCCAGATGCTGGTTAGGTGGGTGGGGGGTGGGGCCGGCCGGGAGGCATCTATTTAGAGTGCTGGGAGGCAATTGCTCCCAGCGCTGACTTTGTTTGCTGTAAGCTTGGAACTCGCATGCCAGAGCGTCTTATACAAGGGTGCATCTTATAGATGGAAAAATACAGTATATAACACTCAGTAGCAAAAACATAGTTCCCTCATATATTATTTCCTGTCTGTCTGCTACCATAAGGTTACTTTTGTGAACTGGGGATAATCTAGAAAGGACAGAGCACAAAAGAGAAAAAAGGAATTATCTAGCCACCATGGAAGACCAACATGTCTGAAATGGCCATTGAGAAGAAGCAATTGAGAGGTATATCTTTACCAACAAAGATGATCAGATGCCATTGTATGATTTCACTATGTACAATGGCCAGAGGTGTCTTATATAAATCTTTGTAATTATTTGTCCTTGCCCATGCAGACCATTACTACAATTGTGAACCTTCATTCTACTGTTTTCTCCTCTCTCATTAATGCAATGAGACACTGTTTGATAATCCAGGAGCAACTATCCCAGGTGCTCCTTCTCACTGCCACTCTAGTTCAATGGAACAAGAATATTAAAGCCTAGCCTATGAAGATCAGACATTATGAGGTGAAATGTAGATAATTTATACCTAAGTTTGTCTATAGCACTGGAGATATAAATTATCTGATAAAGTCTTCATGGTTATGCTTTAAAATTCCCACTCCACTGAAGGCATGAGTCATGGGAACAACTGTCCTCCCTTAAGCTAACTTTCTACAAGATATAGCAAGCCCATCAGGAACCTTGGTTGATTTGTCAAGCTTGGGAGAAAATGATTGGCAGGTGAATGGATTAATCACATTCTTTCTAGTAATTCTTCCATTACTATTTCCGGTTCTTTCTTGGAAACATGATATAAGAAACTCCTAATAATTTTTATGATCCCAGTGTTGGGATTCAGCCAATTCGCACCACTTCGGCAGAACCAGTAGCTAATTTTTTGTTGCCCAAGCCCAGAATGGACTTCCGGAAGAGGCATCCACACAGAGAACTGGTTGTTCACATATTTGAATTCCACCATTGGGTCCACCCTAACGCTAACATCTCTATTAATTGAATATATCTCAATTAATAATAACAATAATATCTCATTATCTCTCATAAATATTAAGGTTTAAGGATGGATGAAGCAATTATGACCTTACAGCTGTTTTCAAAGTGCAGCTTCCAATGTCTTCCACCATTGGTGGTACCGTGGTTTCTGGGATTTGTACAGTGGCAATATTTCTTAGGCCAATTGCTCCAAATTAGGTATTTCCATCTCTTATCCTACATACCTAAAATAAGTAGTAGCTTTGCGGTAACAGAATCAGGAGCTGACAAACTGACTGATTTTAGCCACCCTTTATTTTTCTGCTCAATATACTTGTTGCTGTAAGGATAAAAATTGGAAAGAATATTATGGGACCAACTTCCAGATGCACCACATGGAAGTCCTGGCGGAAATGTTGGATATAAATTATATCATATACATCTGCACACACCATCTGTGGGGTTTTCTTTTTTAAAGAATAAATAAATAAATAAATACTGATTTCCATCCAGATATAGGAACATGGCTTGAACTTCATTAAAATCCATCACTTGAAATGCATTCAGTTATGTTTTAATATATCAATAAGCAGAGGAACTCCTCAATTTCATATAAAAACAAAGAGGCGTGTTTTGAAGAAACACGATAAGTACAAAATACCTTTTGCTTCAATCATTAGCATTTGGCAAAGAACGGCCATCTGTGAAATCCAACAGACTGTCCTGATGCCATTAGAAACAGGGAGAAGCAATGTGACATTCTTTTTTTCTTTTTTTCTTTTCTTTTTTGCCATCCAGCAAATTGTCCCCTTATGTACTTTACCAAGGGAAAATAAACAAGATTCACACTTTTGGAAAACAGTCAATTAAAAAAAAAATGCTGATTGCCTTCTGCAGATATTCCCATGGTGCCAAACTGTATGCGAAAAGATGGCAGGATGGAGGAGAAAAAGGAGGAAGAAGAGGAGTGAAGGTGTGATAATTAAAAGAATTGCCACTCTGTAAGTCAGTAGAGCTAATATGTCAACTCAGCAAGCTGGGGAAGTAGAATATGCCCAGCTGCTAGAAAGACTCAAGCGTGGTTTGGTCCCTGGCACCACTTGTTGCGACAAGATGAATCACAAATGGTGTGAAAGTGGGTTTCCATGCTACCCTGTGCCAGATGGAGATGGTTACTTCTCTGATTGATAGCATCTTGGGCTGCAAAAGGGACTGAATGCTGCTGTACTGGCAGAGCCGCTTCATTTCTCCTTTGGTCAATGCCATCTTGGAAAAAGATCTGAGCACAACTGGAAGAAAAGAGAATTCTAAGCAGAGAGCTGGAGAAACAAATGATTCCGTTCCTAACACAATTAGGGGGGGGGGGTGTTTGGTGATGAAATAATGTGATTCTGATAATAGAAGGACCATTTTGCTTACATTCATGCCTTTTGTATAAAGATTGACTGAATATGGGAAGCATGTAAATCATCTTGATTCCCAAGTCCTGACCCCAGAGCACATTCAACATGGGTGTAAATGAAGATTGCCCCAATCTTTATTACATTTTCTCATCTTCATTCCCTTTCCTGCATTGCCACCAGCCAGGATCTTCAAATGAATGCTTTATCAAATATAAATTGCCAATAAAGTAGCTACAGCCTCCTGCTGGGAGTCAGACATTTGCTGGGTCCTTCTAATAGAGGACACTGAGCAAAGCTTCATTACAGAACAATGGTGGTTGCTGCCAGAGCTTACAGATTTGAATAAACAACAAATAAGCAACATCTGCTCCAGCATATGTGTATGGTGGGGAAAAAAGCCACAAAATAAAAGAATTTGCAAATGCCAAAAGCAAGACTAAACTGCCAGTGCTACTGTAGAGTGAATTTTTAATTGCACATGCATACAAGGCAGGCTGGGGGTATTAGTCTCACATATGTCTGCTTGCTGCCAACCTGGGAGTATAGATGAATTTAATTAAATAAGGATTATCCCTTCTCCCCAGTACAATTACTTATTTATAACAATGATAGAATTGCCTAATAAAAATTGTAATATTTCCTTTTAAAACACATATATTCAAACCATTACTCAAAAACAGGCTGGCATTCATTTAAGAATGTGTGTGCGTGTATGTGTGTGGGTAGATCTAGTGAACACATAGGCAGAATGTGGGTAAAAATAAAGATCTGGCCATAGAATCCAGGAACACTATTAAAACACTTTTCAAAGAATATAATTGTTGATTCAAGTTTAGCTTATGTTCCAAACAACTGGTCTTTCTAGGACAGGCTCAGATGTTCTTGGATTTTTTTTGGCCTTTTTGGTCTATTATTTATCTGCAGTGCCATTCCAGGGAAGGAGATCTCTGCAGTTCCCAGCTGTCTCATTATAATAACAGGATCCCCTTTATAGGAAAAAAATTGTCTGTTAAATTACTTCCTGCCATCTCAAAGGTCCAGAAATTCATGCAATTAAAATTTGATCCATCCATCCAATATTCATGTTATCTTATCTTTTAATCAAATTATATGGTCAACAAACTTGATAATTATATTAAAACAAATTAAAAATCAAAGCAAAAAGATCAAAAATATGTCTCCGGCCAATCATTTCCTAATTTATTTTAGAATCTGTTATATAATTTATTATAGAAGAGGCTCAGCTAACATCCTGGCTCAATTTCACTGTATCTCAAGAGTATGCTTTTCCAGAGAGCAGGGGGCTACAGAATAGATATGCCCCCATCAAAAAACAGTGTTTCATAGAGTGGACCAGAACATACCAATATGTATTCTACAATGGATCTGATAGAATAAGCAGAAATAAAGGAGGCACACTGGTGCAACAGCTTAATGGTGCTGGATCTGTCGATCAGAAATGGCTGATACTCCAACAGATGGAGTGAGTTCCCATCACTTGTCTCTAGCTCCTGCCCATCCAGCAGTTTGAAAGCATGAAATATCATGAGTAGATAATCCACTTCAGTAGGAAAAGCTGGCTGCAGTTGTGAGGAGAACTGGAGCCAATGCTGGACTTGCCTGGATGCAAAGCCCTGGATGAGACAATAACCCAAATGCTGTTGTCTAATCTTGATGGAATCACTTCATAATCCAGCCTAAAGATATATAACAGCATTAGCAGCATACTAGGATTCTTGACCCCATACCAATATATGAATCATCCATAGATTTCATATAGATGTTAAGTAGGAACTGAAAGGTTGTAGAACAGGGGTCCCCAACCTGTGGTCCGCATCCTGGTACCGGGCCATAGCCTGTTGGCCACTGGCCCCTGGAAATAGCTGGTGAACCCCCCCCCCACTCGTGGTAACACCATCATGTGGGGGCTAGCAGCCCCATTTGTGCATGCACGGGGACGTTAAGCACCACAGTCAGCATCACGCAGGCAACAGTGGCCCGTTTGCACCAGCACGCAGGTGCCAGTGCGCATGCTGTGGTTGTGTGTGGTCCACTTGTGCATGCGCACACATGCTAGCGCCACCATTGTGCACATGCACACATTTCCCTGCTGCTCCCTTTCCTTCCGGGCCACCAAGCTGGAAATGTTGGGAAGCTCTGTTGTAGAATATAAGATTAGCACTGGCTGGAAATATTCCCAGAGGAAGGAGGGAACCATCAAAACATCATGGCCCATACTCTAACATAAAAAAAGATACCAGGAGAGTCAGGATGGATATAGCCCCACATCTTGATCCTACTAGGAATCATCAACAAAATTATTCATGGTATCTCAATATAGTAACCTGGTATGAAACCTGACTGAAAAGAGATAATCTTTTCAGATAATCAATTTATCTAAAGTTGCAAATAAACCACTTTTTCAACAGCCTGCTCTAAAAGCAGAGGTTAGAAACAGAACAAAAATTATCCAATGGACCCAGTGATGGTTCTTGAAAAGAAGATGGTGGAGAGCAAGTACCACTATCTTGACTGCAACTATACATTGGAAGTCTTGACAATCTAGGAGAGACATGGATCTAATATATAGGTATCCCCACTTGCACCCCAAGAACCCTATCTACTTCATCAAGTCCAATAGGCTAGAATTCTTCCCATTGAATCAGGTCAACTCCATAAGGCCTGAACCCCCGGAGTCTAGCTCACACTGGATCCAAACAACTTTATACAATAAATGTCTTGAATATTGTTCAGAATAATCCTGCACATGTTTCTCTAGCCTCTGCCCTCCCACTCCTGGAGGAGAGATTTGAACAAGGCTGCTGGCTTGCTACCTATATACATAGTACATGGCAGGTGACTAGAATACCTACAGTAATAATACAAAGAAAAGCACAAATCCCATGTGCTTACCTGCTGAGTCAATCTAGAACAGGCATGTCAAACTCACGACATCACATGACGTCGCACGACGTATCGCAACTTTTTCCCCATGCCGGCAATGGGGTGGGCGCGGTTTCAGTATGATGCATCCGGCCTGCGGGCCGGCAGTTTGACATGCCTGATCTAGAATAAGAATTCACAAAGTCATAGTCAAACAATCATTATCTTTGCTAAAGCAAAACACCTGATTGCACCTGACCACAATTTGATCGTAATCAATTAGTTTAGAATAATTAATATTACATTTGATAAATGAATGTCAGTTTGTACCATCCACAAAGGAATGATGCAGCCACCATTTTAGTGCAAATAATATGTTATCTCCCAAATCTTTCACAACATAGTTAATCAATCCATGCTTTACTATTGTATGCAGATTATTGCTATGCTCAACAGAGGAAAGGTACGTATTTTCTTATGTGAGAATATATCATGCAGTCATTTTGAAACCAAGACAATGTAGCAGTTTGTATTTCATTCATTTCATTTGTATCTAGCAAATATTTTTAGATGTTCAACCATATTTTCTAGAAGTTGTTGAATATATCTAGAATGCACCAACTTCTAGATATAACTTCTAGGAAAGACTGAAAGGCCCCAATTTCATTTTAGGTTCCCACACTAACTTTGGATTCATTTGAAACTAATGGAGCACATGGTAAGAGCAGATCTCAATGGATGCATAGCAAACAAATAACTCTGTTGGCATATTGCAGAGGCTAATGATGTTGATTATAAACATTGATATGATAAATACCTATGCAGATCCAACCATGAAACCTGAAGCTTCTGCCATTGTCCATGAAGTAAAGTTTACTCAAATACAGCATTCTAAGCAAATAAATATGAAAAACTGCAGCTTACTAAAAGTAATAAGCGGAGGAGGAGGAGGAAGAGGAGGAGGAGGAGGAGGAGGAGGAGGGGGTTCAGCCAAAGTTCTTACATCTCCAAGGCAAAGAAAATGATATTTAAGAAAAAGAAATGTGGCTCTTGCATGGTTTGAATCTTGTAACACCTGGATGGGATTTCTTCAGATTCTCTCCAGATCCTCATTGGAACTTTGATTCAAGTCCTTGCTCATTCCAACTAATATCTAGCAAGAATAAAGCCTTCCATAATACTGTTATGGTGGTATACTGCTATATGGGTGCAATAGATATTTAGCTGACTAGAAGAATGGGAAGAAAGACAGACTGAGTTTATATTTGCTAATACCTACCTGAAGTGTTTTCAAGGGGATTTCCCCAGAAAGTTTCATCTTCAAAGCTCTGGATCTGAGACAAGAAAAAAGAAAGCAGCTTGGGTTTTTTTTTTATTATTAAAAGTATATTTCTTCTCTTTAACATTAGGATTTTAAGTCAAAGCAACAATAAACCTTCCAGATGTTTCCGTTGTTGGTGCCTCATTTTTAAAAAATAATTTTGCATTCCAGGTTTTAGGTTGTAAGTTAGTATTCATAGCCTGTTTCCTTTCCAAATCCAACTCCCTATTGCTGGTCAAAGCACAACAATGCCAAATGGAAATAATTCCCCATGCACTGACAGAAATGGAGCCAGGTGGGCTACTGAGAAGCAAGAAGTAAAAGCATGTTTAGGGAACTCTTACATTGGCAAAAATATTTAAAAGAAAAACTAGTTTAAACAAGGAAGCCTTCTTCTCTCAAAAAACAATCATAACAAATAAAACAGTCAATGCTGAAAATGGGAATGGTGAATATCATTGCAAAAAAAAAAGTGATTGCAGAGGGAGGATGTTCTGGTTCACACTGTTTGGTGCTGTGAAGATATGCTACACGTTTTCCTTGATTCATACTGTGTATGACTGATAACTTTTAAAATGTCACTTTCAGAGTATAATCCAAGTTTTAGGGCTCAGCAAACAGACCCAAGTGTCATAGTGTTAGAAAATCTAGTTCCCCTATCCCCAGCTCCTGGATTTTTATTGCAGCTTGAAATAAATATTGATTCTCCAGTTTTTGTTCAATACATCTTTTTGGTCAACCAGATTCATCTTTTTGTTCACCTAGTTTCTGGAGACCTAGAAAGAAAATAAAAAGGCAACTTTTTGAACCCACCATGGGCTTTCACTGCAGCCATTCTGGTGATCATAGCATTGAGTTATGTAGGTGGGTAGAAGAAAACTTTCAGCAACTAAAATAGTGAAGTGAAGAAAGCAGTTTTTAATACCTGGTATTTCTGCATTAATCAGACATTCTCTGGCAATGTCTGAAAGGGGGAGGGGGTAAAATGGTCAAGATGGTAGTCATAAATATATGACATTTCACTTTTTTTTACATGTATCACATGTGATACATTTTAAAAAGGTGTGGGGCTTTGACTGTAGAGTCACAGTCATTCACTTGATTTTTTTCTTTTTACCATGTGCTCTTGAAGATGCCTTTGAATTGATAAAAAGCAATTCAGTGTTCAGGTCATGACACTCTGTTCAAACAGTGTCATTGAGCATCACATCTATCCCCAATGACTCTTAGATCTTCCATTGGTGTACAAACTAGATCCATCCTCTAATCTGTTCTATACTTTAAGCATCTCTAAAAAAGAAATGAGCCATAATAGCTTATTTTGCAGAGAATATGATAGGTTTGGAATAAAGTGTTACAAACCACCTTTTATACTCCCCTTCTGTGGAGTAATTGAGAAGCAAAACTGTGATATAATCATACTTATTTGGAATGGGCTATTTGCTTTAGCTTCCATTCTTTAACCCAAGTATCACTATTTCCTATCTACAGTATGCCAACATATAGCATTTGGCCTTACCTCTTCCATTTCAAAGGAATCTGAAGGCTTGCAGCTGATGCCAGATAATCTCCTGAGAGTATGAGTTAAAAGCAAATTGTGCTCCTTGCGCGATATTTCTTTACTGAGAATGTCAGACTTGGAAGGAAAATGGGGCTCTTTTAATAATAGCTGAGGCAATCCCCAGGTTTTAGTGGCTATGAATTGTGCAGATTGGGGTATAATCATACCGTCTTCCTCATTTGGCAATAGTTCTTTTAGAGATATTAAGGCAGCGCTGTCAGATAATCCTGTCCTAGTCACCAAATGTAGATCATCAGCAGCAAAGTAGTCTTCTTGGGTTTTACATATACCAGCATTTTGATAGGCTTGAGATTCATGTGTTTGCCTCGATATTTTTCTCAAGACCTGACCTATTCTTCTCTTCTTGGCCTGTGGCTTGCCTTTTGGAATATTAATTCTGGTCTTCTCTTCTCTTTTTCCTTCTTCTATTTTCTGCTGCCTGGTACTCATGTGACTCAGCAGAGAGGAAAAAGCACTAGTCACGTGATCCAATATTTCCAGTTGTCGAAAGCGCCCTTAAAATTGAGAAAGATTAAACAAACCTTATTTAGTTCAAGGCTTTTAACACTAAAGGAGATTCTGGGGGAAAAAAAAAGATAACATGAGTGTTTAAAATATATCCTGATCCCTGACTGGAATATATGGGACCAAGCATGGCTAGGAAGATTGGGACCTTTGAGATAGATTTTTTTTTAACGAGTGATTGGAAAAAATATTAATATTCTATGCCCTCATGCTTGCTCAGAGAAATAGAATCAGACATTTTTCAATATTATGCAAATGAAATGGAAAATATCTTTAATTTGGTATCACTTCCATATGTACATGCTGTAATTTAGTTTAGTGGACTTATGTCAGTATAAGTGTCTATGATCCAAGTATCTTTTACAATATTTATTAAAAAAATTTCAATGAATATTTTATTGTAGTAATCCTTGGAAATCACAGAATATAAGTCAATATTCTTAGTTTCTGTGAAATAAGTTTACACACAAATAAAGAGATCAATCCTCATGGACTGACATACACATCAGTTTCATTTATGTTTTTAAAAGCTCATTCAGATTGACAAATTTAATATTCTGTGGTATGATTATGATTGTATTGGTGTTTCTTTTGAGGAAGATTCTGGGGAGGATGTAACAGAAATTGGTGAAATTCTTGATTTCTACTCTTTATTAAAAGATGCCAAACACATTCCTTAGCACTTAGACTTATATACCACTTTACAGTGCTTTACCACCTCTCTAAGCAATTTACAGAGTCAGCATATTGCCCCCAACAATCTGGGTCCTCATTTTACCGATCTCGGAAGGATGGAAGGCTGAGTCAACCTTGAGCTAGTGAGGATCGAACTCCTGGCAGTCGGCAGAATTAGCCTGCAATACTGCATTCTAACCATTTCACCACCATGGCTCCTTAATCCTGCTTTATAAAGAAGCATATATTCCAGGGATATATATGGGCCCTTATTAAAAATACTCCATCCCATACTTCTATCCAGATATTGAAACTACAAAGTTGCTGGTCTTATTTATGAAGCAGTATAAATAACTGATATATAATAAAGAATCCTTCTGGCACTTTCCAGCTTTTTACTATTTTATTTTGCACTGGAATCTATTCATATATTGGTTGTATTTTAGTGCACAACAGAATACTAATTTAATAGCATGATGACATTAACATTCTGGAATTTTATTCAGTCAGAATAACTGAGTTATTATCAGCCCATGATAATATACGTGCATCTTCTTCATGTAGTACAAAAGTTTGAACAAGGAGCTAGATGATCAAAGGACAATTGATTAAGTTTTTTTTTAAATAAAAGACAGCATTAATGACATCTCATCAGTGGAGTTTGTGTTGCTCTTCAAATTTCAACAAAAAACCGATTTTTCTTCAGTGGATTAGTAACAGCTAAAGTGGAGAATAGTGTAGATTCACCATCTCAAATGTTTGTCAATGTGGCAATGTGGCAATTCCATAATAAATTCAAACCTGGAATCAGCTCATCTTATTCACTCACCATGTAAACTGGGAGCTTCAACTTTCATGCGTTGTCGTTGAGCTTCTATGAATACTTTGATATTGATTCCTTCAGCAATGGATGGACAACTGATGAAGCGAGAAGGAATCTTAGTGCAGATATCAGGTTCCTCAACACCAAACCCCACAGCAAGCAAAACCTCAACAGGGTCCTTTTCTGAGAAATCCAGCCATTCAATAACACTATAAGGAAAATATCAATAGAAATTATTTTGCTTGGCTGATCTTCTCTGTAAATACTATATCTATAGTCACACATGCATACACATATGAAGACAACATACACATATGGGTCAAAAATAATCTATCTGTCTGCTACTTAATAAACTAGCCACATCCTTTTTTCAGGCTTCTGAGATAGATAGATAAGCCTAGAAAAGTATAGAGCTGCTTTAATGAGTAGGAAAAAAGTACCATTCTTGCTTTTAGGCAAAATTCAAAGCACTTGTCCAAATAGAATTTTCAAAGGATAGATAGATGATGATGATGATAAACAGACAGACAGATATATAGGTAGATAAATTGTTCATTTTTTTAGTACATATCACTTATTTTACAGCTAAGGAAAGTACACAATGGCCCTTTGAGAATTTAGACAATACAACTCTGATTGACACTAAAAAAAATCTGTACTTTTTCAGAAAAGCGCAGATGAGCTATAGGGACATGAACTTTTAGCTTTCCTCACTTACAGATTCTGGTTATGTAATGGTGAAAAGATCTGTTTTAAACTTGCAACTGTCTTCCATAACAAAAAAAAATATTTGAATGGATTTGTGGATCCATTATTTCTTATAACCTTGTTTGTACCTGTGTCACCAGCTGGCTATATTGGTTCTCCTTCTATGAGCCTGATAACTGAGCCCTGCAATGGGGCTTTTTAGTATTTAAAGACAAGGCTAAAATTATTTGGATAAAATTTTAGATTAATACATTAGCATCAACGTTTTTTTTTTTTTTAAATATCTTGGAAGAAGGTAATGGCAAAATATTTCTCTATTTTTCCCCCCAAGAAAGCTGTATTGGTGGGCCCATGTGGACATCAGGAAGTGAGTTTGATGAAGAATGTCTTTATTTGCCATGCATCTTGCCATGGGACTACTCTGGACATATAAAATGGGGGGGGGGTGTAAATGTAACAATAGCAAAGGAATAAAACAATAAAAATAAACAATGGAAGTACAATAATATGAAATTAAAGAAGATGGGTGGAGGGGCAACAGAAAGCACAGGGGGGGGGGCAAGGTCAGATAATTAGTGCAGTAGCCACCTCCAGTGATATACCCTCCTATTGGCTCCCCAGGCCAACCGGCAGAGCCAGGTCTTCATGCCCTTGTGGATGAATAGGAGAGTGGGGGAAAACTCACCTGGGGGGGAGGGGAGGGATATTTCAGAGAGGGCCAGCGCTATAACAGAGAAGGCTCTTTCCTGGAGCCCGTCAGTCAGAGTTTTTTGACCGATAGGATTCTCAGCAGGCCCCCTCTGCTGGCATGAGTAGGGCAGGTTTGTCTTAGTGGGATGAGATGGTTCATCAAATAATCTGGACCTTTGGCATGGAGGGCTTTAAAAATCATAGCCAACACCTTGGCAAGTCCAATGTAAAGCTCCTTGCAGTAATCCAGACAAGAGATGACTACGGCTTGAGTGGCTGAATGCAAGGAGTCATGATTGATCTAGGAAAGGCTGCAGCTGGTGCACAAACTGAAGCTGGTGCAAAGGCTCTGCTAGCCACAAATGCCATCTGATCTTTTAGCAGGAGCTGCGAGTGGGTTTATTGGTTTGGCTATAACCCAATTCTAGAATCATCAGCAGAATTTTTTAAAAAAGCTTCTAAGATGGTATGGAAATGATAAGCCCTAATTGAAATGTAATGACAAAATACCAAGTGATTTCATTCCTTATGCTCTCAAGACTTCTTTCATGTAACTGGTTCAGATTTCTGGGCTGCTGGTTAGGGAAACTTGTCAATTAGATCATGGGTAATGATTTGAACTCTTAGAATTAGGACTGAGCTCAGAAACTATTTTCCCTCAAATTCCCCCTTCTTGTTTTAAGGTTACTTCAAAGACATCAAAATCTACTGCCTTTGTAATCATGCCATTGGAACCATAAGAGGTTTTGATGCTTCTGCATTAGATTTCTTTAATTTAGAGTCTCTCCAGACCCCTTCCTTTCAATAGCTACTGCACTGCCCTATTCCTGCAGTTGAATTTTAACCCTCCTACTCAGTGAATCATTTAACTTCTTACTCTAGTAGCAGAAAGAGGAAGGAAGGATTCGAAGGAAAGTATTTCTGCTTTCTCGGAGACCTGGCACGTTATTATAGCTATGAGTAGTCACTGGGCTATCTGGGGAAATGTGGTTTCAGCATGAAAATCAGTAGCAGTGGGAAAACTATATTTCCTAATTGTGTTTCAATTTGTTCCTATTAGCACCGTGAGAGAATCACAAAAAAAATCTGTTCCATTTCATCCCTCCATTCCATTAGACAAGACATGCAAGGGGAAGGGATGGCAAAAAGGGAAAATTATTTTGAATATTTCTAATCATAACTTGTACACAATCTGATGCATTTGTCACTATAAAAAAGACCACAGGGATACCTAAGAGAGCATCTGCTAAAGAAAAACCAAATTGTCAATATGCACATATGTGCTTCTTGCCTTCCCTGGTACCCATGTGCTTGGGCCCTTCATGTATCTAGAGCTGGCTGGATGACAATGTAAAAGCATTAAAATTTGGCCAGCACTGACCTTTTTGGACTGAGGAGCGAATGAGATGAGCTGGCATTATTCCATCTTGAGAGAATGGGAATTTGTGAAAAGTAATGCAGGGAACTAGAATAGGAGAAAGCAGCATGAAATTTGTTTACACTTGAAGTCCTTTGAGATGACATTATAATTTCTTTCTGGAGTAAACAGTTGCATCTTTATTTTAGTAAGAAATGATTCTTTGAAAGAGCTGTTCAGTAGCAAAGCATGTAACAGCACCATGCAAGCACATTTATTCTCAGGAACAGTATGTTACAGTAGGTGTTAGAATGTAGGTGTTAGGTACCAGTAAATGCTAATTATAAAGGTGGCAGAGCTTCTTTGCTTCTGACAGATGGCATATATTTGGGATCCTATGGGGAGAAGATTTTTTTTAAACCACCTACCATTTAGATAGTTATGGTTGCTTGTCAAAATGCCCTGGGTAGAACACATGTAAGTAGCACTAGAATCATTTGTTGTATTATTATATTATTATAAAAGAGTTGTCCTGTGAAGTTACAAAACTGTATGTGTTCTTTTTACATTTAAACTCACAGAGAAGCCTCAGCCACCTAACTTGTTCTTAAGTCTGGAAGTTGGGATGAAAGAAAGTCCCACATGTACAGTTACTCTATTTATTTGTTTGTAGAGATTATTACCCAGAAAGAATCAGCAACACAACACAACACCCATCGGAGCTCCAGGAAGTGTCTGCAAAGAGCAGACCTGTGCTTGTTAAATGAAGAGTGCATTATTATCTTCCAAATCCATATTGTGAAGAAGTTTCATAATTAAACAAAAGTCATCTGGACAACATCTGCCCAAAAGAAGTATCCAGCTCTGACTCCTACTACTGAATGAGCAAGTGAAGAAAATGCAGTGAAGAAAAAATAATAACCTGGCAACTATCACTACTGTTATTCTTAAACAAACAGTGTCTGGAAAAAATATTTGTTGCATCAACATGCCACATTTCTGAACACACAATCCCATCAAAATTAAAAATAGACAAGATTGCACATGAGGACACCCACATCATGTGCAAACATGCAAGTTTACAGTAATTTTGGAAAGGGCACATAAGTGATTATTCTTTATGCCACATGTCCTGCAGTGGGGACATTTATGTGTGAGCACACAGTATGGTAGCATAAGTGCACAGGCACTCATTCATGTATGAATATTTCTGCCATGATTTCATCAGCTAGAGAGAGCAGACTAAAAGTTGTGGAAATGGCCACCAGCCGTGTATAATCAGGAATATGTGATTATTTCTCCATGCAATTATTGTGCAGTAGCTTCTGAAGTGCAGACAAATGTTATCAGAGAGCTATACTGTACTTAGACTAATCTATATTATGTTAATGAACTTATGGATATGCATCAAGGAGGGCATTAATCACTTAACCTTCTTGTAGTACTTGCTTGTATTAACATCAAATATTAATCCATATTTTAGCAAGAAAACTTTAGATTTACACTCACATACAGCTCTGGCTAATTATATGCATGGCACATGAAGCTTAATACTAAGAATTTTTAATTTTTCTCACTGTGTTATTTTTCCTGCCCTTCCCCCATTAAGGCATCATGAGCTTCCCTACATAATTAACTGCATTTCCTTTTTGAAATTTTGAAATACAAGTGTATATTTCCTATAGATATTTTAACACAATGTGTAAACCTACCGCATGTAGTTTTGCACAGTCATTTGTACCATGCTCAAAGGAGTTGAAAGAGCTGCAAAAAATGTATTTCATTTTTTTATTTCTTTTTATTCTATCCACCATTCAAAAGTATAGATAATCCAGACAATTTTAAATAAAGTTGGAATATTATGGGATTATACTTTGGGAAAGGAGACACAATTGTAGTAAAAACAATTTATTCAAAGATTGAAACAATCAGAGAACTTGGAAATTCATTTTCCTGTGGTAATCTTTTTGAGTTGGAAAAAAAAAATCAATTTATCTGATTATTTTTAGAGCAGGAAGTAAACCTTCACCAAACATTTGTGATACCTACTCTAAGAAGGGTGACGATCAGCTTATGTGACAGATGTTGGGAAAATAAAAGCAGATCTATACCCTTTCCTCATAGGCCACTTTTCTGGTTATTTCTTCAAAAAGGATATAATAAGAGCTGCCACCCAGCTTTTATTATACCCTAAACCAGTCTACTTCCATGGAGAACTCTAACCTTTTGTCAGTGTTGAATTGTTGCTACTTCAGGCGACATCTGGCTATACTTAATCTTGGGAAGAAAAATGACTGGGCTTATCCTGACTGACATTCCTTAATGGTGGAAAAGTAAGCATCTCAAAAATGTGACCTTGCTGCCAGGATTATACTTTGGATAGTAAATATACTCCACAATTTTTCCACTAGCTTTTGTTCAATTTGGTAAATGTGAAATTGCTTTTGAAATTCTATTGGTAGAATGTTTTCTGTACATTTTTTTAGCTATAAGGTGGCCACAAAGACTTCTGCACAAGGTTGCAAAACTAATATAATATGCATAAAAAGTCATGATGCAAGTTCCACCCTTTTGTTATTTTATTCAATATCATACACAAGTATGTAAGGGGCTAATTTTCATCACAGCATTGTGATACATGTTTCATCATTTCCCTCGTTCTGCTGTTATTAGTATATAGAATGTTCTATCTTTCATTGTATCTTACAAATAGCTGCTGGCTTCTGATGCTTCCATTTCCACTTCCAAAGGAAGTGGCCAGGAGAGAATTCCTCCCACAGGACCCTATAAATACTACTGAAGTGCTAGTCATGGCTAAAGGAAAGAATAAAGAGAAATCTCTTCTTCAAATTTTCTGACATAATTTTTCCTTCGCTTGTTTTGAGGCCTGTTTGTTACTGAAGCAACATTAAACTGATTTGAGAAATTGTGTTCCAACTTTTCTTCTACCTGCCTCAAAATGACCAGGACAAAAACTCCAAAATGCAACTGGGTTAGATGGAACTCAGATGTCTATCCTTTCTCTAAAGTAAGTAATGTACAACAAAATATACATCTATTTTCTGCTCAGGAAATAACTTGTTGGAAGGGAAAACCTCACTACAGAAATTTCTAAGAAACACAGATGAGAACTGTGAATTATGTAATGTAAACAAATATGAACTCATAGTAGGCCAAATGGTTTCAGGGTGCTCTCCTTGATATGAAGAAGTTGACTTTACAAACAAGAATCAAATAGCTCAAATGTGATTGCATCCATCTTACTACAGAATATTATTATGCAAGAGTAACTTATTACAAGGAAGTCCAACTAGCAATTTTCAGTTACTTAATACATTTTCATAGTAATCATAGCCATCTAAAGGTTATTATTTGAAGTATAAAACTGTGTTTTAAATTAATACCAAATTTCAAGAATCAAATACCAGATTTTCTGAGGAGAAATGAACAATGAAGACATTTTAAAGAGAGAATAATAACAAGAACAAGAACAATAACAACAACAACAACAACAACAATTATAAATCGGAAATAAATCTAGTCGGACAATCAACTTACAACTTTGTCTGAACTTATTTCTGATCTACAGTACTTTTAAAAAATATATTAATAAATGATTGTTATTATTAAATAAATGATGTAAGGATTGTTTTCCCCATTGTTCTACTCTATGCATCCTTCTTATACCAACTTATTTCCAATAATACAATTCAATTATACAATTACCTTCTGTTTTATCTTGGCTTTCTTGTAATGTTTTGCTTGCTGCTAAGCTGTTGAAGTAAGGGTAGCAGAAGATTTGATATTGTTCCAGAGAAAAACATGAATAACCAGAACACCCATAAATTTAGTTACAAATCAAATCTAACCAAGACTCCTTCAAACCAAGAAACTTCTTAAATGGAAAAGATAGTTTAGATGTATACACACTAATATGATATACTTTTATCTTATCTTATTTTACCATTCCTGTAGCGATAATATTTTGAAATATTTTTACTATCCAGGAAGCACATTAATAAAAGTTTAATTAAAAATAAATGTTGTGAGTTATTGAAAATAGAAAACACTTCAAAATGTTGACACTTGACACTGGTTTTGTTCTTTACTAGTAGTAGTAGTAGTAATAATAATAATAATAATAATAACAACAACAACAACAACAATAATAATAAAGTTGGAAGGGACCTTGGAGGTCATCTAGTCCAACCCCCTGCTCAGGCAGGAAACTCTATACCATTTCGGACAAATGGCTGCCCAGTCTCTTCTTAAAAACTTCCAGTGTTGGAGCATTCACCGCTTCTGGAGGCAGGTTGTTCCACTGGTTAATTGTTCTAACTGTCAGGAAGTTTCTCCTTAGTTCTAGGTTGCTTCTCTCCTTGATTAGTCTTTCACTTCCATATGCTTCATCCCTTCCCCACTTTTCTCAAACCTTAATTAGTTAAGCTCTATAAATATTTTGAAAGAATGCTTTAGAACATGCAGGAGAACCTCCATAATAGGACAGGATTGTCAAATTTAACCCCAAGACTCACCTTCCTCCACTTCCAAAGGAGGCTCTTCCTTTTGGGTGAGTGGATTCTGGCAGTGAACCACCAAATGTATTCAGAATGAACTAGCCTCCTACTGAGAGGGACAACACTGAAGCTGGCACTCCATGTGACACCCCATACTAGGAAGAAGCTCAGGAAAAATCATTCGCAGAAAAGAGGGAAAATGAGGCTAAGTCAAATCAGTCTTGATACTGATGGTCACTTTGGCAGCTTTGACTCAGGAAAGCAACTGCAAAGGCCATTGAAGAAGAGCCTAGAATCTGGATCCAGCAGCAGAAATTTCAGGCAGAGTAAGAGTGAATGTGATCCATTCAAATTTACTCATGATTCTATTCGGGATCAGAACCCACAAAATGTAAACCTCTGTACTAACTGATTGATTTTGCATATTAATTACAGCAAAATTCTTGCTAAGAATGCATATTAAATATTCTAGTAATTGAGGCACAGTATTCATACATATATTCTTGTAGATAAAACTTTGTTAAAAAAAATACTTATCCAATGGAGAATTGCTCATACATACTAGAAGCCAGAATCCATCCTGTTGTAGAGATTTTCCTCCTTGTGGCCCACTAAAAATTTGACAAAACATCATATTATTTATTTGTCTGTCCTAAACTTCTTTCAAGGAGTTCAAAGCTAAACATGTGGGGTTTTTTTCACTTCTCTTTTATTATTATAATGAAATCATAACAAAATAATGTAGATTGTGAGACAGATAATATATCTCACTTAACCTCTACTTCAATAACTATCTAGACAAATGCAGAGTTGTAATGGTGCATAAGAAATTTAACATTAAATTAACGTTAATGTTAGTATGTAATAGTAAATCTTCACATTGTCTTTTTCTGTTCTTCAAAAGACAACTGGAATTTCAGTCCATGTATCTATGAACCAAGTAACAACTATGGTTCCTAATACATATACTATAAGTAGTATAAACTACAAATACTATAAAAAAATCTTTAATTTAGTTTTATTTATTTATTTGCATCCCACATTTTTGCAAATAAGTTAAATGGCAAATGTATCCAACACACCTTCCTCCTCCTAATTTCCCCACAACAATCCTGTGAAGTGAGATATCAAGGTCAAAACACTGATATTAATATCAAAATATTACATCAAATTATCCATCTTTATATCTTATTTCAGTGACTTTTAGATAATATCTAGAATACATCCTAGAACTTTTTATCCGAATGAAAGCATTCTTCTTCTTCCTTATTGAAATAGATAATATATGTAAACAGTGTGATGACTAGCACATTCTAAATCTTTCCTCCCCCTTCTATATTTAGTCATATGAAAAGTGTGGAAAATTTAGCTTTATATAATTTTGTCCTCTAATAGTCTTGCCTGGTAGGTTAGACTGAAAGAGAATGATTTTGTGAGATTATCAAAAGACATTTAGGACTGTGCAGAACTTCAATGGGGTCTCCCTGTTTCTGCCAATGCTGTTCATTTAAAATAATCTTAAGTTTTATTTATTCATATGTAGGCAATACTGTATGTACTCCTGTCTTAGGTACAAAGCCAGCTTGGTGTCCCAGGAAGCAGGCAATGGCAAATCTTGCCGTGAAAATGGCAGGGATTTATCCAGACAGAAGCCAAGACTCACTCCAAGGCAGCCTCCCACAAAAAAGAACATTCCAAAATGGCACCTCTATAGTGTGAAGGTACCAATTTTCCACAAAGATGATCCAATAAATGGGGAAATACTGATTAGAAACAAAGTAGTAGTTCTGCTACATGGCACAGTACTTCTGACTTTATTCAAGAGGGACAAGAAAAAGCTATACTGAGCAAGTTCTTATGTAAAGCTACTTTAATATCTCGAGAATTCCTTACCAAGTTGCAGAGCAGAAGAAGTGTGGTCTACTGCTATTTGTGGAGATGGAAAATCATCATCTAATTTTGTCCATGACAATTTGGTCGATAACAAGAGTTCTCTTTTCTTTTTTTGAGTATTTTTAGTTTCATTATGATGGAATTCTGAAGACAACTCGGTATATGAATCTGAAGACTTGTAAAAATAAATAAGATTTTATGTATAATAACTGAACGTTATTATATAGGCTAAATAACATATTCATGGCTATGGGATCTATTTTACTATTTTTAGTAAAAAATATATAAGGTCTTTGCTAGATATCGCAGTGGTTCTTTTTTCTTTTGGTATAGATCACATAATTCATGCTTGCATTACATCCAGACAAGTAATAACCCTCTCTATTCTTTTTTTTGACGCATAATGCTACATAATTTAGTAGATGGGCTCATTATATAGTGTGTGCTAACTGCGAAGTTATTTCTAAAGCATAGCCATATTTAAAGAATAGACCCACAGAAATGAATGGGACATTGTAACTTTGATTATAGCCCCTGCAATCAATTATTTACTGATATTTTTTGCCTACATCTTTAGTTTTGCTTTATCTTTTGTTGCTATCTTTCTCCATAAACTAGCTTTATTTGTTCCTTTGCTTTTTTATATAATAAAAAGACTTACACAACTACCAATCTAATATGCCATTAACCTGGGCAACTTGCAAAGCAACAATAAAAATAACAAAAACTATAAAGCCACAAAGTCTCCGGTGCCTCAACAGCAAATGTTTCTCCATACATCCATATTTGATTCAGCATTATCTTACTCAACTGCTTGCAGGAACAGCCCACTTTTACCAGGCCTTCCAGAACCACAGAGGAAAGGTGCTCAACAGGCTTTGTCCACAAATGATTGCTAATGGTTCTTCTTAGGGAATCTCTGGATAAACGTTCATTCAGACCAACTTTCTGATCTCAATAAACACAACTATTGTCGTGTTCAGAAACCAAGATATTGTTACTCCTGACATATCAAAAACTTAGAACAGAAGTACACTTAATAAAATAAACTTAAATATATATATTTACAGAATTAGTATCTTTCCTATAGTGGTCTCACATCTTTAAATGCATTACCAACTGGAGCTCATTACTTCCTATCATCAGGACTCATTTATATTAGAATTTTCTTAGGAAATATATTTTGGTAGGACTGGTGATTCTTCAGGTGCCAGTTTAACTAGTTAGAATAACAATAGTTCTAAAAATGTAGAGAATTAAAAACTATTACCCACCCAAGAAGAATGTATATAACCATGAACACATGCTGAAATGCTGTGATATCCTTCATTTTAATTTTGTGACAGTGATCCATTTAATTGTGGATAGGCTTCTAAATACAGACTTCACAAATGTACAGAGCCAAGCATTCTCCTGCCAACCTCCATTTGTAAGTGCAAATAAAGACCACTATTTGTTTGTAAGATAACTTGTTTTACAAAGAGTTCAGTGATAATTTTTAGCCAGTCTAGTAATGGAATGAGGGAACCTCTTCAGCCATAAATTCTGAATGTCATGAAAGAGCATGTATGCCATCTTAAACTTCTGAAGGAGAAGAATATAAATGGAATCAATCAAGTAAATTTGGGGCAAGTTCTATAATATTATTGACATAATAATGAAGACTTTAAAATGAAATTAAACTCAGAGGAGGAGGAGCTGAAGAATTGTTTAGGGGGGGCAGGCTTTCAGTCTATTTCCAAGGATTCCTACATCTGGATATGAAGAAACTGACTTTATTTTTTGGAAACAGCAGTACTGTAAAGTAGAACCTATCCAATGTTAATAGCAAAATCCCTAGTACCAGGATATTGCCTATTCATTTTTAGCATAAACCATGAACATTAATTTATGAAAATAGAATCCTTTTAATATTCACACATTGGACATCAGAGAACATTATACTGCTAAATGAGAGAGACAGGCCCAAATATCCAAGGGAAATGATACAAAAGAAACCCCAGCATATGCAGGCACAGGACATAAACTCATACACTTATAAAAGCTGTATAATCATATATGAGCCAAAAATCATGAAAAGATACCAACAGCTGGAGCTAGAAAAGCAAACCTGGGAATTTTAAAGGAAAGTTTTAGGTTAATCAGCAATATATTGCTCTAAAACATTAAGATTGGGAAAGTGCTGACAGAGGCCTCTGTTTGACAGTGGCATTAAGCAAAAGCAACCAGAACCACTCATGAAGAATCTAACAGTAGTTTATTGCTAGCCAACTATATTACAACAATCTCATTGGATCTAAAGTGAATATAAAAATTAAACCATAGTGTTCTGTTCGCAACACAGACATGAAGACGAGGCAGTTGATGCAAAAAAGATGTTCTTTATTTGGTACTTGCACTGAACAGAAGCCAGAACAAAAGAGAGCAGAAGAGAGAGAAATAATGGCAACATGCCTTTTTTATACTCCCCCTGCAAGGGGAGGCTCAACCAATGACTGCAGGCTATTCTCCCGCCTCGCACATGCGCACGAGGCTGGAGACAGCCTGTCTGGGTCCCGGGCAGACATGTGGTCTGTCCGGGTCTCTGCAACTTGTTTCCAATCTTCCTGGGCCTTGCTGAATGACTCATATATTGTTTAACACTATATACACAACAATATCAATCAGGCTGGATGGCCCTTCTTACAACAGCCTTACTTTACAACCCTTCCCCAGTTCCTGGGTGAATCCACGTTCTTTCCCCTTTTAACAATATGTACACCTCAGGGACCTCACATGATCTTGTAACTGTTTGGAGGACCCTTACCCATTCTGCTGCGTGGAAACAGACCGGGTTAAATTAAAGTTGTACTTCTTTGAGGTAGGTGTTGCATAGGCATAAGTGCCTTGAGTGCCTGTTAGGTGTTACAATAGGCATGGTGCCTGGAGTGTCTACTAGGTGTTTCAATACCCCAAGGCTTTTCCCTCAAAAGCTCAGGTGTTCCCCCTGCCAGCTGACTGGCTGGATCCGCTAGACCCAACACCAGAGTTCCTTGGGGGGGTTGAGTTCCCCCAGTCCCTTGGTGGGGTGAATTTCCCCAGAATTCCCTGGGACTCCTCTTGGGAGCATTGTCCCTTGAGCCCAAGACCAGCAGCAGGAGTGCCTGAATGGCCCATGTACGGGGATTTGTCCCTAGCCAGGGACCTCCCCCATCTGGAGCTGTCCCTAGCCAGGGACTTCTGCCAGAGGCAGGAGCCGTCTCCATGGCAAGACCCCTCTCATCTGGAGCTGTCCCTAGCCAGGGACTGCTGCCAGAGTCAGGAGCCTTCCGTGGCAAGGCCCCCATCTGGATCATTAGACGATGCACCCTCGTGGGGAGACTGTGATCCCCCAATCATAATCATAATTGGGGTCCCCCTCCCCCCCAAGAGTGGAGCCAAGGGAGGAACCGTGCCCTGGAAACTGCCAGTGTAACTGGTGGATGTGGCGTCAGAACGAGCCACAAGATGGAAAAAGGACTTGGATGCCTCCCATTGAATGAACGCCCTATGACTAGAATGTGTCACTCTCACTTACACATCCTGAACATAGGAGCAAGAGGAGAGTGTATAGAATTTTCAGAATTCTTACATGAGGATTCCCTGCAGAGTTTAGCATCTGTAACCTTAGCAATGGTTGGTACACAATGTTACAGTCTAAGTTGGAATCATACATTCTGCAATGGTGAAACCCTTGTTTTCCCCATGACTTCTCTGATGTAACTCTTTACAGTGATTAACACATGTACAACATAGGCATTCTCTTTGGTACAATCAGGAGATGGTTTTCCTTCACAGTGATATGATACATACAACCAAGTGTTAAGGTAACCCCTTTATTGATGAAACCACTTGGAGTCCCGAAAGTGCCTGCAGCCGTGATGCCTGTGCAGCCACCCAGTCTGGGTGCAGCCTGTCCAGCTTCGCAATGCGTCTGCAACCCAGCGGAGTTCAGCTGGGCTCTTTCCTGTAGTTGTGCATGGTGTGGTGCGGTGTGTGCGAAGAAAATCAGCTAACCTGTGATGCCAGGGTCCTTGAGTGATTCTCTTGCATGTGTCTTGGTGATGCGCACCATGCGTTCAGCCTGACCGTTGGTGGCAGGATGGAAAGGAGCAGATGTGGCATGCTGGATCATGTTGGCTTGGAGAGATGCCTGAAACTCAGAAGAGGTAATTTTTTGGACCATTGTCTGAAACTCAAACATCAGGAAACCCATGTGAAGTGAAGATTCCTCTGAGCACCTGGATGGTCCTGGCAGTAGTAGTGGAGGACACAGGAACGACCTCTAGCCACTTGGAATGGCTATCCACAAGGAGGAGGAAGAATTGCCCCTGAAAGGGCCCAGCATAATCTATATGGACACGTGACCAAGGAGTGAGTGTCTCCTCCCACCTATGTACAGGGGCCTGGGGCATTTCTGGCCGTGATTGCTGGCACATTTGAGCTCTGAACCTGGGCCTCGATGTCCTTATCGAGGCCAGGCCACCAAAGATGGCTGCGCTCAAACGCCTTCATCCTCACTATTCCTGGATGTCCCTCATGAAGAGAGCACAATACTCTAGTCCTCAATGAGGCCGGGATGACTACTCTGTTGTCCCACAGGATGCACCCCTTTAAATGTGGACAATTCGTGCTTCCTGCGCCAGAACTCTGGAAATTAATACCAGGACACGTGTCAGGCCATCCTGACAACACACATGTCAGCACGCGTGCAAGCGTGTGATCAGTGGCTGTTTCTGCAGCCACATCCCTAGCACTGAGGGCAGATTCAGGTAAGTCCTGAATAGACAGAATATGTACAGCAGGAGCAGGGTCTGCCTCTAATTGCTTTAGAGGTAACCTACTTAGGCCAGCAGCGTGGCCCATCTCAGTGCCTGGTTTGTGAACCAGGGCATAATCATAAGCTGCTAAGAAAATAGACCATCTCAGCATTCTAGGAGATATAATGTATGGGGGGTTGTTTGTAGGTAGTAACAACCCCAGCAAGGCTTGTGCGTGGGGACTGTTTGTTAGTAGTAACAACCCCAGCAAAGGCTTGTGTGTGGGGATTGTTTGTAAGTAGTAACAACCCCAGCAAAGCTTGTGTGTGGGGATTGTTTGTAAGTAGTAACAACCCCAGCAAAAGCTTGTGGTCATTATAGACCGTGGAATGGTGGCCATCGCATTCCTCATGCTGAACTCTTAGCATGGCCTTCCCCTGCACACTGACTCTTGAAACCTGACAGTCAGGGAGGAAAAACTTGGAGGCCCCCCTGGAACAACCTGTATTAAAGGTGTCAGCAGCAATAGGAAGAGCGGACCTTGTGTCCAGCTCCATAGCCAGGGGAACTCCCTGCAACTTAACAACCATACGCAGTTGTGTCTTAAGGGGCATGTGAGTCCCTGTTTTACACCCCCCCCTACGGGATGCGCAGAAGCACACCCTGCATTGGCTGGGGACCATGGTACCTTTCAGAGGCAACTCATTAGGGGGCTTGTGTATCTGGCGACCCAAGCAGGCTGATGCGATGTGGCCTTGCCTGCCACATGCCCGGCAACAGCAGAAGGAGAATGGCAGTCGGCTCTCCTGTGGCGACCCCCACAGCCGAAACACCGACAGAATGCAGGCGGTTGTCCTCTGTGCTCTTGCAGTCTTCTTGCCGTCCACGATAGAAGTCTGTCCTCGGATTCGTCTCCGGAGGCCTCTCGCACGACTTCTCAATGGACAGGGACTGCAGCTGGAGGGTTCTTGGTCGCGAAGTGTTGGACAGTGCTGTGCCCGATAGCCTCGTCCACGTCTCTCGCCGCAAGGAAGGAGGAAGGAATGGGAATGAGTCCCACGAAGCCAAGCCCACCTCCAGCGTTTGCATACTGGTAGGCGGCTGCTTCTCCAGGACGCCGCGCTTCTCGGAGAAGGGGTCCCACGAAGCCAAAAGCCCACCTCCAGCATATTCGTACTGGCAGGTGGTTGCTTCTCCTGGACGCCGTACTTCTCGGAGACGGGGTCCCACACAGCTGAGCCCGCTTCCAGCGTCTTCATACTGGCAAGCGGGGGCTTCTCCCCGATTCCTTCCGCTTCAAAACGTGAGAAGGGGTCTCTTGAAGCCGAACTCACCTCCAGCGTATGGATGCTGGCAGGCAGTCACTTCCGTTGGACGCCGAACTTCTCCGCAAGGAGTGAGAAGGGGTCCTTTTGAAGCCGAGCTCACCTCCAGCGTCTTCATGCTGGCAGGCAGTCACTTCCACCCGGACGCCGAACTTCTCCGCTCGTCAAGCCTTTAGGTGAGTAGGCCTACTTCTGTTTCTTCGGGATTCCTAGCAGCGAATCCCACCTTCGTCGCCAATGTTCTGTTCGCAACACAGACATGAAGACGAGGCAGTTGATGCAAAAAAGATGTTCTTTATTTGGTACTTGCACTGAACAGAAGCCAGAACAAAAGAGAGCAGAAGAGAGAGAAATAATGGCAACATGCCCTTTTTATACTCCCCCTGCAAGGGGAGGCTCAACCAATGACTGCAGGCTATTTTCCCGCCTCGCACATGCGCACGAGGCTGGAGATAGCCTGTCTGGGTCCCGGGCAGACATGTGGTCTGTCCGGGTCTCTGCAACTTGTTTCCAATCTTCCTGGGCCTTGCTGAATGACTCAGCAAGGCCCAGCCTCTTTGCAGACTTTCTGAGCCTTGCTGAATGACTTCAGCAAGGCCCAGTACATAACACATAGACCATTTTTTAAAGCTTAACTTAAAAAAAAAAAAAAAAACCCGGAACCTTGCTGTTGTGTATATTGACAGCAGCAAGAATGCTTTATGCACAAAAATGGAAAGACACTCTAATTTCTGCAATAAATGAATGGCTGGAAAAACTGAAGAAACTAGCAGAGATGGCTAAACTAACTGTTCTAATTAAAGAAAAGAATAACAGAATACCAGAGTTGGAAGGGACCTTGGAGGTCTTCTAATCTAGCCTCCTGCTTAAGCAGAAGACATTATATCATTTTAGACAAATGGCTGTCCAATCACTTTTTAAAAGCCTCCAGGGACGAAGCACCCACAACTTCTGAAGGCAACCTGATTCCACTGATTTATTGTTCTTACTGTCAGGAAATTTCTGCTAGTTCTAGGTTTGTCGTCCCCTTGATTAGTTTTCATCCTTTGCTTCTTGTCCTGTCTTCTGGTGCTTTGGAGAATAGTTTGACTCCTTCTTCTTTGTGGCAGCCCCTCAAATATTTTCTCTCTCTCCCCTTTTCCCTTCTTTATTTTTCCACTATTTTTCATTTTTCATTCCACTATTTTCAAGATATTTTATTATCTTGATAAGTTTAATAAAATTATTTTTAAAAATTTTTTTTACCATCCCTTGGGTAATGCAAGTTAAGGCTTCGATGATTCTGAAGGAGGTTTGGCTTGTGCTGCTTATTGCAGTATAAGCAAAGACCCTAAATTTAGTCCCTCTTGGTCCCTCTCTCTGTGTCTAGCTGGAGATTCCACATAGGTGAAGAGAGACGGAGAGTGCTATACTTCTCATTAGATAATGATTCTAAGTATAAGTAAAGTGATTTGGCCCATCTTAATATAAGTAGAAGAGCTTGTAAGATGAAAATGAAGAAATCTGAAAGATAAATATCTGAGTTCCAAAACTTGTAACTTAGGAAGCGGTAGAAGGACACAAGGTATTCTTGTTTGCATGTGGAATGAATTCATCCTGGAACAACATTTGAGTCTGCCTCCTATAAATAATCCATGTAATCTTTTTAATAGCTCAAGATAGGTGGGACAGTTCTCCTTCTCTCTTCTCCCCCTCCAAAAAAGTTCCCTCCCTACAGTCCTCTTACTGAGATTATTGAACAGATTTCCATGTTCTGACACCTTTCAGATATATTGAACTTCAAATTCCATAATCTCAAGTCATCCAACTAATTATATTTGCCACAATATGTTGCTTCAATACTATTTAAATATTCCTGGACATTGTGGTAAATTCTAGATGTTGAACCCATCCATTATAGCCACCAGATATTACAGAGATGGACAGAGCAATATATATAGGAGATCACTTAAAGTGACAGGAAATAAGTATGAGGGAAAGAACAGCAACCAAGCCTCTTCTTGAAATAGGTCATAAGATATAGCTCATTTGCTGCACTCCAAAACTTAGTCTATGGTATTTGCATAGGACATAAGTTCATATAAATTAAGTAATTGCTCTGCCCACATTCTGGAGTTCGATCCTGATCGGCTCAAGGTTGAGTCAGCCTTCCATCCTTCTGAGGTTGGTAAAATGAGCAATATGGACTCTATTGGGAGCAATATGGACTCTGTAAACTGCCTAGAGAGTACTGTAAAGCTCTATGGGGTGGTATATAAGTCTAAGTGCTATTGCTATCCTACTACTATCACCATATCTGATTTGCATGTCCTCATTATATGCATTCACTCTGTATTGCCACAGATTGTGGTAGTTTTCCTTGTTATTGTCTCAGTTCATGTACTAGAAGAGGAAAGATGACTGGATAGCAAAGAGGAGAAAGAGGAAGGCACTTTATATATTAATTTTGGGATTCCACCATGATGAAAACCTTGGCAGTTACTCAGTAATTCAAACTTCAGATGCCCAGGGTTAAAAAATAGTGGAGGTTCACTATTTAATTTTAAAAATAAGAAAGAATTACTGATTTTACTGTGATAAATATTTTTCACCTCTGCATATATTTGCATAATTTACCTATTTTAAGTTACTTCACCATCATCAGACTTAGAACTGGCACTCCATCTGAATCAGGAACTGAATAAGAAGTGAAACTGCAACTTTGCTGATTTTTAAAATCATCCTACAGGTAACTGTGCTGCTATGAGATAAAGGAACTATCTTGTTTAAAACATTTATTAAAATATGGCTGTTTTGTAATTTCTTCACAGAATATGCTAAACCAAGATTTTAAAGGAGCAGTGATTAAATAAACAACAATAATGTATTTACATTTTGTATATGATAAGCAGTCAAGATCCCAGATATTTGATTAAATATAAAGTCATTTTATTTTTAAACAAACAAACAAACAAACAAACAAATAAATAAAATAAATAAACAACATTGATTAAATCAAAATTCAGATCATTTTCTTCTGGATTGGCACAACTCCCAAAAAAATGCTATATTACTTTATCACAGGAAATGTATCTGTGTTGTCTTACATTAACAACAAAATTTGGTAATTTGGTAAATGTCATTTTCAAGGAGAGTTACTTCAGGGCTTCTACATCCAGGATGCAAAAATCAAGATGGCCACTAGGTAGCAGCAGAGAGATGAAGAAAATGCTAACCCTTTGCTGCTATCATCATTGTCCAGATTTTCCCAATGTTTCTAATGACATTGCTTACTTCCAGGTAAGAGTTTATAAGAAAGCATCCTGCTCAATATTAGAATACAAGTCTAAAATTCTGCTGCATTTATAAAAACATTTCTTATTAGTATAATTTCAAAAGACTTGCTAAGAAGTGCAAAATACAAGCTGAAGCAGATATAAAACACATAGAGAACAGAATAATAAAATTTACCATTATAGGAAGAGGTCCTCAGATGATGTCAAAATCCTTTCTGCAGCTCATAAAGGGAGAAGAGCTTTGCTAGCCTGGTGCCTCTATATTTGTGCTTTTCCCCAGACTCCTGGACTCAAAAGCCAAGATGCCCAAACTTTTCTTTCTGGACAGTTTTTCCAAACTCAAATGAGATAAAAAACCTTCCATGAGAGGCCAAAAGGCTCTCTCCCTCTCTCTCTTTTTAACCAAATATGGATCTTTTATGGGTGTTTGGAGCTTACAATAGATAATGTTCTGATTGCCTACTCAGCAAAAGGAAGAAGGCAATAATTAGTTGAAATTTTAGTTACAAAGAGAATTAGGGGGAAATGCAAGATAAAAGAAGAGCGAGATAAGGTTGAAGCGCATTCTAGAACAAGAACTCTCTACTTTTCCTCCAAAGGAAGATGCTGCTGTCCCTTTAAAACAGTTTGACTTTTTGGAAAAGAGTAAAGCTGCACTAAGGATGTACTACCAACTTATCTCCTCTTTTGGAGGGAGGGGTTGCCATGGATATAGTGCTGAATGGTACAAAGCCCTCCAAATTTGCATTGCAAAGTAACAGAAAGGAAGGAAGGACACCCAACTTGGTATTCTGAATGCAAAGAGCTCCTGAAAGTTCCAGAGCTGGCAGGGACAAAGATGTATGATAGTACTACAAAAATATTCATCAAAAAGACTTCTAATCAAAACCATGATTGTATAGCCATTATATTAGTAATTAGTTATATCTGGATGCATACTCTCAGAATTAACTAACATTTCTCCCTGCATTTCACTAATTTCTAGTTAAATGTTGTTATCCAAAAATACAAAGGGGATTTCATAATGATCTAGGCTTTGCATTGTCTTTCTGAGACCACCCCCAGCTGACTGTTGAGAGTGTAGGGATGTGCAAAATCCACAGGTATTGCTAATGCTTTCTATTCCTAGATCTTACTGTAATTCTCTGTAGAAAATGCATTATTTAGATATCAGTCCAATCAGGTTTTCATCCTTCATTTATTTTTTACTTTCACTCTCTGATTCAAAACTTCAAAGGCTCATGTACATAGATTTTCATTCACGATTACCATGCATAATGGATTTCATTATCTTACTTGTGCATTCACTTTTTTATTTAGTCTCACAAGAGATCATGATTCATCACTAGATTGGCAGTCTGAATGTAGAAAATCAACTAGTAGCCATAGTTTTCATCTAATGAGATAGTTGTGAGAAATAAACAATGAGATTTTACAAGTCTGGAATATATGAATAGGAGCATCTCTGTTATATACTTTCCAAAGTCACGGACTAAGAGAAAGATTGAACTATGTGGTCACCAATCACAAATATAAAGGTAGGGAAATAAAAGAATATAAAGATATTTCAGTGGAAATGGATTTTGAGATTTACAAGAATGAATTTTACCATAGGACTGGCAACAAGGTTGATTAAAAACCACTTGTGTAGTTTTTTCTTTCGTCAAAATCCACAAAAAAATAAAAACAAAATAAATGGAAATTAACAACAACAACAACAGCAACAACAACAACAATAATAACAACAACCTTTGAGGTCTTCTAGACTAACCCCCTGCTCAGGCAGGAAACCCTATGCAATTTCAGACAAATGGTTGTCCAGTATTGAAGCATTCACAACTTCTAGAGGCAGGTTGTTCCACTGGTTAATTGTTCTAACTGTCAGGAAATTTCTCCTTAGTTATAGGTTACTTCTCTCCTTGATTAGTTTCCATCCATTGCTTCTTGTCCTGCCTTCAGGTGCTTTGGAGAATAGCTTGACTCCCTCTTCTTTGGCAATCCCTGATATATTGTCACCCCTAGTCTTCATTAAACTAGGCATAACCAATTCCAGCAACCATTCTTTATATGTTTTAGCCTCCAGTCCCCTAATCATCTTTGTTGCTCTTCTCTGTACTCTTTCTAGCGTCTCAACATCTTTTTTACATCGTGGTGACCAAAACTGGATGCAGTATTATAAGTATGGCCTTACCAAGGCGTTATAAAGTGGTATTAACACTTCACTTAACTATTCCTCTGTTAATGCAGCATAGCACTGTGTTGGCTTTTTTGGCAGCTGCAGCACACTGCTGGCTCATATTTAAGTGATTGTCCACTAGGACTCCGAGATCCCTCTCACAGTTACTACTATTGAGCAAGGTACTACTTATATTGTGCCTGTGCATTTGGTTTTAAATGTAGAACCTTACTTTTTTCACCATTAAATTTCATTTTGTTAGATAGCACCCAATATTCAAGTCTGTCAAGATCCTTCTGTACCTTAAGCCTATTTTCTGGAGTGTTGGCTATTCCTGCCAGCTTAGTGTTGTCTGCAAATTTGATGAGTTCCCCATCTATCCCCTCATCCAAATCATTGATGAAGATGTTGAAGAGCACTGGGCCCAGAACAGAGCCCTGGGGCACCTCATTACACACTTCCCTCCATGTAGATGCAGTTCCATTGAGGACCACACACTGAGTATGGCCGGTCAGCCAGCTACAAATCCATCTGGTGGTGATGCTGTCTAACCCACATTTTTTAATCTTTCAAGTAGTAGGTTGTGGTCTACTTTATCAAATGCCTTACTGATCATGTCTGGCATGATCTGTTTTTGACAAACCCATGTTGGCTTTTGGTTATGACTTTGTTTGCCTCTAACTGTTTGCTGATTCATTGCTTGATTATCTTTTCCAGAATCTTCCCAGGTATTGAGGCCAGGCTGATAGGTCTGTAGTTTCCTGGATCCATTTTTTTTCCTTTTTGGAAGATGGGAACTACATCAGTTCTTTTCCAGTCCTCTGGTAGTTCCCAAGTGCTCCAGGATCTTTGAAAGATATAGTTCAGTGGTTCTGAGATCACATCTGCCAGTTCCTTCAGAACCTTGGGGTGTAATCCATCTGGTCCTGGTGATTTGAATTCGTCTAGGGTGGACAGGTACTCATCTAGGGTGGACAGGTGCTCACTTACCATTTTCTTGCCTATCTTAACTTGTGTTTCTAATCTGTTTTTTACGGTACTGTTTTTGATAGGTTGGTCTGTTTTTTCCCTTTGTGTAAAGACGGATGCAAAAAACCAAGTTAAATAGTTCTGCTTTCTCCCTGTTGCTTGTCACTTTCTTGCCATTTTCTCCCACTAATGGACCAATCATTTCCTTAACTTTTTTCTTGTTTTTTACATGTTGAAAGAAGTTTTGTTGTTGTTGTTGTTGTTATTTTTGACTTTTGTCGCAAGCCTTAGTTCATTTTGAGCCTTAGCTTTCCTCACTTCATCTTTGCAGGCTTGGGCTATTTGCTGATATTGTGCCTTAATTATGTGCCCCTATTTCCACTTTTTATACTTGTCCTTTTTGTCTTTCAATTTATCAGAGAGTTCTTTATGCAGCCATGCTGGTTTCTTTTGAGAACTGTTATTTTTCTTCATCATTGGTATTGTGCTAGACTGGGCTTTTATAATCTCACTTTTCAAAATTTCCCAAGCTTCTTGAGTTGTTTTCCCCTTGAGGATTCTCATCCATGGAATCCTTCCCAAGCTCTCTCTAAGTTTACTGAAATTAGCTCTCTTAAAGTCCAAGATTCTAGTTTGACTATGTTCTATTGCTTGTGCTTGACATAAGGTTGAATTCCAATATTGCATGATAACTCCCCCCCCCCAAGGTTCCTATGGCTTCAACACCTTCTATCAAATACCTAGTTTAGGTGTTTTAAGTGTTTGCTGAAAAAGTATATACATTATACTTTCAACCATTCTTATTTAATTTGATTGCAATGAAACAGTTCTGGACATTTTATCTCACAGAGGAGAAAATAATATTCATGGTTGGGAGTGCTTATCCCAGTTTTAAGAGAACTAAACTGTATAAGAGGTTGTTTTGTCTTTCACTCCAGGCTTTCAAAGTCTGTTGGTCCTCTGGCTTCCCAAATTTCAACTGCATCTCATAGGACTCCCCAATGGGAATTTTTTGGATCAGAATGTGTAGATACCCCAAGAAAATGGCGTAATGATGGAAATCTGTATGGCAGAAAACAGTTATATTCTCTGCCCACTCCGTTTAGTTAGTTTAGTTTATTACAGTCAAAGAATAAAACAATTTAAAAGTAAAATAATAGGAAAAAAACAAAGATTGAAATAAAGCATAATCTGACTAAAATAATATATCAAAACCCATAAAAATCATTGTAAAATGAATATAATCAGATTCATTTGTAACAGTCATTTGTATTCCTTTGTAACCCGGATACAATATCTGGCTGTTAGGAGGCTGAGGTAGTTATATTGGTACAGCAATATATGATTCATGATTTTGGTCACCTCCTTTCCATATGGGCAGAGACACTGCTCTTTAGAAACACTGTGAAATCTGTCTTTCAAAAGAGCAGTTGGAAAAGTATTACGATGGACCAATATAAAAAGCCCTTATTTTAACAAATTATAGATGTGAACAATATTTATATGGATTTGCAGGGGTGAAGCAAGATGGAATCTGGCTGAAATAATTTTGCAGGTCAATAT
Source organism: Azemiops feae (assembly GCA_023970755.1). NCBI lineage: Eukaryota > Metazoa > Chordata > Lepidosauria > Squamata > Viperidae > Azemiops > Azemiops feae. Next base: position 369,623 of record JALGBA010002127.1, read on the forward strand.
TGAATATTGAATAGAATCGAGCTAGAAGGGATCTTGGAGGTCCTCCAGTCCAGCCCCCTGCTCGAGCAGGATAACCTATACCATCTCAGACAAGTGACTGTCTAGTCTCTTCTTAAAAATCTCCAGTGATGAAGCACCCACGATTTCTGAAGGCAAGCTTTTCACTGGTTAATTTCCTCACTGTTAGGAAGTTTCTCCTTAATTCCAGGTTGCTTCTTCTCTTTGGTCAGTTTCCAACCATTGTTGGAATATCTCTGACACATTGCTTAGAGAGTGATTTGGCCTGTTCAAACCCCAAAAGATCAATATATTAGGAAGAATCAAAGTATTAGGAAAGAGTCCACAGTTCCTTAAGGTGGACCAACGTGTTTTCCATCAAGAAGGTTGACATTTATTTTGCAGGGTCAAAGCAGCCAAGTTGTTTGGCCAATTCTTCTTCTTCTTCTTGTGCCATATCCGTTATCGGACGTTGGCGATCATGTTGGCGATCCTGTTTTTATCAGCAGCCGCACGAAAAAGTGCTGCTGAGTTTTGTCCAAACCAGTCCCTTAGATTTTGAAGCCATGATGTTCTTCTTCTGCCTGGACCTCGTTTGCCTTCAATCTTTCCCTGGAGGATTAAATGGAGTATGCCATATTTTTCTGGGTGTCGCATCACATGTCCGAAATATTCTAACTTTCGTTTTTTAATTGTTTTGATGACTTCCCTTGGCTTTCCCAGGCGGCTTAAAACCTCCTCATTTCTGATCTTGTCCACCCAGCTTGTACGTAACAGCCGCCTGTAAATCCACATTTCAAATGCTTCTAGTCTCTTCAGGTGGCCTTCTGTCAGAGACCAACTCTCTACGCCATAGAGCAGGATAGAAAAAATATCGCATCTGACAAGCCTGATTTTCAGTCTTAGGCTTATGTCGTGACTGCAGAAGACCTTTTTCATTTTGAAGAATGCTGTTTGAGCTTTCTCTATCCTTGTCTTTACTTCAGTGGTAATGTCCCAGCTTTCATGTAAATTAGAACCGAGGTGCGTGATCCTTTCAACTTTTTCTAGTGGTATTCCTTCTGAATTTATTGGTGATAAGTTAACGGGTTGTTTGCTGATGACCATGATCTTGGTTTTTGAGGTGTTAAGCTTCAAGCCATATTTTCCAGATATTTCTGTGACTCTGTTGATGAGGAGCTGAAGGTCTTCATGCTTACTGGCAAGCAGAACTGTATCGTCAGCATATCTTAAGTTGTTGATCCGAACACCGTTTACTTTGATGCCAGCATCGATGTTCTCCAGTGCCTCGTTGAAGATTGACTCAGAGTAGATATTGAACAACAGTGGAGACAGAATACATCCCTGTCTGACCCCTCTTCTTATTTCTGCATCAGCTGAGTATTTTTGGCCTAGTCTCACATTTGCTACCTGATGCCAATACAGATTCTTTATTATTTGGATGTCTTTGTCATCTAGTCCCCCTTGTTTCAGGATTTCTAATAGTTTGCTGTGTCTTATTTTATCAAAAGCTTTTTCAAAATCAATGAAGCACATGTAAACACTGTGATTGACATCTCTACAACGCTGTACAAGAACTTGAATGCTGAATAGCACATATCGTGTACCAAGATTGTTTCTGAAACCAAATTGTGTGTTACCTAGACGCTCTTCAATTTTGTTGTATATTCTTTTGTGAATTATTCTCAGGAATATTTTCAGGGCATGACTCATTAAGCTTATTGTTCTGTATTTGGTACACTTCTTTGCATTTATTTTTTGGGGGATTGTCACAAAGGTTGATTTTAGCCAATCATTTGGTATCTTTCCTGTTTTGTATATCTGATTGAAGAGCTGCAGTAAAAAAAATTTCCCATTGTCTTCCAGCAATTTTAAAATTTCTACTGGGATATCATCAGGTTCTGTGGCTTTTCTTGTTTTTGCTATTTTTATTGCATGTTCAACTTCCTCCATAGTGATGTTTGGCCAATAGCTAACATATACTATCTGTTCTCAAGTTGTAATTGATACCAATCTTGCTTAGTCTGGAGAACTGAATTTGGGATGCAACATGGCATCAAAAATATGTCCCTTAGAACAGGGGTCCCTAATCCCTGGTCCACAGCCCAGTACTAGGCTATGGCCTATTGGGAACCAGGCTGCACAAGTGGCGGGTGAGCACACAAGCATGCGAAGCTCCATTTGTGCAAGTGCGGACACAAAATTTTCATGTTAGTGGTAGCAATATTATGTAATGTAAATTCTGAATATTGATAAAACCTACTACTTTAAAAAAAAATTCCCCTCTAGTTTAAGAAAGTTAAAAGCAAATTAAGACACAGTCATGTGGCTGTGTTAAAGGTACTTGATCTGTGGCAAAGTATGCAAATATAAAATGTGGTGCTTTAGTAGCTGAGCCTTCTCCTGTCAGTAACAATGACTGTTGGTTATTTGATATGTGACAAGGAAGGAAAACTATTGAGGATTCCTCCTATTAGGTCCTATTCTCACACCATCAGTTACTTTCCTAAAGTGGTCTGAGGTACGCTGGGGAGAATTGTATGTGGGTGTTTGTAAAGATATATGTATATCTGCCTGCCATATTCTCAGATTAACAGTTGTTGCTCTGGGCCTGTGACATCTCAGAAAAGTTATTTCTGTACATGCTTGTAGCACTTAGTTGACTGGTTGTAGGTACAGAGGACATTTTGAATGGAGGAGAAATTTCTTCCTGCTTCATCCTATGCTCTTTCTCTGTATCAGTGATGCCTTGGTCACTTCTGTGGCTGCTGCTCTTGCGCTTTAAGCCATTCCAGTCTTCTCTTACAGGTGTTTTCAGGTAAATTTAGCCCATTAAAAGAGTGAATGTTAAAACATCACCTTGCACAACTCTAAGTTGATGTGGTAGAACCAAGTTTGCCTCCATTGTGGATTCATGCTCTTCTCAGAAAAAGCTTCAAACAAATATCAGACCCTTAGCCTCAGGTAGGAACTTTTGTTTTGTTATGGGTTGTAATGTGTGTGTGAGATGAGGAGTAAATCCCACTATTGTTATTGACCTCCAAGTGATGTTGCTGACATTTCTTTTTAATGTAATAGCATTTCCTTTAGCTATCATTCAATGCAGGGCATGGCCCACTAAAGCAAACAGATATAGTAATAGAACTTAGACTTATATACCACTTCACAGTGCTTTACAGCCCTCTTTAAGTGGTTTACAGAGTCACCATATTGCCCCCCAACAATCTGGATCCTCATTTTACTGACCTCGGAAGGATGGAAGGCTGAGTCAATCTTGAGCCAGTGAGAATCAAACGGCTGAACCGTAGGCAGCCAGCAGGCAGCAGAGGTGGCCTGCCGTGCTACATTCTAACCACTGCACCACCATGACTGTGGTGCATGAACATGATCACCTCAGAAAAGGGGCAATTTTCTACCACTTTTGCATCTCTTTACTTGTTCTGTAATATAGTGGGTACTATTAGGACAACCTCAAATGCCCCACCTACCATTACACTCAGTTCACAGAATGCCAGTGAAGAATGGTAGAAGGGCAAATATGTTTTTGTCATCTTTACCTAGACCAGCTGATGATCTAGCAGTACCACAACTTGCAGTTGTTTTGCTAGAAACAGGCTAAATGGAAGAAAAATCTATGGGCAGCTCTTAGCACTAGCAATAGGACTTAGGCTTGTATACTGCTTCACAGTGCTTTACAGCCCTCTAAGTGGTATACAGAGTCAACAATTGCCCCCAACAATCTGGCTCCTCATTTTACTGACCTTCGAAGATAGAAAGATGAGTCAAGCTAAGTGAGAATCAAACTGCTGGCAGTTGGTAGAATTAGCCCGTAATATTGCATTCTAACCACTGCGCCACCACAGCTCTTAGTTATGTAGATTCAGTCACTCCAACCTAAAGTAAACTTGTATTTTTAAAAAAATTGTGTATGGTTATATAATCTGCAGATACATTTCCATTGAATCAAATCTGTGCTTTATTATTAAACTTGTTATGTTACTTTAAGCTAGTATCTTTCTTTTTCCATTTATTGCAAAGGATCATATATTGTAAGGACCAAATAGAGTTATTTCAGTGTCATTCTAATTTCCTTATAGGGAACAGGGATCCAAATGTAGAAAATAAATTTTCTATTATTGTAAATGAATTTTCTCATTTTGAAGAGTCTTTCCTTCCTTCCTTCCTTCCTTCCTTCCTTCCTTCCTTCCTTCCTTCCTTCCTTCCTTCCTTCCTTCCTTCCTTCCTTCCTTCCTTCCTTCCTTTCCCTGGAGGAAAAGCTGGAAATTATAGGTATAGTACATGCTTTATTTTTAATTATCTTTTATCTTCTCTGGAACTGCTTCAGCCAGACAATAACCTGGAATTTTGGACAATCCCCAATCTCATGTATATGTTAAATAGTTCAGCCTAATAAAAAAATAAAAAATTGAAGCCCCATCACATTTACAATAATGGAGATATGACTATCAGATGTGAGAATAATAATTTTAAAAAAATCCCAAAAGTAAATTTAGTTTCAGATTTTTTAAAAATAAAAATAGAAAAGAACTTAAAACTCTGGACAGATGGGCATTATTTATGCAAAATTAAGCTTTTTTACTTCTGTTGCTGGACCTTGAGGTATAAAATTAATGTTTAAAATCCTGTATTGGCATGTAGCTGTGAAGTTTATGAAACCAAAATATCAGACAAAGCTATTTTCAGAAGTATGAAAATTTACATTACTGTAGCCCACATACAGGGTTTTCATCAAGAGACTTGAGTCATATTCAGAAGTGTTTTCCTATTACAAAGCCTTAACAAACTGTCACCACAAATGAAAACACATTAACATTTAAATGTTAACCTTTTCTTTAAAACATACATTTTACAAACACTCATCTATACCAGATACATTTATCTTGTCTCAAGTTCCAAAAATGTACTAAGGACTAAGGAAGCAATCAATGAGTTTTCAGTCTGAATTGTCCTGAAATGCAAGAGAAACAAAGACTGCAGCAAATGCCTCAATTGAAATTCAGAGCATAGTATGAAGAAACTTGATGCTGGAAAAACAAATCAGTCACTGCCTAACTGACAAACTCAGAATGCTAGCTGAAGTTCAAAGGAAGAAAAGTGAGATTCAGAACTTAGTATCCTGTCCATTAATAAATAATTTTAAAAAGTGAATAATTCATGCAGGAATGGGTAATTTTTGAGCTTGAATCCACCTTTTTTTTTGTGGCTCCTGTAACCCTTTCAGATCACACACTGATATTTAGTTGCAAACCACATAAATTCCATAACATGATTTGGAGTATTTTAATCCCCCAATGAGAGCCAAGTTAGTGTATAGTAACGTACCGGGCTAGAATCCAGGAGACTGTGAGTTCTTGCTTAGACACAAAGAGCCAGCCCTTTGTGGTAATTCAAACCAGGAAACCAAAATCATGAATACCAATACTACTTTGATTATAAGGTTACGATAACAATCTCACCTTCCCCCTCCTTGCCTTTATTTTCCAGGAAACTAGAGGTCAATTCTGATACTCAAATTACAATAGATTCCTGCGTTGGACTCCAATTTTATTTATCAGACCAATACTACTCCAATTCTTCCTCTTATCTCTCAGGGTTACTCATACATCCCATTACATCAAACCAGTTGGGTGACTTTGAACTAGTCTTTCTTTCTCAGTCCTAGGAAGAAAAAAGCAATGCCAAACCACTTGTTGAAATGTTGCCCGAAAAAAGAAAAAAACTTCAGGGACTTGCCCAGCCAGTTGCCAGGAATCAAGAGTGATTTATAGGCACTAAATAATGAGATAAATATCCTACAATAGACTTAACAACATACAGGATTGAATTTTTCCCATCTAAGATAAGGGGAGCTATAGAAAGTTTGTTTGACATGCACTAACGTAGAATAAAGCTGTTTAACAACTGAAACTGGCAACAATGAAAAAATGTGTTACAAACCCATGATATGCTTGAACAGAAGATGTGAATGCATGCATGAATTAAGCCCACTTAATGATGGCTTAATTTATAGAGATGTTTCATATTTAAAATTATAACAAAATTGTAACAAAAAAATCTGAAATTTTGATAGGATTTAAGATGGTGAGGTATTGAGCTAGAGATTGTTTGATTTATGCCTCAGTCTGGTTCTACACATTATCCTATATTCCTCCTTCCAAGGGAGTGAAAAACAATCAAATATTTTGATGCCATTATGCCATTCCCTCTTTAAAGATCTCCACAGAAACTGGAGATTTCAGTAGAATGACAAGCACATGTAAACATACAAGTGCACCCCCTTACCAATGCACTTGTGAAGCTAAAACAAAACACACAAAGAAAAAGGATGGAGTTTGCATTGCAACATACATTTTAATCATCATTGTTCACAAAGAGCTGATTCTGAAGCAAACATGTTCCCACCACTTCATTTCTGGGACTCTATGCAAAAATAACAGAGGAAACATTTATGTAAAAGTTTTTATTGAGTTTTTTCCCCATACATTCAGTAATAATTTTTCAACAAACGTGCTGTCTGAGTTTACATTCGCTAATACATATTTAATTCCTAATCCTTTATTCTTTCCTCTTGCCATCGATAAAATAAGTCCCAAGTTTGATAATATTCCATTTCTTCTTTTTCTTTCAGTCTCATAGTCTCATTTCTGCGCATTCTAGTATTTTTTTAATTATTTCTTCATCTGATGGTATTCCTTCATTTTTCCAATATTGCGCAAATATAATTCTTGCCGCTGCTCTAACATGCAAAATCAAATATATGCTTTGTTCATCAGTCTTTTCTGGCATTATACCTAATAAAAAAAGTTCAGGTTTAAAATCTACATGTTCTCCCAACATCTTTTATAGCCAGGCATGTATCTTTTTCCAATAACACTTTACTTTGTCACATGTCCACCAAACATGATAATAAGTGCCTGACTTATGTTTACATTTCCAACATCTATCTGACATGTTTTTGAACATTTTTGCTAGTCTTGCTGGTAGCAAGTGTCATCTATAACACATTTTATATAAATTTTCTTTGTAGGAAGTTGACATTGTCAGTTTGTAATTTCTTTCCCATAAATTTTGCCATTTTTCTAATTCTATATTGTATCCAAAAATTTTCACCCATCTTATCATTGTTTCTTTAACTTGTTCGCTTTCCATTTTCAAAGTTAATAGAAAATTATACATTTTCTTAATTAGTTTCTCATCAGAAGTTAACAATGTCTTATCAAACACAGTTTGTTCTTTATAAAATCCATACAGTTTAATATCTTTATCATATCTAGCTTGCATTTGTAAATGTGCCCACCATGATAAATTGATACCCTGATTTTCCATTTCTTGTCTTGATTTTAAATTCCCTTCAGAGTTTAGAATATCTCTATATGTCCCGATTTTTTCAAAGTCCACTAAATTTGGGTGTACAAATGCTTCCATTGTTGACAACCACCCTGGAATTTTCAAATATATTTTACATTTTATTTTTCCCCATGTTGTTAATAATGCATTTCTTATATAGTGATTTTGGAAATATTTATGAACTTTATTTTTCCTGTACCATAAAAAAGCATGCCACCCCAATTGTAAATCATGCCCCTCCAGATATAACAGCCTTTTATTTCTAAGAGGTATCCATTCTTTTACCCATGTTAATGCAGATGCTTGATAATATAAAACCCACTCTGGTAAACCAAGACCTCCATTTTCCTTGGCATCTTGTAACATTTTCATCTTAATTCTAGCTTTCTTTCCTTGCCAAATAAATTTCAAGATTAATAAATTTAAGTCTTCAAAGAATTTTTTCTCAAGTTTTATAGGTATTGTTTGGAATAAGAATAAGATTTTTGGTAGTATATTCATTTTTACTGTAGCAATTCTTCCTAATATTGACAATTGCAAGTTTTTCCATTTTTCCAAATCCAGTCTTATTTGATTCAATAGTTTTGTATAATTATCTTCTTTTATCATTGAACATCTTGCTGTTAAATATATTCCCAGATATTTGACCTTTTTAACTATTTGCAGTTCTATTTTTCCGACATTTGTTTTTTTCGCTTATCTGTAAGGTTTTTAACTATTACTTTGTTTTTTTCTCTTTTTATTTTCAGTCCTGCCATTTCTCCGTATTGTTCTATCTTTCCCAATAGTTTAGGAATCATCTCCAAAGGTTCTTCTAAAATAAATACCAAATCATCAGCAAATGCTTGTAATTTATATGTTTCACCTTTTATTTCTAGTCCTTTATTTTCTATATCTTGTCTAATATTTCTATTTAGAACTTCCAAGGTGAAAATAAATAACAATGGAGATAATGGACATGCTTGCCTTGTGCCTTTTCTTATCTCAAAATTCTCAGTATAATCTCCATTCACAATCACTTTCGCTGTTTGTTTATTGTATATTGTTTTTATCATGTTTATAAAGTTCTGTCCAAAGTCTATTATTTTTAATTGCTGAATCATAAATTGCCAGGAAACATTATCAAATGCCTTTTGAGCATCTAGTGCCAGTTGTTTCCCTGGATGTAATTCATAATATTCCAATACATCCATTATCACTCTTAAATTATTTTTAATTTGTCTCTTTGGTAAAAAAACAAAAACCATTTTGGTCTGAATGTATAAATTCAGTTAGGAATCTTTTCAGTCTCTCTGCCATTATTAAAGTAAAAATTTTATAATCCACATTTAGTAATGATATCGATGTATAATTTTTTATCTGTGTCAAATCTGAGTCTTCTTTTTGTATTAAGGTAATATTTGCTTCTATCCACGTATTTGGGAGTTTAGCCTCCAACAAAAGTTCATTGCAAACATCTTTCAGCGGTTCACTTAGTATATCATGTAAAGCTTTATATAACTCCTCCGGTAGTCTATCTGGCCCCAGTGTTTTCTCGTTTTTTTGTCTTCTTATGGCCTCTGTTATTTCCATCGTTGTTATTTTTTCCTCTAATATAATCTTACAGGTTTCTGAAATTTTGGGAAGATTATTTTCTTCCAGATATTGGATCATTCTCTCTCTTGGAATTTCTTCTATATCATACAGTTTCTTGTAATATTCTTTAATTATCTTTTTTATTTCTTCATTTTTAAATTGTAGGCAACCTTTTTCTTCTACTAAATTATTTATCATTTTCTTCTCCTTCTGTTTTTTAAGTTTATAAGCTAACCATCTTCCTGGTTTATTTGCATTTTCAAAAAAGTTTTGTTTTGCTTTTTTTTTTTGCTGTGCCAATTTTTCTGAATCCAACAGATTTAATTTGTGTTTTATTATTTCCATTTCTCTTTTCAGAATCTTCTTTTGCGGGTTCATTTGCAGTTCTGATTCTAGTTTTTCAAATTTTTCTTTTAATAGTATATATTGCTGTCTTTTCTGTTTGTTTGTTTTTTGCCATGTATGTTATAGCTATACCTCTAAAGTATGCTTTGGCTGTATCCCATACATTTTGTAATGTTGTATCTTCTTTTTTGTTTTCTTTGAAGAAAAACTCCATTTCTTTTTTTGCTAGTTTTATAAATTCTCTTTCTTTTAATATAGATTGGTTCAAAGTCTATCTTGATTTTTTTAGTATTCCTCTCCATGTCACTTTTAAAGGGTTGTGATCTGCCCATGTACCTGGTCCTATCTCAATTTCCTGCATACTTGTCCTCAGTTCAGGTGTCATCCAGATCATGTCGATTCTGGACCAGGATTTTTGACTGTTTGAATAAAATGTGTATTGTAATTTTCCTGGATTGATTTCCCTCCAAACATCTTGTACTCCAATTTGTTCTATCATGTTAAAAAAAGTCTTAGGTAATCTTTTTCTTCCAGTTTTTTCTGTTTTACTACTTTTATAGTCTAATGTCCCATCCACTATCGCATTAAAATCTCCTACTAAACAAATATTTTGATACTCCATTTCTATTATTTTTCTATGGAGATTTCGATAGAATTCTTCCTGATTATTATTTGGTGCATAGATTACTACCAACAATGTTTGTTTTTGATGTAAGTATACATCTACCATCGCAATTCTTCCTTCTTCATCTAAAGAAATCATTTTAGAATCTATTGTCTCTTTAATATATACGGCAACACCTCTTTTTTTCTGTTGTGCTGATGCATGGTAAAGTTTCCCAATTTTGGGGTATTCCAATAGCTTGTAATATTGTCTTTTTATATGTGTCTCTTGCAAACAAATTATATCTATATTTAATTTCTGTAGTTTTCTCAAAAGTTTTGTTTCTTCTTGATGGGGAGTTTAGTCCATTTATATTCACCGAAAAAAATCCATTTTCTTTCTCCATTTCAATTATTTATATTTAGGTCTAGTCGATCTCATAATCCTCTGTTCTCTGGCAGTTCCTTCACTCTCTTGATCCAATTTCTCTTTCTGTTCTCCTGTTTGTATAATTACTTCTTTAGTTGCTTCTTCTGTTTGTTTCTGATCTTTTCTCTCCTCTTGTCGATGTTGCACTCCTTCATCTAAGAATGCTTGATTTCTTTCATCAAAATCTTCTGCTTTCCAAACTGAATCCAATCGATATCTTGTATTATTCCAGTTGATTAAAATCCCTTCTGGCATTAACCATCTGAAAGTTATGCCTTTTGTAATTAGCTTTGTAGTTAGGAAATTATATTGTCTTCGAGTATCTCTTACTCTCTTGGGTATCTGCTTTAACACCACAATTTCTTTATTCTTGTATTGTAATGGCTCATCTCTAACTTTTCTCAGTATTTCATCTCTTGTTGTTTTCTTTATAAATCTTACATGCACTTCTCTGGGTAGTTTATATTTCCTTGAGTAGCTTGAATTCATTCAAAATATTTCATCTATCTCCATTTGCATCTCTGCTTGGTCTGCTTTCAAAGCCTCTGCCAGGAGATCAATAATCACAACTGCTATATTTTCTTCTCTGTCTTCAGGAATATTTTGAAATTTTAAGTAGTGTTCCGGTTTCTCCATTTCTAAGATCGCCACCACCCCTTCTAGATTTTGATTTGCTTGTTCTAATTTTTCATTTTCTTGTATTAGTACTTCCATTTTTTTGTCAATATCATCTGATTTATTTTCCATTTTCTGAATTCTTTGTTCATTTTTAATAACCATTTGTTGGTGGGCTTCAAATTGTGTCTTTATGTCCGACATTTTTTCGTTTAATTTATCAAAATTACTTTTTGTCTCTTCATGGTTTTTTTATATTGATTCTTGAATTAATTTTCATGTAGTTTGCATCTCATTTTGAGCAGTGCTTATTTTCTCATGCTGCAACATTGTTTCAATAGATCCCTGGCTTGTTGGGCTAGATCAGGGGTAGGGAACCCAAAACACTCAAAGAGCCACTTGGACCCGTTTCCCACCGGAAAAAAAACACTGGGAGCCGCAAAACCCTTTTGATATCTAAAATGAAGATAACACTGCATATATCCTTTTTCACCTTTATTATATATATGTGTATGTGTGTGTGTGTGTGTGTGTGTGTGTGTGTGTATAATAAAGGTAAAAAAGGATATATGCAGTGTTATCTTCATTTTAGATGTGAAAAGGGTCTCTCTCACTCTCTTTCCTCTCACTCTCTTTCCTCTCTTTCTCTCTCTCTTTCCTCTCCCTCTCTTTCTCTCTCTCTTTCTCTTTCTCTCTTTCCTCTCTCCCCCTCTCTCCCTCTCTCCAGGTGAGGAGAGAGAGAGAGAGAGAAGAAAGGCAGAGGGCGCTGAAGGGGCGGGGAGGGGGGGCAGGATGGGAGGCAGCGGCTCCGGTGGTGGCGGCGGAACGGCAGTGGCCACTGCAGCACCGTTGGGGGTCCCCGCCGCCCCCGGCCCGGCCACCACCCCTGCCGCATCCTTGGCCACTTCGCCGTCACAAGAGGAGGGTGCCAAGGGGACGCTGCTCTACCTGCAGTGCGGGTGCACCATGCCGCCGCGGGGACAAGGGGGGTCCCGACCCGCCACCGGCCCCGCCGCCCTCGCAACCCAAGGTCTCCTTCTCCTGTAGCACCGAGGGCGGTGGCGGCGGCTCCCCAAAAGCGGCCGAGAAAGGCACCACCGATAGTCAGATGGTTGACACTATAATGAGTTACCTATTCATAATTTGAAATATCCTGGAGAAAATTTGGACAACAGGAACAATCCATAAATTATGGGCTGTACAAGAAATGACTTTAAATAAGCCTAGTATAAACTCTCTGAAGCTTTCCTGTTTTTTTGTATATGTGCAGATGTCATAATTGTGTTTTAGGCAATTGGACAATTGTTTTAGGCAATTGGCCCGCCCTGATTATTTTTGCTGAGAAATAATATGCATATAATAGTAACATTGCTCATGTTAAACTAAAATTTATCAAGCTCAGTATGAATATATTGCTAAATGTAAACCATCTGTTCCATGCCCTTTCTCAAGAATTGTTCCACCATCAGAATCTGTGAAGCTTTTCATGACAGAAATATTTTTTTTCTTTTTGTGTAAACTCCATGGCATCACCCTTAGGCTTTATGCATTTGTTAAGAATAGAATCTGGCTCTTTAAATTAATGTTCATTCACACACATGAACATACATTCAATGGATATTGATCTACATTCTGAAAAGTTTGCTGTAAGGTAATTTACTATTGTTGGATTTACCTAAGGGTTCACATTGTGGGATGTTGTTTTGAATTGAGAAGACAGAGCTTAGAGACCTACCACAGACAATGATCAGCTAGGGAGCTGTTTGTTTGATTCAGTTCAAAAGCAATGATTAACAATAGATGCAGTTTCATTCACTTCTGAGAATGATTATTCAATTTCTATAAATGGATTTTTTTAGCATTGTGCAGCTCAAATTTTAAAGCCTAAAAGACACTTCCCAGTATTTCTATAATAATCTTACTGTTTTTCTTTTAATTCTGTTTTGGAGCTTTATGCTATACTGATATAGACAAACTTAGTTTTTATAACTTTTTCAATCATGTGAACTCCTCATGAAAAGCTTTGTCAAAGGAGCAAAGGAGCAGTAATATATAAGTAATCCTCATTTAGCATCCACAATTAAAACCAACAACTTGGTCACTGAGCAACATAGTCACTGAGTGAAACTGTGACTGTACTTATGAATTTACTTTACCCTTCCTTTGCTTTAAACTGATTGAGAAGATTGCTGGAAAAGTTATTTTTTATCACCATCCTAACTGTGAATGGTCACTAAACAAAGCTGACACTAAACAAGGACTACTGGTATGTACAGGTAGCACATTTTTAAAACTTCAGTTAAAATAGAAATGGTGTATTATCTACCTCTATCTCTACTAATTATAGTGCTCTTATCAACAGCCTAGTAAGATGAGTTGTCAGACTTTGTATTGCTAAAACTAGAATGAATTTGTGCAGATCCCCTCCCCCAAAGAATAAAATGAATAATCATAGTATGATTGGGCAAAAGATAGCTATTCCACTTATTTTTAGAAATTAAAATTAATTTTAATTTTAATCTCTCTACACATTCTACCTTCCAACATATGAAAACAATCTAGCACTCTTAAAATGTAAAAATTTAAACTAGAATTGGAGCATGTTCTCCAAATCTTCAATATCTCTCTCTCTCTCTCTCTCTCTCTCTCTCACACACACACACACACACACACACACACACACATTTGGTAGAGTGTTGCAGGGATAGGAGCTTCATCCTTATCTCTTGTTTCCCCCTCCCCCAAGTTTTCCTTATATTCCCTACTTGTTTCAGAGAAAGAGCCACTCCAGCTTTTCCCATTTGTTCCTTCTCTGTTTAGGTAGCCATTTCCATTTTCATATTTTTCTCAGCCATTCTTCTAAGCAAAACTTCTCCCCCTCCTTCTTCCTTCTCCTCCCCAAGTCTTTGTGTCACATCCGTCTTCTCAGCTCACTTTTGTAACTTCTCTTACAACAAAAATTGTTTTCTGCCTTTTCCTTCCTCCCTTATCCAGAGGGCCAAGTCTTAGTTTTCATACTGACCCCAGTAAACAGTATTTACTTTTTCTCTCCCTTAATCTCCAACTTTCCTCCCCTTATCTTCTCCAAAGATTCTATTTCCTCTGATTCTGATTTATTGGTCACAAGAAGATTCTTGGCACCTGGTTTTAAAATTGTGATTTCTCCTGAAAAATTCCTACCATTTGTGTATCAGATTTTTATTTCATTTATCCCCCATTTATCCCTAATGCAATCAATTTGCAAAAAAGAATTAACAAACTGGTAGCCTTTGACAGAACCCTTCAATCTATCATTTCTATTGGGTCCATTACAGTCTAATAAAAGGGGAGGCCTAACTTTTGGAATGTTAATAGAGTTCTTTCTTATCTGCATATTTTGTGTGTTTCTTCAGGTAACCCTAAATATGCCAATGACAATACTCCCCTCTACCCAAACCTCTAATCTCTTCAATGTCCCTTAGGTGGTTGGATTGAATTAGTTTGCATTGTATTTAGAAGAAAAATTGTGAATCACACCTTCTAAATTCATTAAAATGTATTACTTTGAAATTATGATTCACAAATTAATGCTTGGCAAAGTAACAAGATCCCATTTTCTTTTCATTTTTACACTAAGGACTGAGAAGGGAATTGAAGAAGATTAATTACGTTGCTTGCTAATCAATGCAAAGACATATTTTTCTGTTCTTCCACCTCATAATTTTTATTTCATCTAGTCTGAAATTTTTTAGGGTTGCCAGATGTCACAGTTTCTCTGGGACAATCCCAGTTTTTGAAGGTACATTCCATCTGCTCTTGAAAATATTCCTTTTCATTGCTCTCTAGTAAACTGTGTGGTTTCTGAGCAATCAGGCAGCAAAGAACTGTGGGAGCAAAGCTGATAAATTATTATCCAACTATAAAAAGCTACCCCAATTCCCCTAATGCTGAGACATTAATTCTGTAGAGTGAACTTGTCACAAGAAGTTGATGGTTGCCCTGACATGTGAAGAAATTGCTGTAACAGTAAGGAATTGTTCATTTATTGTAACATACAGAAACAATGTCTGGGTACTTTCATGCTTCATTCACACTGTATGAAAGAATTCCTGAATCTGATCTTATTACAATGAATCCACCTCAATCTATGATTGAACATGGGTAAATCTACGTAACTATGACATGGAAAAACTGGTCCAACTTTCTTTGCATCCTTTAGCTAATCTATTTGCCAAAAACACAAATATGAATCTATAGTATTTTCCATTTTTGTTTTACATTTAAAATGGGTTCCTGAGACAGAGATAGCTAATTATGTAGTACTTGTAATGAAAATAACTGAATCAGAAAGTTGCCTCTAGATCTTAGCAAAATACCAAGGATAGATATTCTAGAGAAGAAATGGACAGGAAATATATCAGCTGTAGACATATGAATGTTTTCCAGATCAGAACCATAATAGAAAACACCTGACTTGATCTCTTTTGTTAAAGGCCACAAATTTCACCATTTGGAAATCATCCATTCTAGCCCTGATCTTGAGGACCAATGAGATCTTCTTATTTGGGCAGAACTCAGAGCAATATTTGGGCCTGATTTTTAGTGTTAGTTGGGAGCTAGGCCAAGTGCACCAGTTGTCTGTTCAAGAGGGGATAGCACCTTTTGTTTTTCTGGGACCTAGCTTCAAGGCAAATTGAAATATATTTATATATGTGTTTATTACATTTATATTACATTTATTTCCTACCTTTTCTCCTAAACTCAGGGAGTTCCTACCATGACCTTCTCATGCCACGTAGTCAGTATTTGAGGAGGAAATGCAGAATGAGAGGTTCTAAATTCACTGTTGTTCATCCTGTTGATCCATGACTGTTGTGCAAGGTTTGCTATTAATCATATTGTGAAGTATGCAGATGATACAATAATAGTGGACCTTATTCAGGATGACCATGAGGGTGCTTACAGGGAGGAGATAGAGAGTTTGGTGTAATAAGAACAGCTTGGTTCTAAATGTAAGAAAAACAAAGATCATTGTTGATTTCAGAAAAGGCAGGCACAGCCATACACCTCTGTACATTAACGATTCAACTGTGGAGCTGGTTAGTAGTATTAAGTTTCTGAGTGTGCAGCTAACAATTAGGTTAGCTTGGACACTCAACAGTGCAATGAGCACAGCAGTGCCTGCATTTTCTGTGTTGTGTGAGAAAACAACTTCTTTCTTCTCCTGTTATTACCACTTTCTATAGAGGGACAATTGAAAGCATCCCGTCGTATTGTATTGCTATGTAGTTTGTAAGTTTTATTGTTTTGGACAGGAAGGCTGTGCAGAGAGTGGTGAGGATAGCAGAAAAGATTATTGGTAGTTCACTTTCTTTTATCCAGGACATGGCATATAAGCAATGCTTGGCATCAGAATTTCATTTTTAATGTGTGCTAGTGTGCACAAAAAAAAAATGTCAATAAAGGTTATCTTAACTTATTTTATCTTGGTATCAGATGAAATCTGTCTGCTCATAGTCTCTGATTTAATTAGGAATTCTGGGTCTGAACCAAGGCCAACCATTTTTTCAGACCTGCAACCAAGACGCTTGAGCTTGGAGACTTGTCTTAATACCCGGGTTCAGGGAAGAACTGAGATTCTGGATGGCAGGGCAATACACAGAGCTAAGAACCAATCCATCAAGGATGCTTGGGAGTAAAGAACTATCAGAAATCAGAATTCTTCTAAATGCTCCAAATGGAAGCTACGTGAAGCTCCCTCCTACTTCAAATTGATCTGGATGACAACCATATACTAAAAAGATGTTTGGCTGCAGCTGGTTTCATCCCTAATTTGTGCTAATTTGTGCATTTATACACAGTTCCTCTGAAATCCATATTTATTTATACTTTTTCTTTTCTTCCAAGAATTTTCCCTGCAAATACAGGTCCACTTTTTTTTTTTAAGATAAACTCACCTTTGATCCATTGGTTGTGACAGGAATTGACTGATCAGCTTGTGCACACAAACCTAATATCCTGGGCCAAAATCACCCAGTTAGCCTAAAGCAGGACAAGAACTCACAGTCTCCCCGTTTCTAGCCTGATGCCTTAATAGTCAGATGAAACTGACTATTTTTTGTTTGTCCTTTTAAAATATAATTTGCTACATGAAAATTTAAATAATTACAGTTTTGCTCCCAGAGACAAAAATCTCTCTTTTTTTAAATCTCAGGAATTCAAGGCCAGACAATAATAAACAGGGAGGTTAGTTCGCTCATTCCATCCCAGGTGATTGATGTGAATTTTGGGATTCATTTGGTGAATCTATTCATTTTTGTTTACTCAAATATTATAGGGAAAGGTGCTCATTACAGATAAATTAAAAAATGATGGCATCTTGTTAAAACTCTGGTAATCATTGTGGATGATTCTGTTGACTCTTTTCCCACTAATTCTCAGTAAACATAACTAAAAGGGAGATACAGTAAAAATTCAGCCTCATCATTTTTTTCCTATTGAATCAACCCTGCCTCCTGGTGACTATGACACATATCTAAGGAGTTTTCTAGACAATATTTTAGGAAATGGATTTGCCAGTACCTTCTTTTTAGGGCTATGAGAACCTGGCTCAGAGTTATCCCGCTAGCTTCTATCCTTAAGGATTAAAATTTATGATCTCCTGACTTCTAAATTAGTATCTTAGACCAAACTGGCTCTTTTGTTGACTTAGCAGCAAATGCTATTAAGTGATTCGCAAAAGGGAAGGGAGGTCGCAAAGATAAGCATTCATCAGATTGCAAATAAAGCCTTATTATTTCCATTAGCACCTATGTACATCCAAGCTGTGGCTTCATTGTGCTCATTATGGTTAAAAGAGACCCTGGTTACCTTTAGGAATAAAATAAAATCCCATACATGGAGGTAAATTGACACAAAAAATTATGAGAATATACCAATAATTCTCCTTTCTGCTTCTTCCTTCTCTAGGGAAAGCAGGTTAAGCTTTACTTACAAGTTCATAATTTTGTCACCTGGACAAATTTCTAATTGTAGCAGCCATACCAGAGGGAGCAGGAATAAACTAATTACAAGGAAGCAAAAATAATCAGATATATTCAACATGGTGTCTGACATTTAAATTAAGGAAGGATGAACCAGTGGGAGACAACCATTATCTCTATATTTTTAATTTGGCAAAACTTAGTTCAAGTTGCCATATTTGTTAAACATGTAAAAGAAGATGCTGGATTATTTTCTTTTAATTTAATAACATACACAGTTCCTATGCAATATGCAACCTGGGCCTTCCAGATATTTGGATTATAACTTGTATATATGTGAACTATCATAGTTCACTAACATAACATAACATAACAAACATAACATAACAAACATAACATAACATAACATAGCATAGCATAGCATAGCATAGCATAGCATAGCATAGCATAGCATAGCATAGCATAGCATAGCATAGCATAGCATAGCAACATAACATAACATAATATAATGTTATATTTATAACTCATATGAATGATAAAACTGATATAAGTGTCATTGCCTAAGCTCAGAATTTCTGAAGTTTTAGTTCAAATTATCTTGAGAATCTGTAGCATCAGTGGCTTCTGATACTTTTACTACAGATCAAAAAATGCCTACAGTCAGCAAATTGGTAAACAATAACTTTCTTCTAATACATACATAACATACTGCTTTTCTCTAGGGAAGTAATGGCTTCAGGGCAAATTATTCATAAGTTCTACTTTCAAAGGAGTTGAGTGGGATGTGGTTGCACTGTCTACTGATCCATATTTCCTTGTCAATTTTGTGATGCTCACACCATTTTTTAATCTATTACATTCTAAACTGCAGTGAATGTTGACAATGCAGGCTTTTTTCTTTGATAAATTCATCTTCTGAGCATACTGAAGAGTTATTATTCTTATTTTTAGAGAACTTAGGAGAAATGCTTCTGGCCAAAAACAATTAGGAAAAAATATGCCTATCTGCCTATCATCTTTTCATCAATCAATTAATAATTGATATTTTCCTGCTGAGTATTCATTAAAAAACATTGAATACAACGAATCTCCATCCCTCTCAAAATTCTAGGCATTTTCACACAGCTATCATTTTTGTTCTCCAACCCTTCTTCCCTAAGTTTATTCTTGGAAGAAGATCTTATCACTGTTTTTCTCTCTATTTCTTGATGGCACTGGAGTTTAAAAGAGCTATCTTAAGGATGAAGCAGCATATCCATGACCTGGTTCAAACTAAGTGATAAAAATAAAGTTTTAGGTATTGTAAAGGAGGTCTTTGTGGAAATCCTTTTATTTTATCAAATTACTTTATGTTCTCTCCAATTTATATCTGACTAGATCTGGGATTTTGCCATCCATGGTTACGGAAAGAAGATTTTATAGTGGTCCATTCTATAATCATCTGTGCCATATTGGGTTAGAGTGATTGAAATACTGTTGCACATCCTGCCCTCTGTATCAACCCTGGCATTCTGAATTCATACAAGCCTTGTTTATTCATTGCTTAGAATAGATCATGAAAAGAGGTAAATGTTTTTTCTTTGCCAGCACATTGGTCTTCTATGGCATCTAAGAGGTTCACCAAATGTTGTGTCATTGTACTTGCCGGAAGAAGGCTCTGGATTTAACACTGAAATTGTTTATTCATTTTTTTTCCTGTGCAAACACTGTTATTTGTTTTATTAACTCTTTGTTTCTTACTGTATAGATTTTTTATTTTTTCTTATTTTATATTTTGCTTTTTTGTAGTTTTGGCCTTTGAGCCCAAAACAATAAACAACCCTTCTCCTTTGTCAGCTCCTTTATATGATTGCTTTCTTTTTGGCTTTTAACCAAAACTAATAAGTACTTTTTCTACTTTCACCTCCTCTTTCTTCTTCTGAAAATGGCTCATAATTAAGCTTACTACAATGGTTTTCAAGACAGAACTCTGAAGCAGTATTTGCTCCAGTTGACCAACAGGAAAATGCAAAAATTGGTATCTCTATCCCATTTGTTTTCTTACTTTGTGCATTTCCCCCCTTATCATTAAACTATTTCAGAACATTAAGAATTTTAATCTGATGATGGGAAGCAAAGTTTGCTTAATTTAAGACTGATATAAAGATACTAGAGGACCATAGGGATCAACCAATTACATGTAGATGGTCCAGTCATTGGAAACATTTGAGCTTAAATCTACAATATTACCATATCAAATCTCTTTTTCTCCCCTAATTCCTCTTGAGCCTTAGCTGAGCCAGAGACTGATGTTTGATGCTTCCCAAATGAAGACTACAGGGCCAAATTCTCAGAGTATGCCCCCAAACCAAGAGAAGTGCAAAAGGCCTATGTGAAAATACTCTTTGTTTAGCTAGCAGGACCCTAAATCCCTAGGTAGTTCTACATCATTATATTTACAACCGGTTCATAAATATGCAATAGCTTGGATTGATGGACCATGAATTAGGACAGCTCAGAAAAATTTGGAAAAAAAAACAACAGGAGAGAGCACATTCATTCCCATGCCATAAAATGCTTCCATAGAATGAATCCCTTTCATTCAGCATCAAAAAAGCATAGATTTTATATTCTAATTTTTAATGCCTGCACTGTCCATCCAATAGTCATAGAAGGTCATGCATTAGTTAGAGAAAAGGAGCAGGCACTAAATCTGCAAATTACTCTCCTGTTAGAGGAGCTAACAGTGAACAGAATACCAATGTGGCAGTAAAGTCTGAAGTACAGAAACACAATGGCAATCTGTACCCTTCCTGGCCTCCTTAAATGACAGCAAAATGGACAAGCAGATGTAACTTGGTAGCACTAAAGCGCCAGGCTACAACCAAGGCATGCAAGTATAGTTGAGAAAAAGGTTATTTCCAGAGGACAGACCAAGTTTGACTTTGTCTAATGTGGAATAAGGTTCCCAAAAGAAATGACTCCTGCTATTGTTTATTATTCGCGTTTCATGGGAAAATGCAGCAGGAATACATTGTGTTTTGTGGCACTCAGGTGGTTAAATTTTCTTTTCTTTTTTGTGCTCCAGTTTTGCTGACTTTATTTCAAGGCAATCAAAAGTGATTCATTTACATTCACATTCACATTAGAGGCCCATATGTTAGCCCTGTTTAAAAGTGATATGCTGCATTCATTATGCAATATTTAGTTTTCTCATACTTTGAAATTATTGTGATACTGTTACAACACTTATTATATTTAGCCTAAAATGCATACTGTTTTCTTTTTTCTAATTTAATCTTTTACTGGTGCTTTTGTTATCCTCATTGTTGGGTTTGTTGATGATGACAACTTCCACAAATACAATTTTATTTTTTATTTACAGCATAACGGCAGCCTGCAAAGCAGAGAAATAAATTCATCAGCCAGGTCTTTCCTGTGACAGAATCTTATTCCTCAAATCTATGGCTTCATTAGCAAATAAGTATTCCAATATGCCTTGTAGAAGATCTCAAAAACTGCCTCTGAGTCATAGGGTAAGTGTTTTTAACACCCAAGAGGACAACTTAAATACCTTTAGAAATGGCCACACTGGAGAATAGCTTATGCTGTTATTATGAAAAACCACTGAAAGCCCCCATCTTTTCTCTAAATTGCCTAGGGAAGTGCATATGGTTCTTTTCCCCCTGCCATTTTAACCTTACAGCAACCCTATAAACTAGACCTGACATAAAGATAATAATCATCTTTAAAGTTTTCATGAATTTAACATTTGAGAATAAACTCCAACTTTCTCTGTACTTAATCCAACACTTTAATCTCTAGTCCACTCTGATTTATAGAATAATTTTGGCCAAAGACGATGGAATGCAGGGATTTAAATCAGACTCAGAGGATAAATAGAACTTAAATATAGTACTTAGCTAAAAATAAATACTTGTATAGAGGCCTGATTGGGAAAACTATATATAATGTTGCTCCTTGCTTTGGAAACTTGCCTGAAACAAAACTGGTTCAGTCATTTGACAGCTCATCTACAACTGTCTTTCGATAATTATTATTTTCTTGTGTTGTCTTTGAGATGCTGGTAGACAAAATATTGAGATAATTCTGGCTGGAGTCCTCTAATTCACTCCCTGGGGTCCATATTATGGCTAACATATCTGAATTACAGAAACCTAGAGGAACCCAATGGCAGCAGAGAGAAAAAGAGAATTCTAGCAGTTGTCTAGATTTTTGCTGTCCAGGTAAGGTACTTTTAGTCAGTATTAAATAGAAATACATGAGTCAGCAAACCAAGCCTTTTAAGGATGCTTAAATTCCAAAATAATCAGTGAGGTGTATCAAGAAAATATACATGTTTGACAGAAAGCCTCTATGTCTAAGTTTCTGTTTGTAAACACTGGGACCAGGCAATCCAATAAAGCTATTTTGAATAGCATTTAGAATAGACAAAAAAGGAAGCATTTGTTCATAAAATATTTCAGTAGTTAATAGAATTCTTTACCAGAAGATATGATGGTTGCCATTAACAGGGCAACTTTAAAAGCTTTAAAAGAGGATTGGTTAAATTGATAGGAGGCAAGAATATCAAGGATTAGAAAGGGTTAAAGTGTTAAGAAGGAGTGGCAATTAGATTTGATTTACAGTGATTTTTCCAGAGACACAGATTGAAAAAAACAAAGCAAAACAAACATACACAAGAGTTAAATATATGTTTAACATCCAGGACATTTTGTTTCTCTTCTGGATCATTTGGATGATTTTGAACACCATATACCATTTTCAATTTGGAAGATGCACTTTCAAAAAATTTTTGAACCCCCTCTGAAATACTTGAATCTGGCTGGTCCAGACAAGAAACAGAAATACAGAGTTCTTCAGAATGTCCTGTTCTCTGAACAGTAAGCTTTGAACATCTTTGAACAAACCAAATGAGAGCCTGACAAGATCAGGTAACAAGCTGATTTAATCCAAGAATCTGTTCCTACAGTAGCCCACCAGATGACTTTGCACAAGTCAAAACAGACTGTTACTGCAGTAGTAATCCCAATTTTTTGTTCTCCTGTATTGAGAAAAATATCTAGAGAAACTAGTATTTTTCATTTGAAAGCAAACTTAGTTTATTTTGCATTTTATCATTCAGTGTTGCAAAATGTGAGTAAGATCTAGTTAGATCTCAAAGTTCACATTTCTCTGAATCCAGATGTATTCAACAAACTTCCAAGGGTGGATAGGAGGGCGATACACATTTTCTGCTCATGTTTTGTTTCACCTTTTTTCTTCATTTTAGACATCATAAACAAACTTTAACCAGGCATTTTCAGCCTGATCATTCAAAAATTATTTCCATTATATTTAGAAAAATGTGCACAGAAATCCATGCAAGGTTTAATACAAATTTCTAAAATTCAAATGAATATGAGACTGAGACAAATTAAAATTGCAAATAGAAAACTGATCAGAATAATTGAAATGTTTAGATTTGTCCATTCCTAATTGTGTTATGAGAGTATAGTAGTCCACCCTAGGTACAAAGCTAATTGGGTGACATAGAGCCAATAATTTCTTCTCAGCCCTAGGAAGGAAGCAATGGCAAGCTACTTCTGAAACAAAAAAACTGCAGCGACTTGCCCAGGTAGTCTCTGAAATTGGGACCCAATTGAATATAAGAAACAAAAAATTGTGTGGTACATTGCCTCCAATGCTGGAGGTTATGTCTATATTAAATTTTATGATAACTTTATCATAACTCTCTTTTACAGCTAGTCTAGTTGATGGGCATCATTATAATCTGTGGGTCACAAATTCCAAAATTTAGTAACAAATTGCATGAAAACATTCTCCCTTTTTTCTATCTTACATCTTCTATTATTAATTTCATTGGATGCCTGCAGGTACCACTGTAATGAAATTAGAAGAAATTTCTTCCTCCTAGTTTATTCCCAATCTGGATAATACTTAATCCATCTCTATTGTGCCTTCTTTTTTCCCAAGCTGCAAATTTTCTTTCTAGGAGAATCACTCCAGTCCCACAATTATTTATTTGACTTTCTTAATAGGCATTTTAAAAATGTTTTGGTCTCATTCAAATTCCTTTTATGGCAAGCCTCTTCTCCTGCTAGTTTCTGGAGGGCTTTTCCCAGACTGATCGAATCGACCGCCGTCTCTCCGCAATTGGTGAGACTTCCCCCCTTCTGTGTTGCCTCTACGGGGCAACTTCAGGCCCATTCAGGGTCCCCTGGCAGGCAGAAATCAGCCTTAGGGAGCGGAGCCCTGCAATCCTTTGGCTGCTGCACTACTGTGCAAAACCGGAAGTTTTTATAATTGGAATATGTTTTTTCTTTAGGGTTGTTCTATATATGTATGTTGTGTTTTTGAGCAGTATTCTTCAGTCTGTTTATTTTTTTCAGAGAGATCACACATTATTTAAGTAGTTCTTAAAAAAGCTTACAAAAAAGCTTATAAGAAGTGAGAATAAGATGTTTTCAATATGATATTTTTATTTGCAGAAGGCATTTTTGTCCAGCTCAATAGATTACTATTGAGACACAATGAATAGATTTCCCTAAGACCATTATGATTTGCCATCTTCATGATCCTCAACATTGCATTTCTCTTTTTTCAGAAACAGCCAAATTTTTATAGGAACTACCAGTCATACAACACTACAAGTATTGTTCTTGTTATGCTAATCTACACAAAAGAATCAGTTTAGTGGAGTAAGCAATGATGCACTATTGGATATTTTGACAATACAATCTAGTATGTCTATTACATTTTCTTGAACTTCCTATATAAGCTGTTCATTGTTTTCTTCTATTATGCTCATATACATATGTACCAATTTTAAGAAAATGTTTGAAGTTGCTTTGAATCTACAAAAGCTGGCTGTCGTACAACTCATTGGTTATTTTCTTCAAGACAGCACTATAATGTTTGTAGTTTTATTGAATTTTGGGCTTGGTGAACAACAGATTGGGAGAGTACCATATTGTAAAAAGTACAGTACTTTTGTGGTACTGTGGGTGCACCAACACTGGAGCTGTTTAAGAAGAGATTGGATAACCATTTGTCTAAAATAGTATAGGGTTTTCTACCTGAGCAGGGGGTTGGACTAGAAGACCTCCAAGGTCCCTTCCAACTCTGTTATTCTGTTATTCTGATCTGAATGTCATGGTCCCTTTCGAATCCAGAGGAAAATGCATGTATGGATTGCTGTACAGTCTGATAAACCTTCTCATATCATGAGCCTTGTCTTTCTGCCCAGTAGTACTTTTATGGGGCTCTAAGCATTCTTTTTTAATAATGTCTGTGAATTGCAATAGAAATGACTAAGTATTCTGGTTTTCTAACATCAAGATTAAGTATCTAGAAAAACTAAATATCTTGTGCAGTATTCAACAAATTTGAAATAGAACAAATACACATCCTTACTAGTTGCCTTTTTAGCTCCACAATCAAAACTCTACAAGTTCATTTTTGGGAAACTAAATAAAGTAGAAATAGATAGGAAATAGATGGCCAAGTAGCAAGGAAAGATATAAAGTGTATAGATTTTGGTGTTGAGTCATTGGCTTGTATTCTTGTTTACCATGAAGGTTACTTCTTATATTAATAGGTCTATCACTTATCAAAAGCACAAACAGATTAAAACTATCTTTCCTTCACAAACAGGAGAGAGTTCAGCAAAGAAAAAGTTCAGCAAAGAAAAAAAGGGACAAAATGAACAAAATTTTGCCACCCTAAATTGCCTATGTATAAGTGTCTCATTTAAAAGAAGAGTACTTGCTGTAAAACTTTAATTTTTCCTATTGTCTAATAGCCACTGTTTACCATCACTTGTGTTCTTTGGATTAATTTTTTCTAGTCTAGGAGGCTAACGCTTATATTTCCCTGACAGAAATGCTCTATATATCATTTACACATGCTCACATGAAGGTTTGGCATTTTGTAGTCTGCCATTGCTAACTCAACATTTTTCCAAAAATTAGGCACCAGGAAGAGGAACTGAAGATACCCGTCCAAAATACTACAGTAGAATATTCTTATGACTACAGTTGGTCCTCACTTAATGACTGCCATTGGGGTTGACAACTCCATTACTAAGTGACATGGTCATTAAGTGAAACATCACATGACTACAGTTCTGCTGCAGTCATTAAGTGTGGTCATTAAGTGCAACATCACATGACCATGACTTGAAGCTTACTGCCAGCTTCTCCATTGACGTTGCTTGTCAGAAGCCAGCTGTGAAGTTTCAAATGGTGATCATATGGCCATGGGGACACTGCAACAGTTGTAAGTTCAAGGACTGATTGTAAACTTACTTTCTCAGTATTGTCATAAATTTGAATAGTTGATAAACTGGATAGTTGTTAACCCATCAAATTGATTTAGTATTGCTACAGTATTAGACACTTAGATGCTTTTTCAATGTGATGTATGTATATTTCAAAATAAGCCTCAATGAAACCAAAAATGTTAAATAAATGGGAGAAAATACATAAGAAATGTGCACTCTTTATAGTAGTATTCCCCTTAATTAAATATTAGCCACATAAATCAGCAATAATATAAGTATGTATGTTTCACCACATGATGTCACACTATGCCCACAATATGGGAAGATTTCCTGAATCCTCTAAAACCAAACATTTCATTTCTATGCTTCAACTAATTTAAATTCATTATTAAGAGTGGATCTTTGGTCTGTATTTCCCACCAGCTCTGCGCTCTTTCAAAAGGTCTCTCAATATAATACATTAAGATGTACTAGCAGCAATGAAATGCTACAAAAACAGGCTCCAATATAAATGGAAGCAAATTGACAGCCTTCCTTTTCTATTTTTGCTATTACGCTATTAGCATGGTACAAAAGAATAGGATTTCCCCCTCAGGTAAAATCTGTGCACAAATTGCATTGCTAACAGATGGAGTAAGAATGCTTGTCTGCACTTACTTTGTGTACTGCTCAACCTTTGTTAACAGATGGAGATCAACAGGGTCAGACATAGGCTATCAATAGCTTGATACTAACAAGAGTGTCTTCAAACATATATGCTAGGTGTCTCTGAGACTGATACATTATACATCATATAGACAATTCTGTTTTGTAATCCTTGAATTTAATCCAAAGTAGTAGGTACCTAGATTTTTACAGATTTCTACTGGATCAAATCCAGGCTTGTCAAAACAGATTCTAATCAACTTTCTTTTAGTTAAACAAATTATGACCAGATTTTAAAATTCTCATAATCTGTAAAGGCTGCAGGGATTGTGATTATATCTTTGGGAGGGGATGGACCAAACATTTAGATCCTTTCCCATTTGGGGAAGGCACTTAGAGTTAAATAAAAACAAAAGCATTTATTATTATACCAGGGGATGGTTAATTTTTTTTAAAATGGAAAATGTGCCATTGAATCCTCACAATATGATCAAGATCAAGGAGAGATCCAAGGGATTGCCCATCCCTGACCTACAGGTTAGGGGAAAACTAATTAAAAATGGTAACTTCATATCAGAGAAATCCCATGATGCTATATGCAATATTAGAAAAAGGCAAATGCCCTATAACAAAATATATCAAAGTAAGATATATAAATGATTTTTTTTTAATAAAAGATTTTTCCCCACAACTATAAGCTAGTGTGATATAGGACTCAATTCCTCTACTGCAGCCTAAAGCTCACTAATATCTTTGACATTAAGAACAAAGCAAAGAAGGGTTAACAACAAATATAAGACCATTATAAGATACTTAGCAGAAGGATGGGTTAAGAAGGCAATACATCTGCAGTCATGATGCAGATTGTTAAAGGTAAGCTCACAGTATGATGACACCATAGAGAGGTGAGTGTCTAACTATTATTGATAGATAGATTTTTTTGTAAGGGGGGGTTGCTTGTCATATTCAAAGCAACCATCTATCAAGCATATATCACTGAGTTTGGGGAGAGCCAGTTTCAAATCCTCATTTGATCAATCAGCTTGGTGGATGATTCTGTACAGGACAGCCACTATCTCTCAGCCCAATTTATTTATAGAGATATTATGAGAGTAACACAAATGGAGACCTTCCAAGTAAACTTTGAGCTCTTAGATTAAAAAAAAATAAAAATAAAATATGGTTCAATGCTTGCAGTAAACTTTATTTATTTGCTTTCTTTCACCTGCATTGTTTTTTTTCCAAATATATCCTTTTATAATGTTTTGTTCTAAACTTTAGAACATGTTGTTCTAAAATGTGTTCTTGGAATCATTCATTCTTGAATAAAGGCAAGATTAAGAAAAACTTAAGGCCAGGATCAAGAGATAGTACCCAACAGATGAACAAGAATTGAAAGCAGAGGGACAATGGAATAAGGACAAGGAACCACGAAAGTCCTCCTTTTAATGTGAATTTCATGTAAGAACCAAAAAGATTTCATTGCTGAAATACTATTCCTATTTCCAGAAATTGTACTGAATCAACTCAAATGTACGTTGTTATCTTACATATTTATTCAAAATCAGAAAGGAAGTTTTAACTCCCAAATAATGTGGATTTTTAATGTTTAATAAAGGGGACCACAATCTTTTCAGCATGACTAAAAATGGCAAACTAAAACTGAGCTATGACTGTATTCTAAACAATTTTCATTGTTATTACTGCCCTCCTTTTCTTAAAAATGCCAGTTAAGTCAAATTAAGCTATTCTAGCAACTGATTTTTATAATTACTACCAATAGTTTATGGCAACTCTAAGCAGACAGAAGCTCAGTGGCTTTTTTTTTTTTTTTTGCCACAGTAGTAATTTCTTTTTGTAGAAGCAATTACCCTGGCAAAAACAGAGAGGAGGGGAGAGAGAACACTTGAAACTACAGCATATTTTGTTTTCAGTCCATCAATTTCAAACAAGGTCTGAGGTCTTCCTCTTCCCAATGAATGTAATATAAGAAAAAGACTAAGGAAAATTATCATATAAACTCTGGAAGCAGGTGAAGGACCAAAAGAGAAGACAGGATTTGTCATGGCTCCGTCAGATCCTTGGTTTGGAGGAGGAAGAATTGGAACCGGGGCCATCTGATATGGATAAGGCAGTCCCAGGACCGTCTGGCAGTGGGGGGTGGGGGTGAGGAGCTGACGAGATGGAGAGCCGCCTGCAGGAGCGTATCAATTGCAGAGGGCCAGTGGAGATGACAGGCTCCAAACCACCTCTGACGAGGAATAGCTGCCTCCCTGCCTGATCCACGGGCGCAGCTCTGAACTTCGGACTTTGGATTTGGCTCTCTGACTTCAGATTCTTGGACTGTGCTTTGGTTTTTGGAACTCTGGACTTCTGATTTGGACTTGGTACTTGTGGGCATTGCTACTTTCCTCTTTGCCTCATAGGTTGGCTAGGACTTAGTTGGTCGAACCAGGGAAGTTGGACTGAGGGAAAACCGAGGTCCAGGGCAGAGCTTCACCGACACCATTGGTGGGTTGTTTGCCACTGTGTTATGTGCGCAATAATTGGATTCTATTTAACCTCTGCCTTGATAGCATGACTTGGGTCAAAACAGGATTTAGCAGTGGTTTAGACCAGTGTTGCTCAATCTTGGCAACTTTAAGATGTATAAATTTCAACTCTCTACATACCTAAAAGTTGCCAAGATTGAAAAAGGCTGATTTAGACAGATTGTCTTTACATACATATAAATACAGTAATAATAGGAAGAATAATACAGTATTACTGCTATGTCACTTTACATAAAACAAGCTTCATCTCTGATGCATTACTGTCACAGCTGCTTAGCTAATGGCCCCACAGAAAAAACTACACAACCATACAACTGGATTTGTATAAAAAGCTGAACCAGAAATTTGCAATATACATTTTAATTTTAATCTAATGGATTGCACAACCCAGGCCATGGGCTAATTCATGCCACCATTTCTAAGCATCCCTGGCGCTTCCAGATGCAAAATACCTCTGGAAAAATAAAGCAGCTCCACTCCCTGTTCAGCAGAAGAAACAAAAAAAAGGTGATTCTTTGTGAGAGTAATTTCACCAATCTGCCATATGTATATGTTGCTTTGCAGCTGCTGCCCTCTATTTCCAATAGCAGATGTGCAACTTTCCCCATGAGTGGTAGGACTTGGTGATTTGGTGTTGTGCGAGCTCAGCAAACTGGACTAATTGAAGAAAGTGTGATTAAGTCAACTGTGGATAAGTGTGTTCTGTGAGGACAGCCAGCAAAGAGATTGATCGTATTTTCTGATTATAGTTCTAACAAACAAATATTAAGCTACCTCCATATTTATTTATTTAAAACATTTATATAGTTGCCCATATCATAATAAAATTTGGGTGGTTCCCAATCAAAAATTAAAATAACATAAAAACATTAGTATAAGTATCCTGTGCCAGTTTCAAAACATGATTAGGTGTTTATGAACCCATAATAATATAATGTAATGTAAAATAATGTAATGTAATGTAATATATGATATGATATGATATGATAATAATAGAGTTGGAAGGGATCTTGAAGGTCTTTTAGTCCAACTCCCTGTTCAGATACGAAACCCTATACCAGTGATGGCGAACCTATGGCATGCGTGCCAGAGGCGGCACTCAGAGCCCTCTCTGTGGGCACGCATGCTATCACCCCAGCCCACCTCCCCCTGCAGCCCCCTCTTCACCAGCAGCCGCCTCGGAGAACTGCCCCCGGGCACAGCCCGTGCAGAGCAGCACAGCCAAGGACATGGCAGCCGGGAAGCAGGGACAAGCACCCTTGCACCCCGTCGGGCACAGATCATGCTGCGGGGCATGGGCAGAGGGGCTGGCCATTATGGCACTGCAGGGCCGCTTGGGCAAACTGCTGTGGTGGGCCGTGGAGGCAGGTGGGGTGGGGTGGACCAAGGGCGGGCGGGTGATGGAGCAAGGGTGGGCGGGCGGCAGGGCAGGCAGCAGAGCGGGCCAGGCAGGGGGCGGGGTGGTTTTTGGGCACTCGGTGTCTAAAAGCTGTGACTCCATCAAACATGTGGATTAGAATGTCTGCCTTACCTCATCTTCCATCTTCCAGATTTCAATTCATTAGTAGGGCTTGTATGGGCAAAGTTGGCATGCTGGCTTCCCTTTTTTTCTTTAAGACGACTATTCCAGCAAACATAGCATGATGGGCATGGGCATGGAATTAGTGTCCAAACTATTATTTTATTCTTCTCGTTTGTATAGTGGGAGCAGAAGAATCCAGATCAGGGTGTTCCTCTGTACCTGCTTGGTAAAGCTGAACTAGTAACATCACTAACATTGAACAGTCACACCTCATATTTCAGGATAATAGGAGACAGAATAGGCTTCACTTGCCAGATCTCCAATGGCATGAGTCATTTCTGTGCTATCTAAAGCTTGGTGGGTAAAGAAGGGTCTCCTGTCTCAGACAACATCTCTATCAAATGATCTAGCTTTGGAAGCAGCACAGTTCAGTAGGAAATATCTTGTGAAACCTCTGTTTAAAAATACTGTGAAAACAGCTAACAAGTATGGAAAACAGTTGCTCCCGCATAGAACAATTGGTTCTCCTGCTGTTGACTATTAGACTACTTTTAAATAGAGATCCGGTACTCTTATGAAAGGGTATATAAGGTTTTAAGTGTTTCAGGTATCCTGAGAAGCAGATGGCAGGTGTTATGGGCCATGTGCTAAAGTGGAATCTTTTTGACTTCACCATGCTATCCCTTAGCACCTGTCCCTGTTTTTCAGGCTACATAAAAGGCACTGGTAGATTAACTCCCCAGTTGTCTTGTCATTCTACATCCTGGCAGTCTGCCTAAACTAGGAAAAAGTGGGCAGGAGAATCTGGACACAGCCCTTCTCTACTTGTAAGGTCTTCCATCCGTAGTTGAACTGAGGAATGGGGGAGAGGATAATTCACTAGAACAGCAGAGCCTTTGCTAAGCAGCCTCCATTGTCCCCCAGATTAGCTGGTAGAGATGCTGGACATCTACCCAGTCCATGGATTATTAGGCTGTGCCAAATTAATCCTAATGATTCATCCATCGGTCAAAACTCATTTCCTCCTCAAGCTCCACTCCATATTAGGGACAACTATTAGCAGTTGCTTTCCCCATTGTTTTATGCAAATTTTAGAGTATATACTTTTCTGCTTAATTCAGAAACAGGTAGATTACATGTTAGCATGTCTTTCTGAGTATTTTTTTAAGCAGTCTTCCAAATGAAAAAACTACTTTTGGAGATGATAATTCCCATTGGCCACATGATATTATGATTAGGAACTTACAACTTTGAATAATTTTGATATCTTATGCCAATATATCTTAAGGGAGTAAATGCTTTGTACCTGAAGGAATATCCCATGCATTCAAGGAGGGAATTCTTGATTCATCCCACCTCCCAGCATGAACAGATAAAGAACCTAAATTTTATTTATTTTGTTCTGTTCGCACAAGCAGACATTTGAGACGAGGCAGTTCACAACAAATGATGTCTTTTATTGGTACAATCACTGAACAGAAGCAAGCGAACAATGGCAACAAGCCCTTTTATACTCCCCGTGCAAGGGGATGCACAGCCAATGATTGCAAGCCATTCTCCTGCCTCGCGCATGCGTGCAAGGCTGGAGACAGCCTGTCTGGGTCCCGGGCAGACACGTGGTCTGTCCGGGTCTCTGCAACCTTTCTATCAGACTTCCTGAGCCTTGCTGAATGACTCAGCAAGGCCCAGGACACAACACCCCTCCCCCCTTGGATTAAACAACACTGTACATGTTGTTTAAGAGCACATACCAATGGCTGACCGGTAAGCAAGTTATGTGGTCACCCCTGCTCCGGGCAACCTGTTTCCCTTAGGGTTCCGTGGTATCCACGTCCTTTCACTCCTTGACAATATTAGCACCACAGGGACCTCACATATTCATTCAAATATTTAGGAGGACCCTTGACCCGCTCTGATCTCCGTGGAGCCAGATTAGGTGCAGGTGTAATGGTAGGTGTGGGAGTTGGAATAGGTGCCTGGAGTGCCTGCTCCTGGTTTGCGCAAAACAAACCAGGATTTTGTCGCCCAGAAAACTCAGGGGTTCCCCCTGACTGCTGACTGGCTGGATCCACTAGACCCAAACCAGAGTTCCTTGGTAGGGTTGAGTTTCCCGAGTCCCTTGGTGGGGTCGAGTTCCCCAAAAGTCCTTGGGACTCCTCTTGGGAGCACTGTCCCTCGAGCCCAAGGTCAGCAGCAGGAGTGCCCTGAGTAGCCAATTTACGGCCATTTGCCCTAAACCAGGGACCTCTGCCAGAGTCAGGAGCCGCCTCCATGGCAAGACCCCCATCTGGAGCATTTTGATGAGCGCCCTCGTGGAGAGACTGTGGTCCACAATCGTAATTGGGGTCCCCCTCCCCCCCAAGAGCGGAGCCAGGGGAGGAAATGTGGCCAGGAAGCCTCCAGCGCAGTTGGTCAATGTGGCATCAAAGCACATGACCATCCTCTAAAGCCACTTCGTAGGACAGTGGCCCAGAGACCTTACAGATTACAGCAGGTACCCAGAGATGCCCATGCCCATAGTTTCTGGCCCAAACCGGGTCACCCACTTGGAGTCTCCTAGGTGCCCGCGGTTGTGACACCTGTGAAGCCACCCAGTCTGGGTGCAGCCTGTCCCGCTTCGTAATAAGTCTGTGACCCCAGCGGAGTTCAGCTAGGCTCTTTCCTGTAGCTGTGCAAGGTGTGGTGCGGTGTGCAAGGAGAAAATCAGCTAACCTGTGATGCCAGGGTCCTTGAGTGATTCTCTTTAATGCGTCCTTGGTGGTATGCACCATGCGTTCAGCCAGACCGTTGGTGGCAGGGTGAAAAGGAGCAGACGTGGCATGCTGGATCAAGTTGGCTTGGAGAAATGCCTGAAACTCAGAAGAGGTAAATTGGGGACCATTGTCTGATACTAAAACATCAGGAAGACCATGGGAAGCGAAGATTTATCTGAGCACCTGAATGGTCCTGGCAGTAGTAGTGGAGGACCTCTAGCCACTTGGAATGTCTACCCACAAGGAGGAGGAAGAATTGCCCCTGAAAGGGCCCAGCATAGTCTATATGGACGCGTGACCATGGAGTAAGTGTCTCCTCCCACCTATGTACAGGGGCCTGGGGCATTTCTGGCCGTGATTGCTGGCACACTTGGCACCCTTATCGAGTCCAGGCCACCAAAGATGGCTGCACGCAAGCACCTTCATTCTCACTATTCCCGGATGTCCCTCATGAAGAGAGAGCAAGACTCTAGTCCTCAATGAGGCCGGGATGACTACTCTGCTTCCCCACAGGATACACCCCTTGAATGTAGACAGTTCATGCTTCCTACGCCAGAAGCTTTGGAAGTCTGTACCAGGACACGTGTCAGGCCATCCTGACAACACACATGTCAGCACGTGTGCAAACGTGTGATCAGTGGCAATTTCAGCAGCCACATCCCTAGCATTGAGGGGAGATTCAGGTAAGTCCTGAATAGACAGAATGTGTACAACGGAGCAGGGTCTGCCTCTATTTATTTAAGCGGTAACCTACTCAGGCCATCAGTGTGGCCCATCTCAGTACCTGGTTTGTGAACCAGGGTGTAATCATAACCTGCTAAGAAAATAGACCATCTCAGCATTCTAGGAGATATTATATGAGGAGTTTGTTTATTGGTTGTAAACAACCCCAGCAAAGGCTTGTGGTCAGTATATACCATGAAATGGCGGCCATACAAGAAATCATGAAATTTCTTGATGCCTGAAATTATTGCCAAGGCTTCCCTGTCAATCTGCACATAATTATGCTCTGCAGATGAGAGAGGGTTCTAGAATAATAGGCCACAGGGTCCTGAGTTCCATCTGTCTTGAGATAACTTAACACTGCTCCTACCCCATAAGGGGAAGCATCACATGCGATGCACACTGGCAAGTGCTCATTGAAGTGAGCCAGTACAGCATTGGAGGATAGCAAAGCCTTGACTTCTCTGCGGGGTGGATGCCTTCTGCATCAATACGAAACCCTAGAAATTCGGTGGATGTTACACCTATTTTGCATTTGTCTTGCTGTAACTTCAGCCCAGCTTGGCGGAAACGCAGCAAGACAGTTCTCAGCCGTTCAGCCAAGTTGCCAGATGACTCTCTTGCAATGAGGACATCATCAAAATAGGGGCAGACCCCCGGAATACCCCTGAGTGTTCGCTCCATCACCCCTTGAAAGATGCCAGGGGCTACATTGACCCCAAACTGCAGCCTCTTTACTTTAAAAGCCCCTCTGTGAGTGACTATAGTTTGTGCCTCAGCTGTTGCCTCATCAACAGGTAACTGTTGATAGGCCTGAGCTAAGTCAAGCTTAGCAAAAAGTTTTCCCCCTTTTAGTGAGGCCAGAATGTGACTCACCACATGTTGCTGCAAAGCTTTATTTAGAGTGCATTTATAGTCTGCACATATTCTTACTTCACCGTTTGATTTCAATGGTGTCACTATGGGGGTTTCCCATGGACTAGAGTCCACAGATTCAAGAATGCCTTGTTGGAGCAATTTGTCCAACGCAGCATCAATTTTGCTCTTGAGGGCAAAAGGCACCCTCCTTGGCTTAACCCTGATGGGTGTAATGTTTGGATCCAATTTTAACGTAATGGGAGGCCCCTTGTATGAGCCAAGTTCTGGGCTGAATACATCAGCAAACTCCTTACAGACTCCTGTAAGGCTGGCAGTTTGCAGATGATTCAGACCAGTCACTTGGATCCCAAGTGCCTCGAACCAATCGAGTCCTATAAGACTCGTGCGATCACCCCCAACAACCACCACATCCAAGAATCCATTGAAGTCCTTATGCTGCACTCTGAGCATGGCCTCCCCCTTCACACTGACTGGCTAATTCTGAAAGTCTGTGAGGATGTGATTGGAGGGCCTAAGTTTGACTCATGAGCCACTCCTGGAGCAAACCTTGTTAAACGTGTCCACAGAAATAATGGAAAGAGCAGACCCTGTGTCCAGCTCCATGGCCAGGGGAACTCCCTGCAACTGTACATCAATGCGCAGCTTTTTCTTAAGGGGCCGGTGAACCCCTGTTTTAAACACCCCCCTATGGGATGTGCAGAAACCCACCCTGTTCTGGCTGGGGACCTTGGTACCTTTCAGAGGCAATTCAGGCGACCTATTCTTTTGACGACCCATGCAGGCTGATGCAATGTGGCCTTGCCTGCCACATGCTCGGCAGACAGCAGAACGGAAATGGCAGTCGGCCCTCCTGTGGTGACCCCCACAGCCGAAACAGCGAAGGGATGCAGGTGGCTGCCCTCTGCGTTCCTGTAGTCTTCTCTCTGCCAACGGTTGAAGTCTGTCCACCTCTTCTTCTTCGGAGTCTTCTCCGGAGGCCTCTCGCACGGCTTCTTGGCGGACGGGGACGGCCGCTGGAGGATTCTTTGTCGACCGCAAGGCCTTCACTGTGCCACCGGCTGCTTCTTCTGCTGCAATTTCTCTTAAGGCATCTTGGAACATGACATCAGCCTTCGCAAACAGCTTCTGCTGCATCTCACGGCTTCGCAACCCGCAGACAAGTCAATCTCGGAGCCTCTCCTCCAGATCTTGAAAAGCACATGGTCTTGCAGCCTGCCTCAGGGCCACGACAAAGTCCACAGCTGATTCTCCGGGCCCCTGGTCCCGCTGCTCGAACTGGTGTCTCCAAGCTATTACTGATAGCTTGGGCTCGAAATGCTCATGTAGCATTTTCTTCAGATCGGCATACGCAATCGATTCCAATGGTGCTGGGGCAACAAAATTCTCGGCAATTTCAAAAGTCTCTTGCCCACAGACACACAACAAGGTAGCCGCTTTCAGGCCGTCTTCCTGAATTTTGTTCACCCAAAAATAGTTCTCAACGTGAGCTGCATACGAGCTCCAGCGTTCCGGGTGTGAAGTGTCAAATTCACCGAGACGACCCAGCTTGGACATCTTTGTGAATAATGGCCCCGTCGATGTCTCTCGCCGCTAGGAAGGAGAAGGGGTCCCCCAAAGCCAAGCCCACCTCCAGCATATGCGTACTGGCAGGCGGTTGCTCCTTTTGGATGCCGCGCTTCTCTTTTCATTCAGGCCGTAGGTGAGTAGGCCTATCTTCTTTCAGTAGGCTTCCAAACGGCGCATTCCACCTTCGTCGCCAATGTTCTGTTCGCACAAGCAGACATTTGAGACGAGGCAGTTCACAACAAATGATGTCTTTTATTGGTACAATCACTGAACAGAAGCAAGTGAACAATGGCAACAAGCCCTTTTATACTCCCCGTGCAAGGGGATGCACAGCCAATGATTGCAGGCCATTCTCCCACCTCACGCATACGCGCAAGGCTGGAGACAGCCTGTCTGGGTCCCGGGCAGACACGTGGTCTGTCCAGGTCTCTGCAACCTTTCTGCAGACTTCCTGAGCCTTGCTGAATGACTCAGCAAGGCCCAGGACACAACAATTTATTTACTTATTTATTTATATCCCATCTTTATTATTATTATTTTTTACAAATAACATATACAACATCTTCCTCCTCCTAGTTTCCCCACAGCAATAACCCTGGATTGGGCTGAGAGAAAGTGACTGGCCCAAAGTGACCCCAGATGGCTTTCATGGCTGGAGCGAGATTTGAACTCACAGTCTCCAGTTTTCTATCTGTCCGTTCAGCTGCCGCTCTCTGTCCCAGGATTGGGGGTTGGGGAGTTTAGCCAAAGTTCCCTTGCCATCATCCAGTGGGGGGGGTCAGCTCAATGACCTCCACTCCTCTGAGAGCCATCTCCCAGGGTCTGGCAGGACCTTTACCCCCTCATTGGGTGGACATGGATGCTGTTTGGGGTGCTTGGCAGTCAGCGGCACTGTGTCCTCCTTTGCCGCATCGAAAGCAATTGATGGATCGGCAGGGTGACCTATAGTCTCATTTCCCTGACTTTGGGGCTTCTTTCTTTTACACAGCAAAGGGACTGAGGCATTGTTACCACCAAACCAAACAGTGATGCAGTTTGTTAAAACGCTCTCAATCGTGCCTCTGTAAAAAGTGGCCAGGATAGAAGGAGAAAGATGTGCTCTCCTCATCTGATGCAAGAAATGCAAATGCTGGTTTGCACACTTCACTAAAGATGAGGAGACCAAGTCAGATTGTGAGTTATCTGCACCCCCAGGTACTTAATACTATTGACTACCTCCAGAGCTGCAGCCTTGATACAAAGTAGAGTATGACTATGCCGGCTCTTTTTAAAATCAACAGTGATCTCCTTTGTTTTATTAACATTCGAACCAGGTTATTTTTATTGCATCAGTCCACCCATGCCTTCAGCTCCTCCCTATAAGAATCTTTGTTAACATCCCAGATAAGACCCACCAGTGCCATGTCATCCATATATTTCACAATATGATTCGTAGTAGACTTAGCACAGCAGTCAAGGGTCATCAAGGTGAACAGTAATGGACTCAAAACACAGCGCTGTGGGAACCCATACTCAAGAAAATGGAATTGAAAACTTTTCTTCCAAACTTGCACAAACTGGGGCCTATCAATAAGGAAGTCAAGTATCCAATTATGTAAGGAAGTATTAAAACCTAATAGGCCCAGTTTGTTCACCAAATGCTGAGGAATGATTGTGTGGAATGCCGAACTAAAATCAACAAACAGTATTTGCACATGAGTATTCTTCTCCTCCAAGTGTGCCAAACTAAGATGAAGCACACAAGAAAGTGCATCATCTATAGAGCGATTCTTCCAATAAGCAAACTGTAATGAGTCAAATGTAGAGGGAAAGTATAAAACAATATAGTTTTTTACCAATCTCTCAAAACACTTCATCATAATGGAAGTGAATGCAACTGGATGGTAATCATTAAGATATGTAATTATAAGTTTTTGGGGGACTGGTACAATGATTGCAGTCTTAAAACATGATGGAACCATGGCCTGATGCAACAAAAGATTGAAATGTCTGTAAGAACAGGGGCCAACTTGTCAGCACATTCCTTAAGTACTCGCCCAGGGATATTATCAGGACCCACAGCCTTTTGCATGTTGGCTTTCTGCAAGATCTTCCAAACAGTTGTATCAAACTTAAGCACCTGTTCATCAGGAAGGGGAATAGCCTTTCTTGCTGGAATGTAATTTGAGGCCTCAAACCATCCAAAAAACATATTTAGCTTAAAAGTATAGAAGACTTCATTGTTCAGGCTATCTTGAAAGCTCTTGATCAGCATGTCTTGGGGCCAATCTCTTTAATCTGCAGGCAAGGCTGCGGAACTTTTGGATATAGGGGGCAACAGGTCACCTCCCCTCTTTGATGGTCTTGATTCTGGTTCTGGCCTTTCTATCAGCAAGTGGATCCTCAAACCATTCCCTCAGGACAGCCATGAACCTGTCAAAGTTGCGCAGCTCCACAGCATTATTGTAGTGGAGGGTTACCATCCATTCAGTGGCTTCTCTCTCCGGGGCCATGGTAACACATCACACTCTGGCTGGGTCATTTAGCAGGTCAGCCCCATATTCTTGCATGTAGTTCCACATTTGGGTAAGGAAAAATGCCAGTTGTTTCAAGTCACTGCTGAATTACACCTCCAGGGCTGGTAGTCTGTGGTCTGTTCTCCGGGTAGAGGCAGCCCAGGCAGAAGGGAGCTTCTGGGCCAGTTATGCCATTCTGGTTGTGATGGCTGGAGCCACAGCCAGAATGGATGCTGCCTCAGTTGGTTGGATAGGTTGTGGTGCTGGCCATTTTTGGGTATCTCGGTCCTTGAGTTTGTAGAAGGCATCCCTCAGGAAGTCAATTGCCTGATCAAATATGACCTCTTGTGGGTCTGGTTTGACCCCTGCTGCTCTGCATTAATCTTTGGAGCATGGTGTCTTGTAGCAGCTCCCTCGACTCCCCTGGGTGAAAGTTTTCCCAGAAGGTCTCTCTTCCCACTCTTCCATCTTTCTAATCCCTACAGATCACCAGGGCTTTGGCCAGTCTTCCAGGTCTTCGCCACCTTCTCCCAGTTTGGGGTAGCCCCCATTGATCCTGGGTTGCAAAGTGGCTTCCTCCCAGGTCTCCATTTCCTCCTCCTTATGAGTAGACATTCCATGCATGGTTCCCATGGTAG
Organism: Azemiops feae; assembly: GCA_023970755.1. Classification (NCBI taxonomy): domain Eukaryota; kingdom Metazoa; phylum Chordata; class Lepidosauria; order Squamata; family Viperidae; genus Azemiops; species Azemiops feae. The sequence goes on from JALGBA010002127.1 coordinate 409,575, forward strand.
ACAAGTGTCTCTGGGTGGATCGTTATTGCAGATCTGGCTTAATGTCAGGTCTGTCCCAGCTTGGGCATTTAGGAAAGAAAGACCCTTAACTCCATTTGTATTGAAAGGTATATTTTTACTAAAGCCAAGTGGTTACAGTGCAGCAAAGCCAGATCTGAAGATTCCCATGTAAACCTGGTAATTTTCCCTTCTCCCAGGCCCTCCCTCTTTTGTCATCTTGGCAGTGTCCAATAAGGTTCAAATTAGGTATTTTTGTAACAGTTCATTCCAAAGTATGATGCCTCTTTGGTGGGCATTTGCATTCCATTCCCAGGCTTGTGTCTTTGGATCATTCAATCGTTGTCCCTGCTTGGCACTTCTGGTTCTGTCATTCCCCACCCCCTCCCTATATCTTCCCATTCCTCCTCCCCACGCTTTATGGTCAGATGCCATCAAAACAAAGCAGGGCTGAAGCGGTGTGATGGCAAATCTCACAGTTTGTGATTATAGAAAACAAGAAATGCATTCTCTTACTTTTGTGAAGAAGATGAAAAAAACATGAACTTAAGAATGGACTTACATCAGAACGGAGAGAAAGAAGGTAGAACATGCCAGTCATTTACTATCCACCAACTGAATGCTGACGATTTCTATGAACTCTATAAAGCAGGGATGTCAAACTGCCGGCCAATGGGCCAGACATGTCACGCGGAAGCTGCACCCACCCCATTGCCAGCAATGGCAAAACCGTCCCGATACGTTGCACGACGTCACGTGATTGACGTTTGATGATTGACATATAGCAGTTTGACATGTCTGCTATAAAGTAAGACAAAATGCCCATCTGAAAGCATCCTGTTGTCTGAATAGATCTGAAAAGAATCAAAATAGTTCAGATTAACCTCAGATGTTTAAAACTGGTTGAAGAAGGTTTGAAAGACAAAGGTTCACCATCTGGAAGTGCTCTAGGAATGGAAGAAAGAACAAAGGGAACATCGAACAAGCCAAGATTCTGTCTTAACTCTAGAAAAAATTGTCATGATCCAAGATATTGGGATTTGCTACTCACAGTGAAGGGGATGAAAGAGTCTGAGATTGAGAATTTTAAGAACATTTAAGGACAAACAGCAAGAAAATAAAAAAGTGGGGCAGTCATGAAGAGACTTTTCACTCAAAATAAGTCAGAAGAATTGGAAACTACAGTCTTGCTATGCAGAATTGTGGTTCTTAAAGGAGTGATATCTCAATGTGGTTCCTGATGAACAATGTAGAACTTTAGGTTATTTTTTTCTTAGTGCATTTTCTTAGTGCATCTTTGCTTCTTAGGATTCCTGTAGCCAAATAATACAGTGATGTTCAGTAAGATCATAGCTGGAGAAAATGTTCCTATTTCCAAACTTAAGGCACTCTTATAGTTGAATTGAAAGCTGGAGGCATTTGTCCACACGGATATAAAAGTTATGAAGGAAATGACCATTTAATTTGTCATTTGAAGCAACCAATTTTAGTTTATCTTCCCAAACAAAAGTAAAAAGGAGATTATTTAGGCCAAGACACTTTTGCCACAAAATGGCAATCAGATCTACCTCTCTGGGGAATGTACATGCTGGATTAATGCATCATAATTACCCAGAATTTGGTTTGTTTGGCTAAAGCTAAGGCAAAGTGAAAACCCAAACATTTATGGGTTCTTCAACAAACCATTGCTAATAAATGATAAATTAGCATGTTTGTCAACATGCATAAAGGTTTGATAGATGTAAATTTGTTTGTATTGCAAACTATCTTATCAGTACCTTTAGTTGTAGCTGAAGAGGTGAGTATAGATGGACTGAAAGTTAGTCTATTTAAGAGATCTGCGGTTTTTGCGCGTCCAGAGGGCCTCTCATGAAGTGGGCCAGAACAGCGAAGGAAGACAGCACGCAGGGTTTCCTTGGGATGAGAGCGCCCAGAACAAATTCAGGGAATCTCTTTATTTAGCTCAGCAAAATATGGGTGGTTACATGAAGCAAGCAGGGGCGGTTACATATTAGCATATATGTGAGCACATTTTACAAACCGTTTGTGACTGGGAGGAGTTTCCAATGGGGTGGTTACTCATGATTCTTCTTTGTTCCTTCTTTCGTCCACGTGGTGCAGCCGCATGGCGGCCTACACGTGGGCTATAAGGACATTATTCCCACATCTCCTCTGTTTTAGTTTTTTCAGCACAAAATACAGTCTCTTGTTCATCAGCCGAGGAGAAATGCATGTATGATTGCCGTTTAGTTTCTCCTGTGATATTTTCATCGAGCCCCAGCATGCTTTTCCCCAGAAGGGTTTGTTTTTCGCTGACCAGAATGTCCTTCCTTTTTTGTGGAAACAATCCTTTGCACATTTGTAACAAAGAAGGGAGACATTGGATGCAACAACACAAGATAACCAGCAGTACTATGATCATTATGATGGTGGGAATGATGGATCGCAACCAGGAGCCATCAGGTAGCCAAGACCATAGGGAGCCCCATATGTCTACGGTACCGGAACCATCCGACATAAGGGGGTTGTTCTTGATCAGCCTTTCCATGTGGGCTACAGTAGCTGAGATGTTTGGCTGATAGTTATGTATGTACATGCAACAATGGGAATGGATCAGGGCACATACACCACCCTTGGCAGCTAACATTATATCTAATGCATAACGGTTCTGCAAAGCAACCGATCGCACTTCACTAAGTTCGGTGTTGAATAATTTTATAACTGCTATGGTGTCGTTGAACATGTGCACAGTCCAGTTATTCAGGAGATGTAAGTCTCTGTAATTCATAGCAGCGCCTATGTTTGGCAGGAGTCCGCGACTAATCTGTGTCCCTGTGCTGCCACCCAATGTTAGAGGACTGTCATAATTGATGTCAATGTCTCGCCTATTGCGAATGCGGGTTAGGGGAAGGGAATCTATCTTATATAAAAGCGGAATCACGAACCCTAGAGTGCAGACCCCCGCCCAGTCCTTCGGAACGGCTCGATAGGCTCTTTTCCCACAAATGAACCACATGTCATCGGGCAAAAAGTATGGGGATGAAATGTTGGCAGAAGTGATTATGCTCTCCAAGTCCATACAAGCGAGGTAATGCAGGGTGGTGGCATTCTCATTGGATTGATATGTAATACTATTATCACTCGAGTTGTTGACCTTTGTAAGCATCCTTTTAATCCCCCTACATCTTTTATCAGAGGCCCATGGGAGAACTTTATTACAGCTTTGGTAGTGTCCCATCATGGTGGCGTTGGAGGACAACCCTGTGGAGTTAAAACATATGGCTGCAGGTTCATGTAGTACAGTGCGTACAGCAGCCGAAGTTTTGTGCTGTGTGGTTGAGGGCTCGAAGGTTTTCCAGCCTGTTTGATTAAAAGGGACCGCTTGCAGTGGCAGACCTCGATCCGATTTTCCTGGAATGTGCATACAAATCCAACAATTGGTGACATTTAATGAGGTTGCCGTTGTTTTTATGTCCTTGATGTAGTTGTTATTGTCCCATAGGTCATCGCCCAGATCTCCTGCTCGCGCGACAGCTTGTTCATTTGTCGGATGAATCAGCCACCATGTAAGGACGCACACAGCGGCCAGAGACCCAAGTGGTGTCATTGTTGCTTGTTAATGTCGGATGGGGAAAGGTCCTCTGTTTTTGTTTTTGAATGATAGGGACGGATGTGTCGACCAGGGACCCACAAAGTCTCACCGTTGGTTTGGATGGCGGCGTAACCCCGTCCCCAGGTGATGAGTTCAGCAGGGCCTTTCCAGGTGGGGTCAGGAAGTCGTTTGAAGTACACCAGTGGTCTGGATGTTGCTGTAGCAGGAGAAGTGGAAAAGTGACGAGTTGCGCTGTTTTTGAGAATAAAAATTGTAGACTTGGTCAACTCTCTAAGTTCTTGCAAGTGCGCTGCCTGCGATTTAGAAAGTTTTCCTCCCATACTCACGAGGGGATTATCGTCTTGCTTCGGACGAAATCGTGTGCACAGCCTCTTCCAGGCAATGAGAATGAGAGGTCCAAGGACGTATCACTTTATTAGCGATCACGTCGGGGTCACCAGATGCGGTTTTTGCGCGTCCAGAGGGCCTCTCATGAAGTGGGCCAGAACAGCGAAGGAAGACACCACGCAGGGTTTCCTCGGGATGAGAGCACCCAGAACAAATTCAGGGAATCTCTTTTATTAGCTCAGCAAAATATGGGTGGTTACATGAAGCAAGCAGGGGCGGTTACATATTAGCATATATGTGAGCACATTTTACAAACCGTTTGTGACTGGGAGGAGTTTCCAATGGGGTGGTTACTCATGATTCTTCTTTGTTCCTTCTTTCGTCCACGTGGTGCAGCCGCATGGCGGCCTACACATGGGCTATAAGGACATTATTCCCACAGAGATCAGCTTGCTAATCACTACATCCTATTTAAAGCAAATAACTTAGATACAAATAACTTAGATATGTGGTATCAATAAGCAGGAAAACATGTCAGTTGGTCATTTTATTTTGGTCATTGACCAGCAAAACAAAACAAAAGAATGAAACTGATAAAAGTAAAACAAGCTATAAAATCATTTAATAATCTAATAACATTGACCTAAGAATTTTAAGCAGCATCCCAGTCAAGGGTGGGGGAACGGTTAGGAGGCAAATAAAAATTAAAGGTGTGAATTATCTAGTTTTTCTCTTTCCAGCTAGAGTTGCAATCATGTGATTTCCCACTTAGTGACCATTTCGCTTAGTAGCAGAATTCAGTTACAGGTTGTTAAACAAGAACTGTCTGTAACAGTCCACTATCTTGGTTGTAGCTCTTCTTCCTGTTCCCTAAGGTAATTAAAATAAGGCTCTGTCTCTCATTGAACAGTCATCTCTCTAATGGCCTGCAACTTGTCTGGCTTCCTCTGTTAATACTAATACTAAAAAAGATCACTAGGAAGGTTTTCTTATTAACAGTTTTAATGATGCTATTCAAGGGAGAATCTTGACATTGACAATTGTTGAAAATCTCCTTTCCCTAAAATTTGAAGACATTCTCCATCCAATTTCTCTGCCCACAAGAGAAATTGATAAAAGTAGAAAATTTGTGTCCAGTTTTAACATTTATGGATCTTACAGAGATATGCATCTTGTGGTATTGGAAATGAAGCTATTCTTGTCTATATGTATTCCACAGTGTTTATGCTACCTATCTGTCTGCACACACACACATATACACTTTCACCATTAGAAGTATAAAATATTATTACATAAGAAATAAATCATATCTTAATGCAAATCAGCCAGAATTAAATATATTAACAGTACTGGTAGTCTTTCTTTTGCAACCACAATTGGGATTAGCAATTTGGTTGTTAAGTGAAGTATTCAGTAAGTGAGACTTCAGCTGTATTTATGCTCTTACTATTATGTTTATGCTCTTACTTCAGCTTTCCTTTATTTTATAAACCAGAGAAAGGCACACTCTCCACTATTTTAGTAACTGTTGGGTTTTTTATTGTTATGATCATCTAGTTGTGGATGTTCGTGTTTTGTAGGACATTCCTGTATTGCAATCTTAAAGAGCAAGTTACTCCAGGTCTATTATGCAGAGGATAAGAAGGATATTACCTACTTTAATCTGCCTTGAATTAAAAAGCTGATTTGCCTCCCTCCCCCTCCCACACACAGACACACTTCCACTAGTTAGTGGCTCAGCTTTCAGTTCAAATTTACATCACAAGGATTCATAGGACATAAAGTATTTTACAATTAAGCGAGGTGCTACATAATAGGGAGAATAGTGCTGATTATCAGTTATTGGTAGTTCTCTGCTACATTGCAAATGAATTCAGTCAGGGACAGCATTCCAAATTGCTCACACAAGCTTTCTTTTATTATTTCTATTTGGTTATGCTCTGACTCCCTTCCAGCATTGTACTTAATGCCCTCGTCTGAAGTTGTTCAAATGGCACCCCATGGCATAGTGTGACAGTGAAAGGATATTGCCTTTGAAAGCTGCTAATGGTCCATGAAAAGAAAACAGAAAATAGGGAAGAGGTTGTTCCAAAATAATAAAGAACAAGGGGGAAAAATCTTTGTGTTCAACCATACTTTGCTGTCATATATTCAAGAGTGACAAATCTTGGGTTTAACTGCATTAATATTTGTCAAGCATATATAAAAGTCGAAGAATGAAGAATTTTAGAATATGAAATCGAGAATAGCAGTCCATTTTCCAACAGTCATGTCTTGTTTCCCTGAAATAGTAAGTTAACTTGTAATTTATTTTATAAACTGATGATACCAACCTATACGCCAGTTACAGATCTGAATGTAATGTTTCTCTAACAGGGTATCATGCTATAAACTGAGAATTAACAATTTTTTATTTAGAATTAGGAATTTTCATTGAAAGCTTCCCTCATTTGGGATAGGAGCAAAGGCACATTTCATAGCCAAAGGATTAGCTGCTTTTCTTTTTCTTTTTTTGCTGAAGGCCATAATAAACACATTTTGGGTACTGTAAACATTAAATTCTGTAAGGATACAGAATTGGTAGGACTGGAATTGATAGGACTAGAATATTTGCTTTTATTTTTAAACAATATTAAAGAGTCTCTGCTTCTAAACTACATTTAGTCTATGTAAAGGCTTACAAGGCAAGGCAAGGCAAGGCAAGGCAAGGCAAGGCAAGGCAAGGCAAGGCAAGGCAAGGCAAGGCAAGGGAAGGCAAGGCAAGGCAAGGCAAGGCAAGGCAAGGCAAGGCAAGGCAAGGCAAGGCAAGGCAAGGCAAGGCAAGGCAGGGCAAGGCAAGGCAAGGCAAGGCAAGGCAAGGCAAGGCAAGGCAAGGCAAGGCAAGGCAAGGCAAGGCAAGGCAAGGCAAGGCAAGGCAAGGCAAGGCAAGGCAAGGCAAGGCAAGGCAAGGCAAGGCAAGGCAACCTTTGTTGTCATTTTTTTACTGTGGGCACAACGACACACATCAAAAATGAAATTTAGTTGCCCACTCTCAAAGTGAACACATAGATGATACACACCTAAACATACTATATACAACATATACATACTATATACAACATATGTATTGTACATAGGAGAGAAAATAAAAATATCAGGATCTTTATATTGCTATGTAGCATTACTGTAGTCCCATAGTTGGAACTTTGCCGCTACCATAATGGTTTTACTAGTTACTAGGTTTACTTTTAATATTTATATGCTAAAACTCCATAAAAATGATAAAAAATATTATTGTATCTGCTCCATTATTAATCTAACAATGCAGTTTATCAATCAATTTATGTTGCTTTCTATACTGCACATTTAGAACAGAGCTATGATAAAATGGAATCCTGTAGTGATGAAAGTTAAAAACTTGAAAATATTACTTTAATTTGTTTATCTTTGTGATAAATGTCAGACATGCTTGTAGAATTTTATAGTAAATATTTACATTTTATAGTATTTTTATCAGCATTAATATTCATTAATGAAAGGTAACAAGAGTAACGTAAAAACTACATAGGAATTAGTGTGTTAAGTGCATTTGGGAAGAGAATTAACAAAAAATTTAAATTGAAAGGAGAAAAAAGGGACAATGAACAAAATTTTGGAATTGCATTGTGACTTTAAGCTGGAATGCAGTTTATGTGAGAATAAACACAATACTTAGAGAGTGACTCATAATTAACAGAGAGTAAGACAATGATATGTGATGCCTCTTGGATGTTTAATATATTTATGGATGCATATTTACTTATTATTACATATTTATTCATATCATTACTTTGATATGCAGAAGATGCTATAATAATGGCTGAGAAAACAAAAGACATGCTAGACTGTATTAAGCAATGAGGAGTATGGATCTGAAAATTAATCTATCAAATACCAAGATAGCTGTGTTTTACCAAGAAAACTGAATAAAATTGCAAGTCATACATAAATGACAAAAACTAAAGTAAATAAATGTGTGCAGTTTAACAGAATGTGCACCAAAGATAGGAAAATAGAGAAATGTTAAGACACACAAAATTGTTTGACATCTAGAGTAAGAACCCTCGTCCTTCTCTTCATTAAACTGGAATTGGGTATGTCTAGTTTAATGAAGAGAAGGACGAGGGGGGATATGATAGCAGTGTTCCAATATCTCAGGGGCTGCCACAAAAAAGAGGGAGTCAAGCTATTCTCCAAAGCGCCGGAAGGCAGGACAAGAAGCAACGGATGGAAACTAATCAAGGAGAGAAGCAACCTAGAGCTAAGGAGAAACTTCCTGACAATTAGAACAATTAACCAGTGGAACAGCCTGCCTCCAGAAGCGGTGAATGCTCCAACACTGGAAATGACTGGACAGCCATTTGTCTGAAATGGTATAGGGTTTCCTGCCTGAGCAGGGGGTTGGACTAGATGACCTCCAAGGTCCCTTCCAACTTTATTATTATTATTATTATTATTATTATTATTATTATTATTATTATTATTATTATTATTATTATTATTATTATTATTATTATTATTATTATTAGGGAGTTGGGTATGCCAGGAAAAATTCCTTAAGGGGTATATATGTGGTAAAACAAGAAAGGATTTAAAAAGCAATGAGAGTTGAAAGTATAAATCAAATGGAAAATGAGCAGCCAGTTTCAAAGAAAGGCTCTCAAGTGCCTGTGTTTCTCAACCTTAGCAATTTTTAGATGTATGTACTTCAACTGCCAGAATTCTTTACCATATCATGCAGAAATAAAACTCCATTTTGTGCAAACATAAATATTCACTATATGAACCATTAGGTGTGAGTATAACTTTGAAACCCTGAAGTCTTTAGTCCATGGAACTGGCCTTTTTTGGGCAGCTGATTTTTTATTATTATTATTATTTTGGGGGAATTCTGGGAGTTGAAGTCCACAGTTGATTATATAAAGCAAAATAATGTAGGTCCAACTGCTACACAAATATATGAAAAAAGAGTGAATGAGCCAGTTTACAGGGAAGATCAAAAACCCTGTGGCTGGCTAAAATAGATGAGATCCTCCAAAAGACAGATATAAGAAATTTAAAGAATAAAAGGAATTGAATGAAGCAGTGCACCATCATTATGGTGGAAGCACAGATGCTTTACAGCAACTTGCAACGTCACATGATGTGTTGTGACGTATCACGACTTTTTTGCCATTGCTGGCAATGAGGTGGATGCGGTTTCGCTATGATGCATCTGGCCCGCGGGCCGGCAGTTTGACACTCCTGCTTTACAATGACAGAAAGGTATGGAAAAGTATAATGAATTGAACAGTGTGACATACATTCTTTTGAGCTTTTTCTTTTTTCTTACATCAGGCACTGAATTTCTTTGGCCGAGTATTTCCTATTTTATCTCTCCTTGCCTAGTGTCACTTACCCTTAAATGGAATTATATGATAACCTTTGTTCTTCCTTTAAGCTATAAATATTTGCTTTTTCATTGCAGCAGCTGCTCTTTAAGAAATTGGAAGGTAATGGAAGGAACAAACAATGCCAGTTCTTATAGCATCTGAGGAATCTTGGCATTTTGTTGATGCTTTTATGTTTTCAACATGATCTAAACATGCCAAGTTATTCTGAGAATCTGGCTCCAGTTTATCCAGAATTTACTGCATTTAGCCAAGAAATAAATCTATTTTGCTTTTTAGCATCTCCCTAGTGTAATTATGCATTGGTCTTGCCAGGGCCACTTTCCCATTTTGCCCAAATGGCAGCATAAAATAACAATAGCAACAATAACAATAATAATATTTTGTAGGGTGAAAAATCCTGCCCTAAGAGACAGAAATATTTATTGTGTACTGATTTCCCCATAGAAATTAATTCCAAACAAATTTACATTCCACATTTAAAGAAGACATAAATTATTCATATTTCCTATGATCAACATTCGGCATGTCTTACACTAGGGTACCTGTAATTTTTCAGTTTACCCATTTAAAAATTTCACTCTGTGTCTCATTAGCATGTGTTTTGTGCAGTTATTCCACTGAGGTAATTTAATAGTCTTCAATAGAATTATGTTCAATTAAAATGTCTCAGCTTTTACAATTCCAGATCTTTTTAGCTTGTAATTTGATTGCTCTAGGCCTCAGTTTTACTTAAGTACTATTGACACACCCTGCTTACTAACTCTACTCAAAAAATATGGAAAAGTGAAAAGTGTATCTTGAAGATCATTCATAATGCCAGGGTATACTGGTATTCTCTTACTTTTTCAGCCCAATTATACAGTCTTGTCCACCTGGGGCACTTTTGCCTAAAAAAGTGATGGAATAACTGTGGGTTTCTTCAAAGGGATGATTGTTCTGTGTGCATTTAGTGCATCAGTATAAAACAGACTCAGTTGGAATGATGTCAGGTGTCAGATCAGGGGGAAGTAGTTTAAAATTTTGTAATATTATAATAAGGTTGAGCCAAGTTATCTTTTGTTAAAAGAATATGTAGCATTCTGATCATTTAAATATGATTGTTCATGTGCAATTGTTGTCTCACTTCAAGGGAAAGTGTAGATTTTTATGTGCATAAAAGGACCCCATGTATTTGTCTCTGCCATTGAAATCAATACTTCTTGACAATGAAAATTCTATTCAGTCACAGGATAGAAGCAATAGCCAACACATCTCGTTAACTAATACTGAGAAATTTTAAAAAGTATTGCTTGAGTTAAGTAACTGGCACACAAGATTTTTTTCTTTCCAAAAGCAATAGTACCTAGCATAATGCAACATGCCACAAAATGTTACATATCTAATATTCCTTCCTCCTTTCCCCCCCCCACAACATCCCTGTGAGATGAGTTGGACTGAGAGAGTGTGACTGGCCCAAGGTCATCAGTCAGCTTTCATGCCTAAAACAGGACTAGAATTCCCAGTCTCCTGGTTTCTAATCTAGTGCTTTAGGTTCTTTGTAAGTACTTTCCCTTATAACTAAAATGCCTAATAATGGACACTGATAAATTCTCCATTCAATTCTACAGGGGCACCCAATTTCTTTATTCATTTGCTTGATGAGAAATGGGCATATTGGCTCTTCCAAATAAAGGTCCATCTCATAGACTAAAGACCACAAGGTTTCAAAGTTAAGCTCACAACTAGTGGTTCATATAGACAATATTTGCATTTGAACCAAATGGAGATTTATTTCTGCATGATACGGTCAAGGTCATGTACATTTATATTTTACAGTCTTCAGTGAAAAGGTTAAATGTATTTATTTCTTCTTTTGAAGTAAAACCTTTATTTTTTCAGACCTCGAAGCAACAGCCTTGACCTATAGGGGACCAAATTCAACTGCCACCAATGTCCTTTATATAATGTCATCGAGCAAATGATGCAGCTGATATCATTTGGATAGATGTATATCATTTGCATAAGGATGTCGCTACATAAACACTGTACAATCACTGCAGTAAGATTGCCTTCAATTTACTTTCATTCATAATGTAGTTTCTCTTTTATATACAGCAGCAAATACAACAATGATGACACATCTCAGTAGGTTTTTTTATGTTGCTCAAGCATCAAACAACATCACTAAATAGAATAGTTTATAATAAAACATACCATGATGATGACAGTACTAACTATTGCAGGTTCCCTTGTTACCAACTCATACCAACTAGATGGAGAAACTATAGTTAACTTACATAGACCATTAGAAAATGGGCAAAACGAAACAAAAAAAGAAGCTTTGGTGATTCCTTAGGAGAAAGATACTTAATAAAAAAAATTAAAGGAAACAGTCTTACCATTTTTCTGTTTGGCAGAAGCATATATTTGAAATGCTAGTCCATATTTTTTCTTTCCAAAAGAATCATAAACAGGATAAGGAATGAAAAAGTTCACATATCGTGTAAGCTGGAGATCCCCAATATTTACTTATATAAAGGGGTGTCCACTGAATAAGGTTAAACAAGTCTATGTGATGGTGCAACCAAAGTGATGCCTTAAAAACAGTCGCACTCATAGCTGCCATTTTAACTCTTTTGCCACCCTGTCAGACTCCTGTTTTTATGTAAGCATTTACACAAAATTCTATCATGCTTTCCAATCCAAAGAACAGAAGTGTCCTACTTTAACTGACCAAGTTTTCATTCAAGAAGAAGACATTATGACCTGTGGCAGGCATGGTATAAGTGATGTTCATGCAAAAGATACCCAACTAATTGCTTTATTACTTTATTGTGCAGCAGAAATGTCAGTGAAATTCCAACCTTCAATAACATAAGACAAACAATAAACCAGCCCAAATTACAAAGTTAAAGTATTAAAATAAGACATGCTAGCGAAGAATAGAATAGACCAGGGGTGTCAAACTGCCGGCCCGTGGGCCAGTTTCATCATACCGAAACTGGGCCCACCCCATTGCCGGCAATGCAAAAAGCGTCGCGATACGTTGCGACACATCAGGTGATGTGGCGAGTTTGACACCCGTGGAATAGACCATTGATCAGGAAAATTCAGGCTAAAGGACTCAGGTGTATTAATAAAGGAGAATATTTGTAGCTCAGGGTTGACATGAGGGGTCCTTGGTATTCTCTGAGCTTGCTTGTTTTCTTGCAGATGTTTCATTACCCAAACTCGGACTCAGATATGGTGTGTTCCAACTGAGAGAAAGAGTCAGATGCAAGTTCTCTGTGACTGCCACCGTCTCAGGGTACAGCTTGCCATCTGAGGTTCAGATGGCCCTCTCATTCTTTGTCTTTAGAAAAAGCAAGAAAGAACATACTTTTGATTTCTTCTGCTATCTGTTACAAGTTTATAAGTTATAAGTTTCAGCTGCTATTGTTCCTTTGACTTTTGTCTTTATTGTTAACTTGCATTGAGTCTTTTTGACTTGGTGTATTGGAAATAAAATAAAATATTAAATAAATACATTGACTGCAGCTATATGTGTGGAATGATCAACACAGAGTTGCAGCAATTTAATTCAGTTCAATTTGATTTAATTTAATTTAGTTCAACGGTTACAAATCTCAATCTAAAACTTCCAAATTCCCCTTCTGGCACTGACCAAATGCAATTGCTTAGCTTCAGCTGTGGAATCATGTTGGGACGCAGTAATTACTGTGAAGTATTTTCCATATAAATAATATTGCTTTTCTATGAAAAGGGAGGACAATTTAACAACAGTTTCCTTAATAAATGGCCTCTTCCTTTACAAGCTGACAAATGATCAGTAACTGACCCTAATGCCAATTGTGTCTACGATACTGTGTTCTCTATTACAGATTGAAATATTGCAACATTTGAGCAGCAGGGGACAGAAGAGAACCAAAAATTCATAGAGTGTTCCCAGCAATCCACAAAAGATATGTCACATTGGTTTTATTGTCTTGCCAGAGACCATGAGGGGCCTCTTTTCAATTCTGCCAAATGAAAGAGGAAAATCACATTGCTACAAAGCAATGTCTCAAGAATTATAAAATTAAAATATGTATTTGGATTCAAATCTTATAAAGGAGATTCATACATATGCATGCAATCTTTGTTGTCTCATATTCTCTGTCGACTGACTTTTAAGTACAAGATGGTCATACAATACCCACAGCTATGTGCTTTGCCTTCAAGTAACACATGCCCCTCAGTGTTGTATGTAGAATGAACGTGTTTAGTTATTACTTACTTGCTTTATGTAACAGCAGTCTTTCAAAGTGTAAAATGATGCACATCAAGGCATCTCCATCTCAACTTCAACTGCACTGATACGGTGTGTATGTATATACATATACATACATGTATACACATACATAATGTGTGTATGTGTGTGTGTGTATGTGTATGCAGTGCTTTTTTTGTAAAAAAAAAAAAAAAAAAGGTGCCGGAACTCACACATGTCATACAACCCGCCTTACCTACCCTACAAGGTTCCATCCAAAAAAGGTGCCGGAACTCCGTTCTGGGCGTTCTATGACCAAAAAAGCCCTGTGTGTGTGTGTGTGTGTGTAGATAGATAGAGAGATAGAGATACAGAGATACAGAGACACTGGCTTAGGAAAAAAGCCACAGAATGGGGACTGTTCAAGATGTTTAAAATAATTATTGGCATATAAGAGAACAAAAAAAAAAGAAGGCTTTCTCCCTCTCTCAGAACACTAGGACTGGAAATAATCAAATAAAGCTGCCTGGAAGATGATTTAAAACAGACCAAAGTAACACATCTTCACACAGTATATAATTCATCAGTGGAATTCTTTGCTAAAAGATGTGGTGATGGCCACTATCTTGGACGACTTTCAAAGTAGACTGGATAAATTCTTGGAGAGGAGGCCTGTGAAAGGATTTTGAGTGTGAAGATTGATTGTTACCTTTGAACAGGTAGCAGTTGCAAGGAAACAATGGTGAGAGATGGATATGTCTCCATCTCCTGCTCAGGATAACCCTGGTTGGCTATAAGAAACAAAATGCTATCCTGATTTGTTCTATTCTTATCCTTACTGAACATCGCTTCCTCTTCATTTGGGGGTGGGAGCGGGGTAGAGGGGTACTTCATTCTGTTTTCTTGCTCTTTTTTCCAGTACTCCAATCCACCAAGCCATGGATTTGCATATTTTTACATATTTACAAAAATATGTCTTCAGAGTGTACACATACAAGATTTTGGCTCTAGTGTCAGGAACAAGCAGCAAGTGAGTCCCTGCAGCAACATTACATTTGGAACTCCAGCTACTCCACTCCATTCCCAAACCATTCTTTCCAATCTTGGGGTTTTCTTCACAATTGCAACAGAAATATGCCATGGTAACCACTTTTTATGCCATGGCTGCCTTCATCTCATTTCCAGCCCATAGTTGAAAGTCAGGTATAGCAGTTCAGTTAAACTATAGCATTATGGGGGCGAATTAGTGGTTGGTTTAGTGGTTGTTCTCTTACTGGAAGATAACCTTTGGAGAAGAAACAAAACTATGGAAATTCACTATTCACTTTCTTTAGCCTGTCTCTCATCAAATCAGTATGGGTCAGACCTGCCCCAATTTGATCCCTTAGGAAAGAAAAACCCTCGACTCCATTTGGTTGAAGTGAAAAGTTATTTTACTAAAAAGATATTGGCTGCAATAAAGTCAGGCTAGCTCTGAGTTTCCCATGCTCAAAAGGTACAGAAAAGCTCATCCCAGCCTTCCTCCCATGACCAGTCCATCTTCAGCCAATCAGAGCTCATCAAAGTGTTTTGAGAATGCTGAGATGTTTTGGAGTAATCAACATTCTTTCTGATGATGTGTGAGCTTCTCTGGTCTTTATCACCTGGTCATTCCCCCCTCTCTGTTTCTCATCTCGTACACACACAGCTTTATTGCCTATCTGTAATGTATTGATTTAAAATCTGAGAATTGAGTTGCTTAACACTGTGTAATAACAGTTAGCAGACCACGTGGCCAGCAGGCCAGACTTCCTGACTGCAGACTACTTGTTATGCATTTAAGCGGGAGAATACTGTGCTCCTATTGGCTGCCGCCTTTGGGCTGAGTGTATAAGTATGGGTGGAGCATGTGCTTGTTAGTTTCTGTTTTGACTTTAATAAAGAAAGTAGTTTTTCACCTGCTGCCTCTTCAATGCCGCATCGAACAGAGAACATAACATTGGCGACGAAGGTGGGATCATGCTGCCTTCGACCTGAAGAGCTGAGTCACTACAGGGGTTAGGCCTAGCAGACGCTTGGTCAGAACGGCATTTCCCCCACCTCACTCTATCCTACAAGTACGGAAACGCTGGAGGAGAGTGCTTCCAAGGATCCACCCTGGAAGTCGCACGGAAGCCTGCACAGCACGAGGCATTGAAGGGCCCACGAAAAACTCACCATGGCGAAGATCGGAAAACTCTCAGAATTCGATGTCACTCAGCCAGAGAGGTGGAGCTCCTATGTCGCGAGAGTTGAAAACTACCTGCAGGTAAACCAAGTTCGAGATGACGGTTTGAAGGCTGCGACGCTGCTTTGTGTGTGCGGCCAGGCGACTTTTGATATCGCTGAGAACTTGGTTGCACCAGCCCCGCTTGAGTCCATTGCGTACTCAGAACTTAAGAAGATGCTCAAAGAACATTTTGAGCCCAAGCTATCGGTCATTGCCTGGTGGCATGCCTTCGAACAGCGAGACCAACGTCCCAGCGAGTCCGCTGCCGACTTCATAGCTGCTGTTCGTCAAGCGGCCCGACTGTGCGAATTCAAAGACCTCAAGGAAAGACTGAGGGACCATTTAGTTTGTGGGCTAAGGAGTCGAGAGCTTCAACAAAAGATATTCACGAAAGAGACTATCTCATTTCAAGATGCCTTGCGGGAGATCACAGCCGAAGAAGCAGCTGGCGGCACCATCAAGGCCCTTTGGCTCTCCAAGAGCCCTCTGTGCACGGAGGCCGTCCACCAGAAGGACGCTGAGAGAGTCGACAACTCCAAATCAGACCATGAAGTTGATCGGTTACAGCAACCACCTGAAAGAAGGCTTCAATGACCACTTGATAAGACCTTCACTCGATGTGTGGGGTGTGGAGGCCGACACAAACGGGTGGAATGTCGGTTCCGCACGGCAACCTGCTGGGCGTGTGGCAAGCAAGGCCACATCGCCATTGTTTGTAGGGGTTGCAGGAGAGAACGATTACCAGAAGAGTTGCCTCGGAAAGGTACCGGGGTTCCCGGACAAAACAGGGTGGGTTTTTGCTCTAGTCAAAGGAGCGTGTTTAGGACAGGTGCCCATCACCCACTCAAGAAGAAATTGCATCTCAAAGTCAAGTTGCAAGGGGTTCCTTGTGACATGGATTTGGACACGGGGTCCGCTTTATCAATAATTTCCCAAAAAACCCTCCAGCAAATTTGTAGTCGTAGCGGAAAGAGAGTTAAGCTCAAGCCGTCGAACCTCATTCTAATTGATTTCCAGAACTCCCGAGTAACAGTAAAAGGGGAGGCCACAATGGGAGTGCAGTTCAGGAATTTCGAGGGTCCCCTGGAAATCATAGTACTTGAGGGCAACCGCACTAGCCTTATCGGACTTGATTGGTTTGATGCATTAGGCATCCAAGTGACTGGTTTAAACAGCGTGCAAACATCGGGCCTTTCGGCCGTTTGCAAAGAGTTTGCTGACATCTTCAGCCCTGATTTAGGAGAATACAAATGCCCCCCAATAGCCCTCCGGCTTGATCCTACTATTGCACCGATAAGGATCAAACCTCGTCGAGTGCCTTTTGCCCTCAAGTAAAGAATCAATGCAGAGCTGGACAAGCTGTTGCAACAAGGCATTTTAGAGCCAGTTGATAGCAGTCCATGGGAAACCTCCATAGTAACGCCACTTAAGGCAAACGGAGAGGTCCGCATTTGTGCTGACTATAAATGCACGTTAAACAAAGCTCTCCAGCAGCACTCATATCCGGTGCCTGTAGTCAGCCATATTTTGGCATCTCTATAGGGAAGTCACATTTTCGCCAAATTAGATTTGGCACAGGCCTATCAGCAGCTGCCGGTGGATGACGCCACAGCTGAGGCCCAGACCATAGTAACCCACAGGGAGCTTTCAAGGTGCGGCGGTTGCAGTTCGGGGTTAGTGTAGCCCCGGGAATTTTTCAGAGCGTAATGGAGCGCACACTCTGCAACATTCCAGGAGTGTGCCCATATTTTGATGATGTCCTCATAGCCGGGGAATCAGTCGAAATCCTAACTGAAAGGCTTAGGGCCGTCTTGCAGCGTTTCCACGAAGCGGGCCTGAAACTAAAGCAGAAAAAATGTAAAATTGGGGTTACTTCCACAGAGTTCCTTGGGTTCCGTATTGATGCCGAAGGCATTCACCCTGCTGAATCCAAGCTCAAAGCAATTCAGCAAACACCCAGTCCCAAGACAAAAGGAGAACTTCAGGTCTTCTTGGGACTCCTTAATTTTTATCACGCCTTCCTTCCCCACAAGGCCACAGTGGCAGAGCCATTACACCGGCCCTTGGGCAAGAAGGCTCAATGGAAGTGGACGAGAGTCCATGAGCGAAGCTTTGCAGCAGTCAAATCACTGTTGTCTTCAAATTCAGTGTTGACCCATTTCAATAAGCAGCTACCAATCAGCATTGCTTGTGATGCATCCCTGTACGGGATCGGAGCTGTGTTAAGCCATCTTCAGGCTGACGGGACACAAGTTCCCATAGCCTACTACTCTAGGACCCTGTCTTCAGCAGAACGCAATTATGCCCAGATCGATAGAGAGGCATTGGCCATCGTAGCGGGCATAAAAAAGTTTCATGACTATCTGTATGGTCACCCATTTACAGTCTTTACAGACCACAAGCCACTTCTGGGTCTGTTCACTACGAACAAGCAGACACCCCAGATTATTTCTCCCAGGATGTTGAGGTGATCAATATTCCTCTCTGCTTATAATTACAGTCTGATTCACAAACCAGGCAAAGAAATGGGCCATGCAGACGGCCTTAGCAGATTGCCTCTGCCGCACTTAGAACCAGATCCCGCTCCAGCCAACCGAATCCTGGCTATCCAGGATTTGCCGGAGTCTCCCCTTAACGCAAGGGATGTAGCTGCTGAAACAGCTTCAGACAACACACTGAGTCACGTGTTAAACTGGGTGCTCACAGGATGGTTGGAAACGTGTCCGGGGCCTAACTTTCAGAGTTTTTGGAGAAAAAAGACCGAGTTATCTGCTCATAAGGGTTGCATTTTGTGGGGCAGCCGGGTTGTAATCCTGACCTCACTGAGGGCTAGAATCCTTGATTCTCTGCATGAGGGACATCCAGGAATAGTCCGGATGAAGGCACTTGTGCGTAGCTACCTTTGGTGGCCTGGGCTCGATAAAGATATCAAGGCCCAGGTCCACAGCTGCAGTATTTGCCAGCAATCAAGGCCAGAAATGCCACATGCCCCGGTCCACAGATGGGAAACTACCCAAGCCCCATGGTCGCGAATCCATATTGATTTTGCAGGCCCCTTTCAGGGGCAACTCTTCCTCATAGTCGTGGACAGCCACTCCAAGTGGTTAGAGGTCGCTCCAGTATCCACTATGACTACTGCTAGGACCATCCAGGTTCTGCGCAGCATCTTTGCAATGCATGGGCTCACTGATATCATAGTCTCTGACAATGAGGCTCAATTTACTTCTGCAGAGTTTCAGTCCTTTTTAAGGGCTAATATGATTAGGCTCCTTTTCACCCGGCCTCTAATGGCGAAGCTGAGCGCATGGTCAGAACGACCAAGGAATCCTTGAAGAGGATTGCAACGGGCAACTGGCACCATAGGCTGGCAGATTTCTTACTTTGCCAAGGCACAATGCCCTGCACTTCTGCGGGCAAAAGCCCAGCTGAATTAAGATGGGGGCGGCGTTTGATCAGAAAGCTGGATCGCTTACATCCAGACAGGGTTGCTTCACAAGCACAGCAGCCTAAGGCTTCAAAGCACTTGCAAGTTGGCAACCCAGTGTGGGCGCACAACTACGGGCAAGGGATGGTAGCTGTGGGTGGTAGCTGTGGTTTGCAAGGTGTCAGGGCCGCTCTCATATGAAGTGGCACTGGAAGACGGTCGAGTGCTTCGCAGGCACATTGACCAGCTGCGACGGAGGCTACCAAACCACCTTTCTGCTCATGACTCTGCTCGGGGGGAGGAGGAGGAACACGATTGCGATCGTGAATCTGAGTCTCCCAGTGAAAGAGAGACTTTGCGATTGCCGAACGGGGGTTTCACAAACGAGGCTGCTCCTAACTCAGGTGCTGCGTCTACGGGACAATGCTGACAATCGGCTCTTCAATCGGCTTTTCATGCCGATCTGGTGGGTTCTACCCCATTGAGGAACACTGGCTCAGGCCTACCAGAACAGGCCAGCCAGAAATAAACACAGGCTTGGGTCTACCAGAACAGACCAGCCTTCAAGAGTCAGCTCTACCCGCGTCGGACGGGTCACAAAGCCCCGGTCTGCCGAGCCTGGCAGGCGAGCTTGCAGATCAGGAGCTGGAAGCAGCTCAGAGATGTTCGGAGCGGCCAAAGGGGCCACCGAAATACTTAAAAGACTACATAAGATTTTTGTCGTTGCAAAGTTGAATGCTTATGTATTTTCATTGCAAACTTGAATGCTTATGTATTTTCATTGCAATCTTGCATGCTTATGTGTTTTTTTGCAAACTGGAATGCTTAGGTATTCTTGCTACTGGAACAGTGTAATGTTATGCTTAGGTACCATTGTATGCCATTATGCTTTTTGAATTTCAGTCATGTTGCACAAACAAACATGTTTGTAAGTGTAAATGATCCAGGGGGAAGGGGTATAATGTATTGAGTTAAAATGTGAGAATTGAGTTGCTTAACACTGTGTAATAACGGTTAGCAGACCACGTGGCCAGCAGGCCAGACTTCCTGTCTGCAGACTACTTGTTATGCATTTAAGCGGGAGAATACTGTGCTCCTATAGTTTATACTTCTTAAGATGGTGGCGCCTTGCTTGGCTGCGGCTGCTTCAGCTCTCAAAAGTGTGGGGGTTAGGGAGGGAAATGAACGATCCAGACTGAAACACTTTTCAGAAATAGGGACAACTAAGCTGAGTTGGGCTGCTAAACTTTCATACAAACGTCAGTCCATATTGGAGATGAAGAAATTCAACGTGAAAGGAACGGTGGAGAAAACTGTTCAGGAGCGGGGAGGAAGAAAGGAAGTTGCTGGAGGGGGAAACAGCATCGTGCTCAGTGTTTTGAGCAGTGAAGGCAGCAAAGGCAGCGTTTCGGGCTGCAGGGGCAGAGTGGAGGAGCAGCCATTGCAGCTGGGAAGTTTCCCTCCGTTGCTGATTATCTTCAGAAGAAAAGGAGGAGGTGCGACCGAAGGAGGAAGCGTGGCAAACGCGGAGGCCTAACATCTAGGCTAAAAGCTAGACCTTACAGAGTGTCTCTTCCATCTATTTTGTTTGCAAATGCTCGCTCCTTAGAATCAAAAATGAATTACTTGAGGCTGGATTTAACAACAAATCGCGAGGTGAGAAATTGCTGTGTCATTATTGCAGCAGAGACTTGGTTAAAGCCCTCTGTCCCAGATAGTGTTGTTAGCTTGATGGGATTTTCAACATTTCAGCTGGACAGGAGTTTTACTCTTAGTGGCAAATCCAGGGGAGGGAGTGTCTGTTTTTATATAAATGACAGATGGTGTGTGTTATGTTCTGGGCCTTGCTGAGTCATTCAGCAAGGCTCAGAAAGGCTGCAGGAAGGTTGCAGAGACCCGGAGAGACCACGTGTCTGCCCGGGACCCAGACAGGCTGTCTCCAGCCTTGCGTGCATGTGCAAGGTGGGAGAATGGCCTGCAATGATTGGATGTGCATCCCCTTGCAAGGGGAATATAAAAGGCCAGTGGCCATTGTGTTCTTGCTTCTGTTCTGTGAATGTACTTAATAAAGTACATTGTTGTGAACCTGCCTCGTCTCATGTCTGCTTTGCAAGAACAGAACATTGGCGACGAAGGTGGGATTCGCTGCATAGGAAGCCAAAGGAAAAGAAGCTAGGGCCAACTCACCTGAAGGCCTGAAGCGAACAGAAGCGCGGCATCCAGGAGAAGCAACCGCCTGCCAGTATGAAGACGCTGGAGGTGGGCTTGGCTTCGTGGGACCCTTTCTCCTTCCTTGCAGCGAGAGACGTCAACGAGGCTATCGGTCACAACGATGTCCAAGCTGGGCCGTCTTGTCGAGTTTGATACTGCACACCCAGAACGATGGAGCTCTTACGTAGCTCGCGTCGAGAACTACTTCAGGGTGAATAAGATCCAAGAAGACGAATTGAAAGCTGCTCCTTTGCTCTGTGTCTGTGGGCAAGAGACTTTTGACATTGCTGAGAACCTTGTAGCCCCAGCACCATTGAAGTCGATCGCCTATTCAGATCTAAAGAAAATGCTGCGCGAGCATTTTGAGCCCAAGCTTTCTGTAATAGCTTGGAGGCACCAATTCGAGCAGCAGGATCAGTGGCCAGGAGAATCAGCTGCGGACTTCGTCGCGGCTCTGAGGCAGGCTGCTAGGCCATGTGCGTTCCAAGACTTGGAAGAGAGGCTCCGAGACCGGCTCTTTTGCAGATTGCGAAGCCGTGAGATGCAGCAAAAGTTGTTTGCTAGACCCGATGTTTCGTTCCAAGATGCCCTGAGAGAGGTTGCAGCTGAAGAAGCAGCCGGCGGCGCGGTGAAGGCATTGCGGTCAACCAAGAACCCTCCAGCAGCAGTCCCCGTCGATCAGGAAGTCGTGCGAGAGGCCTTCAGAGAAGAATCCGAGGAAGAAGAGGTGGACAGACTTCAACAGTCAGCGGAGAGAAGACTGCAAGAACGCAGAAGGAAGACGCCTGCATCCCTTCGGCATTTTGGCTGTGGGGGTCGCCACAGGAGAGCCGACTGCTGTTTTTCTTCTGCTGTTTCCCGGGCATGTGGCAGGCAAGGCCACATTGCATCAGCCTGCTTGGGTCACCAGAAAAATAGATCCCCCGAAGAGTTGCCTCTGAAAGGTACCAAGGTCCCCAGCCAACACAGGGTGGGTTTCTGCGCGTCCCGTAGGAGGGTATTCAAAACTGGGGTTCACCGGCCCCTTAAGAAAAAGCTTCGCATTGATGTAAGAGTGCAAGGAGTTCCCCTGGCTATGGAGCTGGACACATGGTCCGCTCTTTCTATTATTTCTGCAGGCATCTTTAAAAAGGTTTGTTCCAGGAGTGGCTCACGAGTCAAACTCAGGCCCTCCAATCTCATCCTCACTGACTTTCAGAATTCACGAGTCAGTGTGAAGGGGGAGGCCATGCTTAGAGTACAGTGTAAGGAATTTGATGGGTTGTTAGATGTGGTTGTTGTTGGGGGTGATCGCACGAGTCTTATCGGACTCAATTGGTTCAAGGCACTTGGGATCTAAGTGATTGGTCTTAACCATCTACAAACTGCCAGCCTTGCAGGAGTCTGTAAGGAGTTTGCTGATGTGTTCAGCCCAGAGCTTGGCTCATACAAGGGGCCTCCCATTGCTTTAAGGTTAGATCCAGCCATCACGCCCATCAGGGTTAAACCAAGGAGGGTGCCTTTTGCCCTCAAAAGTAAAATAGATGCAGAATTGGACAAACTGCTCCAACAAGGCATTCTAGAACCTGTGGATTCTAGTCCATGGGAAACCCCCATAGTGACACCATTAAAAGCCAATGGTGAAGTCCGAATTTGTGCGGACTATAAATGCACTCTAAACAAAGCCTTGCATGCATATCCAGTGCCTGTGGTGAGCCACATTCTGGCCTCACTGAAAGGGGGAAAGGTCTTTGCTAAGCTTGATTTAGCTCAGGCCTACCAACAGTTACCTGTTGATGAGGCAACAGCTGAGGCCAAACTATAGTTACTCACAGAGGGGCTTTTAAATAAAAAGGCTGCAGTTTGGGGTCAATGTAGCCCCTGGCATTTTCCAAGGGGTGATGGAGCGAACGCTCCGTGGTATTCCTGGGGTCTGCCCTTATTTCGATGACGTCCTCATTGCAGGAGAGTCATCTGGGAACTTGGCTGAAAGGCTGAGAGCTGTCTTGCTGCGTTTCCGCCAAGCTGGGCTGAAGTTACAGCGAGACAAATGTAAAATTGGTGTAACATCCACCGAATTTCTAGGATTTCGTATTGATGCTGAAGGCATCCACCCTGCAGAGTCTAAATTCCAGGCCATTCAACTGGCCCCTAGTCCCCAGTCAAAAGCTGAGCTCCAGGCTTTTCTGGGCCTACTTAATTTTTATCATTCATTTCTCCTCCACAAGGCTGCAGTGGCTAAGCCATTACACCGGCTCTTGGACAAGCAGACTCCATGGAAATGGACAAAGGTCCATGAAAGGGCTTTCAAAGAAGTCAAGGCCTTGCTATCTTCTAATGCGGTACTGGCGCATTTCAATGAGCAATTGCCTGTGTGCGTCGCATGTGATGCTTCCCCTTATGGGGTAGGAGCAGTGTTAAGTCATCTCAAGGCTGATGGGACTCAGGTCCCTGTGGCCTACTACTCTAGAACTCTCTCGTCTGCAGAGTGTAATTATGCGCAGATTGACAGAGAAGCCTTGGCAATAATCTCAGGCATCAAGAAATTTCATGATTTCTTGTATGGCCGCCATTTCACGGTCTACACTGACCACAAGCCCTTGCTGGGTTTGTTTACAACAAACAAACAAACCATATCACATATCATCTCTCCCAGAATGCTGAGATGGTCAATTTTCCAGTCAGCTTATGACTACACCCTGGTTCACAAACCAGGGACAGAGATGGGCCACACTGATGGCCTTAGTAGGTTACCTCTAAAGCAAATAGAGGCAGACCCTGCTCCTGCTGTACACATTCTTTCCATTCAGGAATTGCCTGAATCTCCCCTCAATGCTAGAGATGTGGCTGCTGAAACTGCCACTGATCACACGCTTACACGCGTGCTGACATGGGTGTTGTCAGGATGGCCTGACACGTGTCCTAGTACAGAGTTCCAAAGTTCTGGCGCAGGAAACATGAATTTTCTACATTCAAAGGGGAAGCAGGGTAGTCATCCCAGCCTCATTGAGGACTAGAGTCTTGCTCTCTCTGCATGAGGGACATCCGGGAATTGTGAGGATGAAGGCGCTTGCGTGTAACCATCTGTGGTAGCCTGGACTCGATAAGGACATCGTGGCCCAGGTTCAAGGGTGCCAAGCCTCAGGCCCCTGTACATAGGTGGGAGGAGACACTCACTCCATGGTCACACGTACACATTGACTATGCTGGGCCCTTTCAGGGGCAATTCTTCCTTCTCCTCGTGGATAGCCATTCCAAGTGGCTAGAGGTCGTTCCTGTATCCTCCACTACTACTGCCAGGACCATCCAGGTGCTCAGAGGAATCTTCGTTTCCCATGGTCTTCCTGATGTCCTTGTCTCAGACAATGGTCCCCAATTTACCTCTTCTGAGTTTCAGGCTTTTCTTCAAGCCAACATGATCCGGCATGCTACATCTGCTCCATTTCACCCTGCCACCAACGGTCAGGCTGAACGCATGGTGCGTACCACCAAGGAGGCATTAAAGATAATCACTCGAGGACCCTGGCATCACAGGTTAGCCGATTTTCTCCTTGCACACCGCACCACACCTTGCACAGCTACAGAAAAGAGCCCAGCTGAACTCCGCTGGGGTCGCAGACTCATCACGAAGCTGGACAGGCTGCACCCAGACCGGGTGGCTTCACAGGTGTCACAACCACGGGCACCTAGGAGACTCCAAGTGGGTGATCCGGTTTGGGCCAGAAACTATTGGCATGGACATCTCTGGGTATCGGCTGTGGTATGCAAGGTCTCTGGGCCACTGTCCTATGAAGTGGCCTTGGAGGATGGTCGTGTGCTTAGACGCCATATAGACCAGTTGCGCTGGAGGCTTCCTGGCCATGTTTCCACTCCTGGCTCTGCTCTCGGGGGGGAGGGGGACCCCAATTACGATTGTGGACCACAGTCTCTCCACGAGGGCACTTATCCAAATCTTCCTACACATGTCCCAGGTGGGGGTCTTGTCATGGAGGCAGCTCCTGACTCTGGCATAGACTCCGGGGGTCTGGCCATGGAGGTGGCTCCTGACTCTGGCAGAGGTCCCTAGCTAGGGGCAAATGGCTGTAAATCGGCTACTCAGGGTACTTCTGCTGCTGGTCTTGGGCTCGGGTAACAGTGCTCCCAAGAGGAGTCGCATGGAATTCTGGGGATCTCCACCCTACCAAGGGCCTCGGGGAACTCAACCCCACCAAGGAACTCTGGTTTGGGTCTGGTGGATCCAGCCAGTCAGCAGTCAGGGGGAACCCCTGAGTCTTCTGGGCGACAAAGTCCTGGTTTGTTTTGCACAAACCGGGAGCAGGCACTCCAGGCACCTATTCCTAATCCCACACCTACAATCGCACCTGCACCTAATCTGGCTCCACGAAGATCAGAGCGGGTCAAGGGTCCTCCTAAGCATTTAGGGGAATATGTAAGATCCCTGTTCACTATACAGGAGGGTTATTAGTCCTCACCCTCTGAGGGGGTAAACAAAAACAATTGTAGGTTGCGGTGCGAATATTATCAAAGAGTGAAAGTCTGTGGACTCCATTGGGACCTGAAGGTAATAGGTTGCAAGGAGTAAGGTGGATGGTATAACGTGCTAACCGGCCTGCCATGTTGTGTTTATGTGAAGTGTTAAACAATTTGCTTATTTATTGTTTAATCCAAGGGGGGAGGGGTGTTATGTCCTGGGCATTGCTGAGTCATTCAGCAAGGCTCAGAAAGGCTGCAGGAAGGTTGCAGAGACCCGGACAGACCACGTGTCTGCCTGGGACCCAGACAGGCTGTCTCCAGCCTTGCGCGCATACGCAAGGCGGGAGAATGGCCTGCAACAATTGGATGTGCATCCCCTTGCAAGGGGAATATAAAAGGCCAGTGGCCATTGTGTTCTTGCTTCTGTTCTGTGAATGTACTTAATAAAGAGATCCTTTGTTGTGAACCTGCCTCGTCTCGATGTCTGCTTTGCAAGAACAGAACAGTGTAATAATGCCAAGGTGGTTTCAAGTCTGTGCTCCCCAGATGTGGAGCTTCTGACCATCAAATGCAGACCCTTCTATCTGCCTAGAGAATTCTCTGTTACCATTATCACAGCTGTGTATATCCCCCCTGATGCAAACAGAGAAGAGGCCCTGAAGGTTCTCCACCATACCATCAGTGACTTACAAACTACTCACCCAGAGGGTGCATTTATTGCAGTGGGAGACTTTAACCAAGTGGATTTGAAAGCTACCCTGCCACATTTCCATCAACATGTGGACTTTGCAACCAGAGGGGACAATACACTGGATCTTGCTTATTCCAACATCAGGAAGGCTTTCAAAGCTATCCCCCGCCCTCACCTGGGCTCCTCTGACCATCTCTCAGTGCTGTTTATTCCAGCATATAAACCTTTATTAGTCAGAGTGAAACCTATAGTAAAGCAGGTGAGGGTTTGGACAGAGGGATCTATAGAAGCATTACAAGACTGCTTTGAGTGCACAGATTGGGGCATGTTTAAAGAAGCAGCTACTGATAACCAACATACAAATGTTGAGGAGTGTGCCACCACGGTGTCTCCATATATCCAAAAGTGCATAGAAGATGTCTGTGTCCTGAAAAGCATTGTTGTGAGGGCAAATGAAAAAACGTGGCTGACTTATGAGGTCTGCAAGATGCTGAAAGCACGGAATGTGGCTTTTAAATCTGGTGACATGCTGGCACTTAGAACAGCCAGAGCAAATCTGAAAAGTGCCATAAAAGGTGCAAAGCAAGCCCATTGCCAGAAAATTCAGAACTTTTTTTGGGACCCAACAAACACCAGGCGAATGTGGCAAGGGATCCAGGCCATTATGGATCACAAGGTGGCTCCATCGAGATGCAAGGATGACACAGACTTCCTAAACAAACTGAATGCATTTTTTGGTAGATTTAAGGCATCAAATAGCACTCCTGCTAGGAAAGCTGTGCCCCATCCTGATGAGCAAGTGCCAAGCTTTGATGTCACTTCTGTCCGGAAAACACTACAGACAGTTAACATTCGGAAAGCAGCAGGCCCAGATAACATCCCTGGATGTGTCCTCAGGGAATGCGCAGAAGAGTTGGCTTGTGTTCTCACAGATATTTTCAACCTCTCATTGCAGCAGGCAGTGGTCCCATCGTGTTTTAAGATGGCCATCATCTTGCCAGTGCCAAAAAAGTCCACAATTACAGGCCTCAATGATTACCGTCCGGTTGCACTGACATCCACCATCATGAAATGCTTTGAGAAGCTGATAAAAGACACTATTGTATCTAGCCTCCCGCCAGCATTTGACCCGCTTCAGTTTGCCTACCGACCAAATCGCTCTACGGAGGATGCTATTTCTTCCGTTCTCCATCTGAGCCTGAAGCACTTAGAGGAAAGAAATACTCATGTGCGTTTGCTGTTTGTCGACTTCAGTTCGGCGTTTAACACAATCATTCCCCAGCATCTAGTAGACAAACTGGGCCTTTTAGGCTTAAACACTCCTTTGTGCAACTGGATTCTTGATTTTCTTACCAACAGGCCCCAATATGTGCGAGTTGGAACAAATACCTCTAATACCATTTTCTTGAGCACAGGTTCTCCTCAGGGCTGCATCTTAAGTCCGCTGCTGTTCACCCTGTTGACCCATGACTGTTGTGCTAGGTTTGCCACCAACCATATTGTGAAGTTCGCAGATGATACAACAGTAGTGGGCCTTATTCAGGATGACAAGGTGGAAGCTTACCGCAAGGAGGTTGAGGGGTTGGTGAACTGGTATAAGGAAAACAGCCTAGTTTTAAATACCGGAAAAACCAAAGAGATCATTGTTGATTTCAGAAAAGGCAGGCACAGCCACACTTCTCTGTGCATAAATGATTCACCGGTGGAGATGGTTACCAGCATCAAATTCCTGGGTGTGCAGCTAATGAGTAAGCTGACTTGGTCGCTCAACAGTGAGAAACTGATGAAGCGGGCACAGCAGCAGCTGCATTTTCTGCGCCGCATGAGAAAAGCACATCTTCCTTCCCCTGTCCTGACCACTTTCTACAGGGGGACAATCGAGAGCATCCTGTCATACGGCATCACAGTCTGGTTTGGAGGCATCACTGCTTCAGACAGGAAGGCGGTGCAGAGAGTGGTGAGAATGGCCGAAAAGATCATTGGCAGTTCCCTCCCTCCCATCCAGGACATAGCACAGAAGCGTTGCTTGAGCAGGGTCTGTAAGATTATCTGGGACACATCCTCTTCACGACCTGTTTTCCTTGTTACCTTCTGGGAGGAGGCTTCGTGGTATCCGTAGCAGAACATCCAGATTCAGCCATAGTTTCATTCCATACAGCATTAACCTTGCGAACTCTCAAGCTTCCTCCTTCCATTATATATTCAAGATGGACAGTATTTAATATTTATTTGCTACGTATATGTAGAGATGTGGGTCTATACATATGTTATTCATAGTATGTTTAAGGGTGTGTCATGTATGTGTTTCACTTTGAGAGCGGGCAACTAAATTTCATTTTTGATGTGTGCCGTTGTGCCCACAGTATAAAAACGACAATAAAGGGTATCTTATCTTATCTATTGACTGCCGCATTTGGGCTGAGTGTATAAGTATGGGTGGAGTATGTGCTTGTTAGTTTCTGTTTTGACTTTAATAAAGAAAGTAGTTTTTCACCTGCTGCCTCTTCAATGCTGCATCAAACAGAGAACATAACACTATCTATCCTTCCAACCCCCACACTAGCCTTTGATGGCAGGATGCCTGTGAGGCGCCAAGCCAAGCCTGGTAGACCTGATAGTAAGAGCCAATACCACATGCCAGCCTTTTAGGTAGAATTAGGGACTTGTAGATCAATTTATCTGCTAACTTACAGGCTACAGAATGGCACTAATAGAGCCATCTGGCTGTGCCCTTAGAACAAGCTTCCTTGTTAGTTCTGCAATCTCTCCTGGTACCTCTGGACCTATGCATTATTTCACACCAACAGAAAAGACTCTGTGCTTTTGTTATCAGCAACCTTGTTGCTGCTTCTTGTTGCTTGTATTAGTTCCTTCCCACAATGTTTTAACCTCTCCAGAAGCTATTTTGTTCAGCTGAGGAGCAGAAGAAGCAAATTCTTACTTGTGGGAAGAAGCAGGCTGCCCAGAGCCCTGAATATTCTGAAGTATCGTATATGGTATAAAGTGACTATTAATGTTCACTTCCTCTTGGTTCACATATGGCTGATGTCCCCATGGTTAAAAAAAAGAAATATGGCGATAGAGGAAATCACTTTTGGCCAATCAGCTTTATCCAAATAGCCAGATATGCAGCCAGATCAGAAAAATGCAACCAGCCACTGCACTGGAGTTAGCAAGGAGCAAAGCCCACTATTTTCCCAAGCAGCTGGGTCTTAAGATTGTGAGAAGAAGAATGTGCTAGATGATTGGAAAGGCAGCTCATTTTCTCTGATATCGCTTTCCCACTCAGGTGTAGCTTGTTATGCAGAGGAAAATTAATTTCAGGTTGCATGTCCTTTCCTCTGAGAACAGTTCAGCTACAGCAGTAGCAACTGATAGAAGAGGTGGGGGCTGTTTTCTCTCTTGTTTTCTTAGCTTGCTTAGAGGGATTTTTTTTTCTTCTGGCGGGGCCCCTGTGATACAGAGTCAAATGGAAAAGATAAAAGTTTGTTTATTAATCATGTTTATATAGTATTCCATCTTAACAATCAAGTAACTCTAGGTGATGCACAACACAGTTAAGAGTAATATATACAAATTAATATTAATGTTAAAAACTTTTGAAGATTATAACAAGTACAGAACTAAAGAGAATAAATAAAATATTGGGTGAAGAGCATGTATAATAGTCATGTATGTGAGATTGCCAGGTGGGGAAAAAGTTGGAAAGGGAGAAAATCGCTACCTCTGTTACATTCAGTGAGAAGAAATATATCAGGAAAGTTAGATTCCTGATGATACATCTTGCTGCAACTATCCTTTGGGTCATGTGAAGATACTTGAGCAAGATAAATTAATTGCTAAAGTTAAATAATACCAGTTATCAATTGCATAGCAAGCCTCTTGTAAAAAGCAATCTATAGAAGCTATTTCAAGAGCTGCTAATATTAGAATGATAATGACAGAAGAGGGAAATACAAGATCATTGACAAATCCAGGTGCTAGGCTACTTCCAGATGGTTTCTTGAGGCCAGAAACTATGGCATTCTTTAGGATCTTAAAAGCTGTCTTAGCTTATCTTGTCTTGATTTGGGTTTTTTTTTACTGTCGTGTTGCTCAGTTGTTGGATAGAAAAATGTATTTCCAAATGATAGAGGGGTTCGCTCTATAGTTCAGCACAAATATATAGTTCAGCACAAAAATTAATTTTGCACTCAGAATCTAAAATTAAATGTTGCTGGTCACTGTACAACAGGTTTGTATTGTTTGGTTCCTAGTTCAGAAAAAAAATGGATATACAAGATTAATTTCTATTTGAATACCTCAATCTCAACCTCACCTAATTCTTCCATCACCCCCACCATCCTGCCAGAACTGATGAAGCTCCTTGGATGAGAAGTGAAATGTCTTCTTCTTATTCCTCAAGGGAAAAAAACAGTCCAGTTGCCTTTTGAAAAAGCACCTTTGAGAACCTCAACCATTTGTTTTTAACTGATGAACTTGATTTAGTTTTATCTTGAATGCAATGAATGGCTGTTCTGGATTCAAAGAAGAATCTGTGTATTGTTGGGTGCATACCATGTTTCCCCCAAAATAAGACCTACCCCGAAAATAAGACCTACACTGATTTTTGGAGGTGGGCCTAATATAAGCCCTATCCCCAAAATAAGCCGTAGTTAGGACCCCGCCCACTGCGTGCCACCTCAATGCCGCAATGGGGCAGGAGAGCGCATATCATGCCACTGCTGCCACAATGAGGTGAGGCAGGTGGGGGAGGTGGGGGAACTACCCCATGTACCCCACACCCACTTACTTCAGGTCCCCCCGGCCAGGCCATTCCTTGCTTGGTGACCTTCTCTTTCACTCCCCTTTTGAGCTGGACTGCCATGCTATGGAAGATGGGCAGGGTAGGCCTGGTCCCTCTCTGCCATTTCGGAGCCAGAAGGGAGTGATGGCGAAAGGCTCCACTGCCACTGTGCACTGCTGGAGGGGCTTTTTTCGCGCTTCACCCCACAGATCACCTGCCCAACGGTATCCACTGCCTCCTTCTTCTCAGCCTCCGGGCACTGCGTCCCTCTGCCAGCCCTCCAGTCGCCACCACTGGAGAGAAGGGAGAATGGTGAGGGGAGCGGCTCTGCACAGCAATGCAGAGCAGGGAAGAGCACTTGATTGCTGCCCTGCATCACCCTGCATCTCCCTTCTCTGTTCTGGAAATGGCAGCCCCATTTCCTGCCGCTTCTTCTCTCAGCGCTGCTGTAGAGTTTGGTGCACCACCACCCAGCTCCTCTCTCTTCCCAAGAACATTTCTTTCCAGCTGTGGTACATTTCTCTCCTGCTGCAGGGAAACAAAGTTTGTGAGACTAAAAAAAGTTCAGTCAGACCTTCCAACTTCTCATGAAAAAAAAAATCTCGCGGAGAGAGGTGGGGGAGGGAGGTGGCAGGGGAGACTTGCACTGTCCGGTCATGGTGCAAGCCACGGGAGAATTGGTGGAGGAGAAGGAGGAGGAGGCTGCCACTGGGTAGGTGATCTGTGGGGCGAAGCATGAAGAAAGCCCCTCCAGCAGCACACAGCGGCAGCGGAGCTTTTTGCCGTCACTCCTCCCAGCTCCGAAATGGCAGAGGGGGACTAGGCCTATCTCGCCCATCCTCCATAGCATGGCAGTCCAGCTCAGGAGGGGAGTGAAAGGGAAGGTTGCTGAGCAAGGAATGGCCTGGTTGGGGGCCCCTGAAGCAAATGGGTGCAGGATGCATGGGGCAGCCCCACCCCCTCTCCCACCTGCTTTGCCTCATTGTGGTGGCAGCAGCGTGATGTACCACGTGGCCTCCTGCTGCAAGCGGCCACAACAGAAGTGGGCCGGCAGCCACGCGGGCTCCTGCTGGATGGAGCTGTTCGTGCTGCCACCACGAGGTGAGGCAGGTGTCATATAAGACATCCCCCGAAAATAAGATCTAATGCCTCTTTTGGAGGCAAAAATAATATAAGACCAGGTCTTGCTTTCGGAGAAACACGGTATTTACTTCCTACCCTCTCAAATATCTTTGTTTCAAACAGCAACTAGATCAAGTTGTTTGAAGACAGAGGTTTATGGATGAATTTTGTTTCCAAGCCTAGACAAAACTATGCAAGGACATCGATAACGGAGAGTATTATGTCCTGGGCCTAGCTGAGTCATTCAGCAAAGCTCAGCAAGGCTGCAGGAAGGCTGCAGAGACCCGGACAGACCACGTGTCTGCCTGGGACCCAGACAGGCTGTCTCCGGCCTTGCGCGCATGCGCAAGGTGGGAGAACGACCTGCAATGATTGGATGTGCATACCCTTGCAAGGGGATATAAAAGGCCAGTGGCCATTGTTGTTCTTGCTTCTGTTCTGTGAATGTGCTTCAATAAAGAGATCCTTGTTGTGAACCAGCCTTGTCTCGATGTCTTCACTAGAAGAACAGAACATTGGCGACGAAGGTGGGATTTGCCGCAAAGGAAGCCAAAGAAGAAGAAGCTAGGGCCAACTCATCTGAAGGCCTGAAGCGAAGAGAAGTGCGGCGTCCAGAAGAAGCAACCGCCTGTCAGTACGAAGATGCTGGAGGTGGGCTTGGCTTCATGGGACCCCTTCTCCTTCCTTGCGGCGAGAGACGTCGAAGAGGCTATTGGTCACAATGATGTCCAAGCTGGGCCATCTTGTCGAATTCGATACTTCGCACCCAGAACGATGGAGCTCTTACGCAGCTCGCGTCAAGAATTACTTCAGGGTGAACAAGGTCCAAGAAGACGGATTGAAAGCTGCTACCTTGCTGTGTGTCTGTGGGCAAGAGACTTTTGACATTGCTGAGAACCTTGTAGCCCCAGCACCACTGGAGTCGATCGCCTATCCAGAGTTGGAAAAAATGCTGCGCGAGCATTTTGAGCCCAAGCTTTCCATAATAGGTTGGAGGCACCAATTCGAGCAGTGGGATCAGCAGCCAGGAGAATCAGCTGCAGACTTCATTGCGGCTCTGAAGCAGGCTGCTAGGCCATGTGAGTTCCAAGACTTGGAAGAGAGGCTCCGAGATCAACTCGTCTGTGGATTGCGAAGCCGTGAGATGCAACAAAAGTTATTTGCTAAAGCTAATGTTTCCTTCCAAGATGCCCTGAGAGAAGTTGCAGCTGAAGAAGCAGCCGGCGGCACGGTGAAGGCTTTGCGGTCGACCAAGAACCCTCCAGCAGCAGTTCCCATCCAGGAAGTCATGCGACAGGCATCCGAAGAAGAATCTGAGGAAGAAGAGGTGGACAGACTTCAACAGTCAATGGAGACAAGACTG
The DNA here is from genome assembly GCA_023970755.1 of Azemiops feae. NCBI lineage: Eukaryota > Metazoa > Chordata > Lepidosauria > Squamata > Viperidae > Azemiops > Azemiops feae. The sequence continues at coordinate 443,448 of JALGBA010002127.1, forward strand.
CAAGAACGCAGAGGAAAGACGCCTGCATCCCTTCGGTCTTTCGGCCCCTGGGGGTCGCCACAGGAGAGCCGACTGCTGTTTTCATTCTGCTGTTTGCCGGGCATGTGGCAGGCAAGGCCACATCGCATCAGCCTGCTTGGGTCGCCAGAAAAACAGGTCCCCCGAAGAGTTGCCTCTGAAAGGTACCAAGGTCCCCAGCCAACACAGGGTGGGTTTCTGTGTGTCCCGTAGGGGGGTATTTAAAACTGGGGTTCACCGGCCCCTTAAGAAAAAGTTTCACATTGATATAAAGTTGCAGGGAGTTCCCAGCCATGGAGCTGGACACAGGGTCCGCTCTTTCTATTATTTCTGCTGACACTTTAAAAAAGGTTTGTTCCAGGAGTGGCTCACGAGTCAAACTCAGGCCCTCCAATCTCATCCTCACTGACTTCCAGAATTCCCGAGTCAGTGTGAAGGGGGAGGCCACGCTCAGAGTACAGCGTAAGGAATTTGATGGGTTGTTAGATGTGGTGGTTGTTGGGGGTGATCGCACGAGTCTTATCGGACTCGATTGGTTCGAGGCACTTGGGATCCAAGTGACTGGGCTTAGCCATCTACAAACTGCCAGCCTTGCAGGAGTCTGTAAGGAGTTTGCTGATGTGTGCAGCCCAGAGCTTGGCTCATACAAGGGGCCTCCCATTGCTTTAAGGTTAAATCCAGCCATCACACCCATCAGGGTTAAACCAAGGAGGGTGCCTTTTGCCCTCAAAAGTAAAATAGATGCTGAGTTGGACAAACTGCTCCAACAAGGCATTCTAGAACCTGTGGATTCTAGTCCATGGGAAACCCCCATAGTGACACCATTAAATGCCAATGGTGAAGTCCGAATTTGTGCGGACTAAACAAAGCCTTGCAGCAGCATGCATATCCAGTGCCTGTGGTGAGCCACATTCTGGCCTCACTGAAAGGGGGAAAAGTCTTTGCTAAGCTTGACTTAGCTCAGGCCTACCAACAGTTACCTGTTGTTGAGGCAACAGTTGAGGCCCAAGCTATAGTTACTCACAGAGGGGCTTTTAAGGTAAAAAGGCTGCAGTTTGGGGTCAATGTAGCCCCTGGCATTTTCCAAGGGGTGATGGAGCGAACGCTCCGTGGTATTCCTGGGGTCTGCCCTTATTTCGATGATGTCCTCATTGCAGGAGAGTCACCTGGGAACTTGGCTGAAAGGCTGAGAGCTGTCTTGCTGCATTTCTGCCAAGCTGGGCTGAAGTTACAGCGAGACAAATGTAAGATTGGTGTAACATCCACCGAATTTCTAGGCTTTTGTATTGATGCTGAAGGCATCCACCCTGCAGAGTCTAAATTTCAGGCCATTCAACTGGCCCCAAGCCCCCAGTCAAAAGCTGAACTCCAGGCTTTTCTGGGCCTACTTAATTTTTATCATTCATTTCTCCCCCACAAGGCTGCAGTGGCTGAGCCATTACACCGGCTCTTGGACAAGCAGACTCCATGGAAATGGACAAATGAAAGGGCTTTCAAAGAAGTCAAGGCCTTGCTATCTTCAAATGCGGTACTGGCGCATTTCAATGAGCAATTGCCTGTGTGCATCGCATGTGATGCCTCCCCTTATGGGGTAGGAGCAGTGTTGAGTCATCTCAAGGCTGATGGGACTCAGGTCCCTGTGGCCTATTACTCCAGAACTCTCTCATCTGCAGAGCGTAATTATGCGCAGATTGACAGAGAAGCCTTGGCAATAGTCTCAGGCATCAAGAAATTTCATGATTTCTTGTATGGCCACCATTTCAAGGTCTACACTGATCACAAGCCCTTGCTGGGTTTGTTTACAACAAACCAACAAACCCCACACATCATCTCTCCCAGAATGCTGAGATGGTCAATTTTCTTGTCAGCTTATGACTACACCCTGGTTCACAAACCAGGGACAGAGATGGGCCACGCTGATGGCCTTAGTAGGTTACCTCTGAAGCAAATAGAGGCAGACCCTGCTCCTGCTGTACACATTCTCTCCATTGAGGAATTGCCTGAATCTCCCCTCAATGCTAGGGATGTGGCTGCTGAAACTGCCACTGATCACACGCTTACACGCATGCTGACATGGGTGTTGTCAGGATGGCCTGACACGTGTCCTGGTGCAGAATTCCAAAGTTCTGGCAAAGGAAGCACGAGCTTTCCACTTTCAAGGGGTGTGTCCTGTGGGGCAGCAGGGTAGTCATCCCGGCCTCATTGAGGACTAGAGTCTTGCTCTCTCTGCATGAGGGACATCCGGGAATTATGAGGATGAAGGCGCTTGCGCGTAGCCATCTTTGGTGGCCTGGACTCGATAAGGACATCGAGGCCCAGGTTCAGGGGTGCCAAGTGTGCCAACAGTCAAGGCCTGAGATGCCCCAGGCCCCTGTACATAGGTGAGAGGAGACACACACTCCATGGTCACGCATACACATTGACTATGCTGGGCCCTTTCAGGGGCAATTCTTCCTTCTCCTCGTGGATAGCCATTCCAAGTGGCTAGAGGTTGTTCCTGTATCCTCCACTACTACTGCCAGGACCATTCAGGTGCTAAGAGGAATTTTCGCTTCCCATGGTCTTCCTGATGTCATTGTCTCAGACAATGGTCCCCAATTTACCTCTTCTGAGTTTCAGGCTTTTCTTCAAGCCAACATGATCCGGCATGCTATGTCTGCCCTGTTTCACCCTGCCACCAACGGTCAGGCTGAACGCATGGTGCGTACCACCAAGGAGACATTAAAGAGAATCACTCGAGGACCCTGGCATCACAGGTTAGACGATTTTCTCCTTGCACACCGCACCACACCTTGCACAGCTACAGGAAAGAGCCCAGCTGAACTATGCTAGGGTCGCAGACTCATCACAAAACTGGACAGGTTGCACCCAGACCGGGTGGCGTCACAGGTGTCAAAGCCGCGGGCACCTAGGAGACTCAAAGTGGGTGATCTGGTATGGGCCAGAAACTATGAGCATGGACATCTCTGGGTAACTGCTGTGGTATGCAAGGTCTCTGGGCCACTGTCCTACAAAGTGGCCTTGGAGGATGGTCGTGTGCTTAGACGCCACATTGACCAATTGCGCTGGAGGCTTCCTGGCCATGTGTCTGCTCCTGGCTCTGCTCTCGGGGGGGAGGGGGACTCCAATTATGATTGTGGACCACAGTCTCTCCACAAGGGCGCTTATCCAAATATTCCTCCACATGTTTCTGGTGGGGGTCTTGCCATGGAGGCGGCTCCTGACTCTGGCAGAGGTCCCTGGCTAGGTGCAAATGGCCATAAATCGGCTACTCAGGCTACTCCTGCTGTTGGTCTTGGGCTCAAGAGACAGTGCTCCCAAGAGGAGTCCAATGGAATTTTGGGGAACTCCACCCCACCAATGGACTCGGGGAACTCAACCCCACCAAGGAACTCTGGTTTGGGTTTGGTGGATCCAGCCAGTCAGCAGTCTGGGGGAACCCCTGAGTCTTCTGGGCGACAAAGTCCTGGTTTGTTTTGCGCAACCCAGAAGCAGGCACTCCAGGCACCTATTCCTAATTCAGCACCTACCTCTACACCTACAACTACACCTGCACCTAATCTGGCTCCACGGAGATCGGAGCGGGTTAAGGGTCCTCCTAAGCATTTAAAGGACTATGTAAGGTCCCTGTTTACTGTACAGAAGGCTTACTAGTCCTCGCCATCTGAGGAAAACACTTGTAGTGCTGCAATGTTAATATTGTCAAAATGTGAAGGTCCATGTGTATAACAGGGAACTGAAGGTAATGGGTTGCAAGAGTGAAGGTTGAATGTATAATTTGCCAACCGGCCTGCTATGATGTGTTTGTGTGTAAAGTGTTAAACAATATGATATGCTTAGTTATTGTTTAATCCAAGGGGGGAGGGGTGTTATGTCCTGGGCATTGCTGAGTCATTCAGCAAGGCTCAGGAAGGCTGCAGGAAGGCTGCAGAGACCCGGACAGACCACATGTCTGCCCGGGACCCAGACAGGCTGTCTCCGGCCTTGTGCGCATGCGCAAGGCGGGAGAATGGCCTGCAATGATTGGATGTGCATCCCCTTGCAAGGGGATATAAAAGGCCAGTGGCCATTGTTGTTCTTGCTTCTGTTCTGTGAATGTGCTTCAATAAAGAGATCCTTGTTGTGAACCAGCCTCGTCTCGATGTCTTCACTAGAAGAACAGAACAGAGAGGATAAAAAAAGTTAGAATTTATGTGTGTTACTTAGAAAACGGGAGCAGTTTTCTCACCCATAACTACATCTAACCTTTTTTCTACACAAAAACACACAAAAAGTTTTCTGAAGTTACATTTCTGAACAATCTGGGGCTAAATTGTGTTCTAGGAATGGTAAGGCCTAAATGGAAACTCAGGTAATGAACTGTTAGGGATGAGAATTAGGAACATTATGATTTCTATCTTTTCAAAATACTGTGTATTCACTTGTGTATTGTTTAAGACACCCAATATTTGAATTAAAATCTGTTATATTCTGAATTATTCTAAGAATATTTTATGTTTTCAATGATATGTTTGCCATTGTCCTATAGTTATCATTATTTATCAAGCAGTGGCTGACCTTTTAGCTCATCTGAAATTATCTCTTCCATGCAAATGCATGTCAATTTTACTGTCATATTTCCCCAACTTATTAAAAGGGTTACACTTTGCCAGTATAATTGCAGAGTCAATTCATTATTTACAATCTAAGTCTTAGCCTTCATATCTACCTAATATGGGTAAAGTGTTTAGTTTTCCATTGTAGTCCAGCTGCATCACAGGAATCAAACTTGTAATTGCCTCTTTGGGATTTAAAATCATTATATTTGTGCTTTAATGTTCTCTTTTGTTTTGCTTGAATCACTTTTTCAGGTCTGTGAAGTACAGCTGGCACAATAAAAGTTTGATCAATGCATAACCAATGTGGTGTATATTTCTTCCAGAAATGTAAAACTTAGGTGAAAAAATTTAATCTAGAAAAATTATCTTTGTCAGCTACTTATTTTTGGAATTTAAATTGGTTTCAGGGTTTGGTCTGGGGTTTTCCAGGCCAGATTTTACAATAATTTTACCTTCTGTGTAATATTGAAACATAAGATTGTTTGATGTAGAATCAGTTATCAAAAAAATAACGTTTTGTGGTCTTAGCATATAATATCTGTTCCTAAAAGATAATAGAAACATCAGTGATGTAAATGGATAACATGGAGATCAGTTGATGTCATTTAGATCTTCCAAATTTCTATTTTAATACTCTCAGTATCTTCTATTTTGAAAAAAAAAGATGCAGTATTTGAGGCACAACTAAAATTCAGACACTGATTGCAGAATTAGTAGGCTATTCTTTTAAAAAGAGCATTTTCTGAGGCTAGATACCAGATCTTTTCCTGTTCCCACAACTTATTCAACTGAAAGGACAAAGAAACATTCTTAGGCTGTTTAGAGTAAATGTCAAATGAAAATGGGGATACAGCAAAGATATTCCATTTCCATTAGTTTTGTTTCATAACCTCTTACAAAAGATAAAAGGTTTCTAGAGGATATCAATTTACTATTACTGTACAACTCAAGCCCAATACTACCTACCAAGATAGTACCTAAGTTAACTACTATTGTTGAGTACATCAAGTCTGATCATATTCAAAATAATTCCTTCCCATATGATTTTACTCTTTTTTTCCAATGGAAGCAGCCGATATTAGCTGCTGGAGGCAAAAAAAATGTCAAGATAGCATCCGTAACTGCATAATAGAACCCTATCCCCATTTTTACATTTTATTTATTTTGTTTATTTAAATCCTGCTTTTATAATTTTTACAAATAGCTCAAGGCTGCAAACACACCCAACACAACTTCTTCCTATTTTCCCCACAACAACTCTATGAGGTGAGTTGGACTGAGAGAGAATGACTTGCCCAAAGCCACCCAAGCTGGCTTTCATGTCTAAGGCAGGACTTCCATACATCACAAGTGAATGTAAAATAGGGGTGGGTCTTCCCACAGTCATTTTTAGCTACCTTGCAGGTGCTTCTGGGCTTTATAAATGCATATCTTTTCTGTTTTCATAAAATTTATTATTATTCCAGAAAATGAAAATAAGGTTGAAGGAGATTTTATTATAATTTTATTATATTCAAAAAGAAATTCTGAAGTGGAGACCTATCTAAAGTTTTATTCAATATTTAACCAACTCTAGTTAAGTTGGGTCTTTCAATATAATCCAGTCCAGTTTTATTTATTTTCTTTTGTCAATTGTTTAAAAGAGAAATGCTATTTATTCAGGGACACATGAACACAATACTATATATTAAAAAGAGTTTTAAAAATGTGTTTTCAATGCATACTTTTAATGCAATTACTCCTAATGTACACTTAAATAAATATTGTACCTTCCAACATATGAAAACAATCTAGCACTTTTAAAATGTAAAAATTTAAACTAGTATTGGAGCATGTTCTCTAAATCTTCATTGTCCTCTCTCTCTCTCTCTCTCATCTATGTCACCTTTATTACTTTTTAATAAATAACTCAAGGTGGCAAACATATACAATACTTCTTCCTTCTCCTATTTTTCCCCACAATAACAACTCTCTAAGGAGGCTGAGGAAGAATGACTGGCCAAAGTCATCCAGCCAGCTTTCATGTCTAAGGTGGAACTACAACTCACAGTCTCTTGGTTTCTAGCCTGGACCTTAACCATTAGACCAAACTGGCTCATTATAAATATATATGTAGTTCAACCATGGTTTACTCAGTTTCCTATGTGCATATGACACATTCAGACACAAATGTAACCACACTAAGTTACAATATTCACACAACATGCTAAACAAAATGTGTTCAGCTAGTTTGGGGCTGTTGTCAACCCAAGCAATGTTTTCTGTATTACTGCTGCTTCCATCAGTCTTTCATTTTACACCGAGAGTTTTTGCAATTAAACTGGGAAACAGCCTGTATGTGGTTTGTTCTTCCATTAAGTAAAAGAATTGGTAATGCAACTGTGAACACTATTATGTAGTGACATTTTAAAAAAAATAAATATAAATCAGGGCTTAGTAATACACAATCATTTGTTTGTCTAGCTTAGCTAGTTGCAAAAAATGCACATTAGAAAAAAGGAATGGAAAGCAAATGTACAGCTTGCAACATTTTAACCATACCCTACAAATCAAGTGAAAGAATATTAGAAGGAAAACACATGGTTGCCAAAGTAAACAGGATCCATTAAATCAGGGAGGAAGTTAAAGGTGGGGGGGATCAGAAACATCCCTTTCAAAATATAATTCAATGAAAGTTGGAGAATACAAATGTTTTGTTTTCTTCCCAATGGCTTGGTTTACACATAATGTGGTTGTGATTTTGCCTTAGTAATATGGTTTAATGCTATCCGAAAAGAAGACTACAGTGACTTTTTAAAGAAACCACACTTTATCTGTGAATCAAGTCAGTCAATCTCACCTGAGAACCCAACAGCTGAGGTAAATTCTTTTGAGGAATAGAAGGGCTTATCATTTGTTCACTAACAAATAATAAATAGTGTTTGGATGGCAGTTCTGGTACTTTTACATGGCTATTCCTGTTGACCAAGTTCAGGGCTTTTCAACCTTTTTACCGACTGTACCACATTTAGGATATGGCAATATTCGAGTACCACCTAGCAAGGTGTCAAAAACTTGATGACCAAAAAAAAAAAAACCTGTTCAAAGTTGCAATTGCACTGAAATGACTTATGACCATTTTTTCACACTTATGACCATTGCAGCATGCACAGGGTCATGTGATTTATATTTGGATGCTTGGCAACTGATTCATATTTATGATGGTCACAGTGTCCCAGGGTCATGTGATCCCCTTCTGCAACCTTTTGACAAGCAAAGTCAATGGCAGAGCTGCTGGTGGCCAAGTGCTAAGGTGGGACTTCCTTCCCTCCCTCCCTTCCCTGCTTCCCTTTTTCTCATTCCCATCTCTTTCTGAAGGAAGAATTTGAAACCCCCCCCCATATTTTCCCTCTTCCATATATTAATCAAACAAGGAAAGGCCTCCAGAGACAGAAAACACAAGCTGCTGAGTGAACTAGCTTAAAAAGGCACATCCCCCTTTAAGAATTAGCTACTGCTAGAAAGGAAAGTAAGGAGCCCAGCCGGTACTTAAAGAAGAAAAAAAAATGTAAGTACTGGCTGCCGGCTAAGGCAGCCTCCCCAAATGACTCCATTCATAAGTAAAGGAATGCTACAGGCAAAATCCATTCAGGAGAAAAATACTTCAAAATCCCTTGCAGCAAAACTTACAACTAACAACAGCAGAGCAACAGAAGCTAACACGAGCCATCAGCCAAATAGAAATTGCCAAACACTCCTTAAGAATACAAAGCCCACATTGCACAAATCCCAGAACTTCAAAGTCACAAAAACACATAAGAATCCTTCCACTCTCCATCTCCCTCCCTCCCTCCTCCATGCCTCACCTCCAGCCATTGCTGCCTTTTTTCATTCCTCGTGGAGGGCGACCCCTCCCCCGCTGCATTTCTTGCCTGTTTGCTGCTGCCAGCACAGGTGGCTGCCACAGCAGTTGTAGATTGGCTCATGGCCGGCCTGCTTGATCTCTTCTCCCTCCACCCTTCTCCTTTTTCTTCTTTCCCTTTGGTGCAGCTAGAGCTGACTCCACCTCCTCCCAAGGCTGCTGCTTTTTTTCTCTCTCCCTCTCCTGCCCAAACTACCTCCTTTTATAGCCTTTCCTGTCTCCGCCCCCACCTCCTTTCTCACGGGGGAGGGTGAGCCAGAGTGAGCCCCAGCTCACTTTGCAGCTCCAGAGGACTCTCTCACTGTAAGTCTTTGCCTGTGCTGGCTCTTTCCCTTCCCCACTACACTTGGCTAGGCAGGGCTGCGTACCACCTGCCACTCATTAATGTACCACAAGTGGTACGTGTACCACAGGTTGAAAAGCCCTGACCAAGTTGATCTAGGGCACGGGTCGGCAACCCGCGGCTCCGGAGCCGCATGCGGCTCTTTGAGGCCTTACCTGCGGCTCCGGAGCCTCCTCCGCCATTTTGGCGAGCGCATGCGCGCATGCGCGGGCGGGTGCGGGGGGTGCGCGAGCGCATGCGTGCATGCGCGGGCGGGTGCGGGGGGGGGTGCGCGAGCGCAGGTGCGCATGCGCGAACGGCGCGCGCATGCGCGAACGGCGCGCGGGTGCGCATGCGCGGGTGCGCGGGGCGCGCGCGCATGCGCGAACGGGTCGCGCGCATGCGCGGGTGCGCGGGGCGCGCGCGCATGCGCGAACGGGGTCGCGCGCATGCGCGGGTGCGCGCGCATGCGCGAACGCGCGGCTCCCAGCGTTTTTTTTTTTTAAGCTAAATGGGTCCGTGCGGCTCATCCGACGTTTCGGATGGCCGACCCATGATCTAGGGCAACCATTGTATCTCATATTATCTTAAACTTGGTTTTCATAATTGTATCTAATTTTATTTTAAGGTTAATATATTTTTATCATAAGGCTAAAATATTGGTGCATGGGATAAAATGAAGCAAACTCATTGTTGTCAATTTTTTTCTTCCTGTATAGTTTTATCACTGTAAAGTAGAGGTCCCCAACCTTTTGGGCACCAGGGACCGGTTCCATGGAGAGAGATTTTTCCACAGACTGGAGGGTGCGTGATTTTGTGTGCTGCCTGCATCTCGTGGATGGGACTTTGCTTGTTTGTGCAACCTGGTTGCTGGCATGCTGTGGCCCAGTACTGGTCCATGGACCGGGGGTTGGGGACCCCTGCTGTAAAGTACTGATGAATTCTAACATCTACTGTCTGTCTGTCTGTCTGTCCGTCCGTCCGTCCGTCCGTCCGTCCGTCTATCCGTCTATCCGTCTATCCATCTATCCATCTATCCATCTATCCATCTATCCATCTATCCATCTATCCATCTATCCATCTATCCATCTATCCATCTATCCATCTATCCATCCACCAGCATGGCACTATAGTCACCCAGTAACTCTAGGCCAGGAGTCCCCAACCCCTGGTCCATGGACCAGTACCGGGCCGCAGCATGCCAGCAACCGGGCCGCACAAACAAGCAAAGCCCCATCTGCGAGATGCAGGCAACACACAAAACCACGCACCCTCTGGTCCACAGAAAAACCTCTCTCCATGGAACTGGTCCCTGGTATCCAAAAGGTTGGGGACCTCTGCTCTAGGCAGTTTGCATATTATGTTAAAAATCAGAACACACAGGATGCAAATCACTGTACCCTATCCGAAGGCCTGCTAAAACAGCCACGTTTTTAAGCACAAAATCCCAATAAGATTGGGACCATACAAACCTCATGGGGGATACTGCTCTATAGGGCAAGTGCAGAGATTAGTAAACTCCTAAAGTTTTAATTTTCTCATCTAATCTGATTTCACCTTTCATTTGGAGGATTCAAGAGTTCTCTGGAGTCATTTACTATTAAACTGTAAATATGTAAACAAATAATGCAGTTCTGAAATTGCCCAGCCTAGCAGTTTTCCTCCATAGAAAGGATATCTTCAAGTCAAGCTCAATTGCTGAGGACAACCTAAATACAACCAAGTATTTTCTCAGCAGCAAGGCAGAAATTTGCTATGACCTTATTCCAAACTATTTTTTAATTTTCTAATCTTCCCCTTTCCCTTTCCCTTTAGGAATTACCTAAAGCTCTCCCCATTTTAATACTAACCAGCTCCAAGATCACTTGGACCACGTGCTGAGATCACCCTCCTTCCTACATTACCATTCCAGTTTCCATTTTTTATATGTTGTTTCTAACATAGTCAAAATGACAGCAGACATACATATTAGCAGAAGGCTTCTAAAAACACAATATAAAATACAATATTTACAAAGCACAAATCAGAAAAGCAGTGATATGTAGATTTAAGTATGACTCCTAGGAAAAGGACAGAATGGACTGAGAACTGAAAACGCATGGAGTGAGGGGCCATATGGAATCTTGTTGCTCCACAAAGCAACAATTTGTTACAGGCATTTTTTAGGAATCTGTACAGACAACTTACCCTTGGCCAAATGAAGTGAAATCTTATTTCCTCTCCCCTTCATCCTGATTTTGAAAAGAAAAACTTTGAATAAGATTTTCTTAGTCCTTTACATCTCTGCTCTAACAATGAAACTAATCATCTATTTTTTTATAATATTTACCTTTTAATTTCCTGCTTTAATTGTTATTTCAGTGCTCTAAACTAGTTCTGATGGAGGAAAGCTCTTCCAAGAGCATGGAGGACATTTTTAACTGTGTGTGAATGCAGCTGTTGTGTCTAATCAGCTTGACATTTTGATGAATCTTTCATCTAGGTGTAAGATGAAAAGCTGGGAGTAAAGCAAATAATATAATGCAATAACTCTGATTTGAAAGGCACACATCTGAAGTTCATGCTGCCATGATGTCAAGATTGCCAGATGCCAGCATTTGGAGTTGGTTGTACTATAATGAAGCCCTCTTTCATTATTTTAGAACTCGACATGTATGTGATGCAATGGAGAATTGTGATAATCCTTGCTTAATATATACTGCTGGTGAATCCTCATCGTTATTTATGGGCTAAAGCATCCCCAGCTAGCCATAATGACACAATGTACATTGTAACATCACATTTCCATCCTTTTGAACTTGCCTTGTGATGCTGCATGCTAGTACGGTATATAAGGGATGGACATTGCATTGTGGCATACTTTGGAAATGTGAGAGAGCTTTTTACACACATCTGATATGAAATTAGATTAATATTGGTAAAATTGGATGATGGAATTAACAGCTTTGTGGAAATGGAGCTTGCAAATTCTGTTGGCAGGAGTCAGATGTTTCCTAATGCTGACAAATGCATGTCACAAATTCTTGTTCAAGAACATATTGAAATCATAAAAATAGCTATATAAAAATATCTAGGATATTCTCTATGGATGGATAGAGATGGTTTGACCTAAAAAATAAGGACTAAAAGCCCAAAATTATGTATCTCAGTCATATAACATCTGATCTGTTTGCAGGGGTATCTGGAGGTTGTGGGGAGATGTGGCTCAGAATAATAACTACAATGATTGCTTGAAACCCTAGCCCGTCTTAAAGTATGTTTCTGCATGTAAGAAATCCCAAGTTCAAGCCCAGGTATCTCCCAATACAACTGTAAGAATTATTAAGACTATCTTGCTTGAACATATTAGTCAAATTAGTCAGTATTTCTTTTTGAAACAGTTTAGGTAAAAAGGAATATACCTTCTAACTTGTGTATTTTGAGCAGATTTATAGGAATAAAACAGAAACTTATACAAAGATATCCATGAAAGGAATTTACAATCAATTAAAAAACTGAACTAACCAATACTTGTAATGTCATTTAATTTATCATTTTGAAGTTCATGTCTGAAAAAAAAATCTAATCATTCATTAGAATTGAATGAATAATTCAGGACCAGCAATTAACATATTTTCTTCCAACAAATTATCAACTATAAAGGTTTCTATTGTTTTCTACCTAATTATTTAAAACACATTATTTATCTGGTTAACACATAACCCAGCCTTCTATAACTCAGTGTCCTATAGATATATGAGACTATAATTTTCATTATATTAAATGCACAAAATTCGGTAATGCTGAATTACAATTTCTTAAAATTAGAAGTGAATTGTTTCAGTGAACTTGCAAAAGCATACAAACTTAATTTTGTATAACTCATATTGTAGATAAATTGTGAATAATTTTCACATTTCCCTGAGCTTTTAGTTTTGGCATTTGCATTGCTGAAGGATTCATATTAAAAAATAACCTTCCCTTTTTTATGATTAAAAATAGTTTTTGTTAAATAGTAAATCAAGATATTTCTCAACCTTTTTTTTATAATGTATTGAAAATAATTAAATGGGAAAAATATTTTTGACAGTTTATGAGTGATGTCAATAAGAATTTACTTAATATTGATCTTATTTTTGGCAATGGACAAGATAATGTATACCATGTCTTTTTTCTTTGGAAGTATGCAGATGGGAAGCAGACAAAGGAAGAGAGAGGATAAAATTTGTACTAACATTTTGAGCCTTTAAAAAAAAAAAAAGGCTGTGTAAAATACAACAAATCCCTTTTGTACAGAGCTTTCTTTTTTATACCACAATTCAATTTGTGGGGGCTTTCAAGTTGTTTTCATTTTTTAATATTAAAGTTACATTATATTTTATCTCCTTTGTTATTAAGTTGTCTTGGGCATCATTGTGTTGAAAGGTAGGATATAAATTCAGGCCATATGCAAACGTTCATATCTTAAAATTTCATTGCAAGTAAAATAGAACAGAAAGCAAAGTGGACCCACTGGAAGAAAAAAACAATTTTATGCCAAACTCAGAGATCTACAAACAAGTATTTTAATCATCCATTTTTTCTAACAAAAGACACAATGAACAGACACACACACACACACACACACACACATGCACATGCACACGCACAGTCATGCTTATTCCATCCTTTTTCGCCTCATCTGGCAACTGCTTTCCGGTCCAGCAGATACTAGCATCTAATGAGTCAAACTTCCCATTTTCAGACTAATCAGTCGACTGCACTAATTGCAAATGCAAATATGCAAATTTATATTAATTAATTACTCTGCTAATTAGTTCTGCGGTCTTTTTTGGGTAATAAATCATTGTGCAGTGGAAAGGAAACAAGTCCTGTCCCATTTCACCCCACATAAAAATTTAATGCACTCATTGGAGAAAATATATCTTTAAAAGTCTATTCCAATCATTGTGCTCCAGCTGACGGAGCTCCTTAGGTAGGCACCATTGTGAAGAGGCTTCCACATCTTCAGAAAATGCCATCAGTAAGGTGCCTGTTAGCAATTTAATTATCACTTTATGGGCTTCTGAAAGAAAAAAAAATGCCAGTTAGCTATGCTGCAGGCTGTGACTTTAAGCTCCCTTGCTTCACACATTTTCCTGCAAGACTTCTTAAAAAGGTGAATATTGTAGGCAGAAGAAAATATTGCACTCTCTCAAGCTGGGTTTGCATATGTTGTGACCAGCTACAAATCCAGTCCAATATAAACCTCCTTTCCTCAGCCTGTTATGCAGGGCACATTCCTTTGTTTATTTTATTTCTACTGCTTTTCAGATTTTTCAGCTCTGGGTGACACCATGTAAATTCAGTAAATATGAAGGTACAATGGTGGTGACATGTGGTAAGTGTTTGTTGCAACTGATTGATATAATACTCTAAATGTTCTGAATACAGATGTGGAAGAACCAGATAGCAAACTACGGCCTACAATTTTTTTTTTAAAAAAGGTATAGATTCCAGTTAACCAGTTATTAATACATGGAAAAGTTGTCTATTTCCTCACATTTTGATGATATGTAAAATAATGTTACAACATTGCAAGAGGTCTACACATGTCCATGTTAGGCTCATCCAAAGATTGCAATTGTGAGAAATATAAACTCCAAATATGTAACATAAGCCTCCATTTCTGTTGCAGAATGGATATCTCCTCATCCTGATTAACCAGATAATTAAAGTCTTCTTAGGACAGGCAATGTGGGCAGTTGTCCCAGGCCTCACACATGGATGAACCTCTATCCAAATATAATTCAGTACTTAAAATGATCGGACAGAGGTTTTTCATTCTAGGCACACAATAACGAATTTTAAAGAGTGCTTCAGTATTTTGGATTTCCCTCGCATCTCTACTATATCACTCTCTCATATCCCTAATACTATTAATTACTTTAGTTATTGATCCCAGATCAATAACTTAAAAAGAAAAAAAACAAAGGGAAGAATGAAATAAGTGCTTAATAAAAACAAAATGGGGTGGGGTCTTAAATGTTTCCAGGCTTCCTCAAAGAAAATCTTAAAAAGAGTTGCACATGATCAAAAACAGGAGAAAGTACAAAATGTTACTGGAGAATCATCCATCTGGAAACAAACAAATAAATTATATAGTAAAGGTATGTGTGCATGAAAAAGCAAAAATAACAACTATCAGCCAATGAGATCTGGGAAGACAAACTTACTCATTCCAATATATAACTGCATATATATAATCTTTGTGCTAATTCGTCTAAACAATAACTCCTCTTTTTATGGTGGCAAATCCTAATTCTTCACAGAGATCTAGAGATCTCTTATTATCACTTTTGTAAAAATGATCATATTTAAAACCAGTTTATGAGGGGTAGAATGTTCTATTAATACAAAATTAGTACTTCATGATATTATGCCGGTCTTAAGGATTTCAAATTTCTAAGATGTTCATTTAAAGGTAATTGTCATTAGCTAAAAATGCCCATTCCTTTTAGAATCCCAATTTAGGTCCTTTCAACTTGCTCAGGTTTTTAAAATGCTGGTAGTGGTTTTTACCTCTCTTGTGATTTAACATGGGCAGTATTTATATCACTAGGCAAAAAGTTTGGCTTTATTAGTCATGTTAGATGGGATTTTTAGTCTGATATAAATAGAAGATGAAGGGTAAACAAGACTGTTTTAATAATGAGATGGTTAAATTGTTTTAATTGTTAGCTGATTAATTATTTAATGGTTACAACTTTTCTTAATCAGTTAAAGAAATGTTTGCAAATAAATAACTAATTAATAACACAGGAAGGAAGAGATTTGATTGCAAACATTTCTCCACAGAAGCCTCAACATGTAAATCAGCACTTGTGGAAATGCTTATCACCGAATGAACCTTTTAACATTGTAATGCTTCTGTTTTTCAGTCTGTTTTCTTTCTGCTTGTGAATTATTCCATGCATAAGACTAGGCCATTTGTCCCTAACCTGGCACACACAGGATTACTGCAAATGAAATCAAACTGTGTTAGGTCTTCTTCTGAAGCAAACACACTTCTGACAGAATTATACCTTGAAACTCATAGAGGAGCTCACATAGCTAAATATCAATAAATATATTTTCCATATATAGACACACACATCCAACACTTCAAGTTGGAAAAAGGGTTTACCTAACCTCCTGTATGACACAAACCATCTCAGCAGATGCTACTTGAAGAGCTGCAAATGCCTCTTCTCCTCCATCCTTGAGTAGCGAGTTGTCTGAGTCTTTTTAAAGTTTATCCTTCATCAATCTCCTTCATCTGGCAGATATGTTTTTTTTCCCTCTGTTCTTTTTTGCCCATTTTGCTTCTCTCTGTCCTCCCATAGAACTACCAAACCTGTATGCAAAACTTGGGAAGAACACTAAACATCAGCAAAGAGTTTGGCATTTTCAATATCTGGCCATTAGTTTCGATCTGGATTTTATGCAGCCCTCCTTCTCAAGGGATGGAATTTACCAATCAAAATACATGGCAACCTCTTCCAAAAGGTCTGCATGGTGTGGAGGGAAGTATTATAGGCAAAATAAACAGTTGAACTTGAAGGATATGTTTGAGCCTTTCTCTTTTTTCTTGGCAACTGTCAGTACAAATGTAAAATGTTTGAACTGAAGTCTTGCCCTTTTATCAATTAATCTGGCATTTATGCACATACATAAAAGGTGGGTTGCAGTTGTGCTTGATTTTTGTACCCCCACCCCCAGTATCAGGACAATTAATGCTGCCATAATCTGCCAATTTAAAAAATCATATATTTTTTATATAGAGAGCAAAGGGGACAGGAAGATACTGAGAAACTAGCAATTCCTAAAAGAAGCTCCTGATTTGTACTGGACTCACTACTTCTGGCTCAGTCTCTATAGCCTAAAAATGTCATCCAGAAGAAACAAAAGAACTTGGAGCCCATAAATTCAACAAAACAAAGTATCAGAAACCCGACTAGCAGACCCAACAAAAGAATTCCTCAAGGCAATTGAGTCCCATAAGGTAAAATTTTATTGGATACGCCATCTCGGAACTGAAGAAGCAAAACCAGCTCTGAGTTTTCCTGCATGAAAGCTTGCTTAGTTAAACAACAGATTCTCATGGCCCCCACCCATCGGGTATTCACATTGTCCAATCATAATATTTCTTTTTGTTATGGGAACAGTTCACTTCTCCATCGAGCACTTGCAGTAGTGACCTTGGCATGGTCTCATGGCTCTCATGGTCTGTGAACAGCTTCTTGGCATTCCATTCCCTCTCTTCACTTTCTGCTCCTCCCTCCTTTTTATGGCAAGTTGATTAGTGATAGAAGCTAGCAGGCATCATAGTGATTCAGATGAGGATGAACTCTTCCCTCTTCACCATAAAGACAACACAAAATATGAGTAACAGATGTACATATTCAGACTCCCCTTCACCCCCAAAGACGAGAACAACACAGAAGTTAGTAACAAGACTTCCTCCCTGACTCTCCAACCTTTGGACCAAGTCTCTCTCTAGAGCAGGAAGGTAGCAGAAATAATCTCCTGGAAAAGTCCTCCTGCTCTCTACACAACTACATTCAACTTTTCCATGAGATCTGCCTTTTGTCTGTAGAAACTCTGATCTTAATTTTACAGTAATAATGACATTGCAGTCAAGGCAGACAGCTTCCAACACCTTGAACTGCAAACCCCCAAGGAAATCAGGGACTTAAAACTGCAGGCAAACCTAGCCACCTTGGTATTTTGGCAGCCTTTCTTTCGAACTTAACATGGCATCGAGAAGCAGTTGGGGCATCCAACCACTGCTATGTACCAAGAAAAAGCAACTCCTCCAAGAAATCCATCAAAATATCCATAGATGGGTAAGATTATTTTGATATATAATTATTGTGGCAACTATTATATGCACAAAGATGGAAAGAATTGGCATTGTCCACCATAAAGAATTGGTTGGTGAAACTGGCAGAATTTGCTTAGATAGCCAAACTGATTTGATTAGAGAAAGATTATGACTGATGTTCATCCATAACTGGAACCTCCTTCTGAATGGACTTTTTATGTAAAAAAAGAATATGATTTTATAACTTACAGTTTTGATGATTAAAGAGAATATGTTATGGAAAGATCTATTTCTATGGACATATGATGTCACCTTAGAGAGAAAAGATTGATTAGAATTGTATGTAGAATTGCTGAGATTATTGAAAACAATTTCTTTATATTTCTTTTCAAGTTTTATTTTCTATTTTTTATTTTTACCTTCTTTTACTTTCTCTCATTTTCCTTTTTCCCCTTTTCATGTTTACTATTTTCCCTTTGAATGTACTTCTTATTATTTATGTAAGATCTTTTAATATTTTTTAAATAGTTCCATCCATGAGAATATCCATCGACGGAACAGCCACAAGATTATTGCAATCTCCTTACCTCATCTCCTAACTTGGCAAAGTAGAACAATTTATTTTATTTGATTTACACATGCTTTCATATGAGTGTAAGTGCACATGTATGTTGGGGGGGAGGGGAGAGAGAAAAGAGAAAGTTGTCTCTTTATGAGAGAAAAAATGTGGTGTTGGGGAGAAACATTATATTATAGCAATAATTCAGTTGTACCAGTCAATTGAGTAATAGTTTTAGTTTTAAAGTAATACTCTATTGAATAACAGTTATATTTAAAAAAGGGAATGGTAGCAAAATGCCTCCTAGTAAACAAGGGATGGCCTCAGATTACTATTTCATCAATGATTATTGTGCATTGAAGTTTAGCATATGTGAATACACTCAGTCTGAAAAAGTACAACAGAGACGCACCTTATGTGTGAATGAGGCTGCACTGCAGACTTAATCTGCTCTTTTGGCTATATACAAAAAGTAGCTGTGAAAAATCATGAAAATATTTGAATAATACTAGAGAGATAAAATTGACAAATAATTGATTTACTAATAATTGCAAATCTGATATCCTAGATATTATAGATTGATTAATTAATATGCAAGAAAGTTGCCTTATTTATAAGCCATTCAGAATGTTAGGTTTCTTACATTTTGATTGAATTATCTGAATGCAACTAAAAAAATACCGATGTGCGAAAAGATGTGTGTATCGAGATAAATATTTTAATGTGTTAAACGATAACACAGCACCACTAAGAATCAAAATGATCTGCATTTTTATTTGCTCCCACCCATTTGATTCTTCTCAGATATTATCAAATATTTCTCCCTCAAATGCCAATTTAACCATTTATCCACTGCATTAATTAGTGCAGGATTAGATGACATCTTTTGTTATTAAAATTGTGAAAATGTAACTACTAATGGCTCAGAAAAGAAATGTGTTTCCTTCACCATTTATTTAGTTAGTTAGTTGGGTATTACCATGATGTTCATACTGCCTACCTTGTCTATAATTCTGAGTGATATCAAATAACAATAGAAAAAGATTAAACAAATATTTCGTGATTAAAGTAAAAATGAAATACAGATCAGATCAGCAGTAACAAGAGCAGCAGAAGATGATCCCACAAGTATGGTTCTAAATGCCAAATGTCTACTTAAAAAGATTTTTTTTTTCAACATCTTCTTGAATGCCAGCTATGAGGCAATCAAGTGCACTTCTAAAGATTTCCCATTCCAACTGCCAGCTCTCTCTTTCCTCATGACAAGAATCAACTTGGGAGTCATAACTGTATTTTCAGAACTTGGATGGCCACATTTTTGAATGGATAAAGGTAAGGAAAGAACATGGCCATCCGATACATTAGGCATTTAAAGTTACATATCTGCCCAGCAATGGAAAGTGAATGAAGACGATGCCTTGAAAGTGTGTTGCATTCAGCTGGTAGTCAAGATGGGGCAAACTGGAAAAAGGTGTCTCAATTTTCACTGCCCATTTAAAGAATGCCTTCCCTTTGCAATATTCAGCTAGTACTGAAACTAGTTTGTTTCTAATGTCAATAAAAATCTGCCAACAATCCACCATAGCCTTGAGTTGAATTTAGAATGCCTATCAACGCATGTAGTGCTTTTTTTATGGTCTTGGGTTTTGTTTTTTGTTTTGTTTTTGTATTTTCACTTGGATTTAATTTATGTAATTTACCAAGGGTTTAACTTTTCAGTTATGAAGAGTTTTTAAATATGTTTTGTTGTGCTTTGGAATAAGTTTTAATTAAAAGCAGTCTACAAATTGTTATGCATAAATATCAGTGCTAAACAGTGTTGTTGCTGTTGTTATTACTACTACTGAATGAGAGTTTATCTACTATATCTTATTTGGGGGGAGGATTGCCTCAAATTTTAGGCTTCATTATTAGCATTTTAAAAAGTGATGTCAGCACTTTTAATATGGCAGTCTAGGTCTCTTTTTTAATTTTTATGAAGCAATTTTTTCTCCTCTTAGCCAAGGTCATTTCTTTGATATGTGAGAATTTGCTTTCCTGGCAACTTACAATGAAGAGCATATTCTGGGGGTCCTTGAGTGGACTTGGAGAGAAGGAATGACATGAGCTATGGATTTTTTACTTATGAAATGTTATCTAGAATCAATGTTTCCTATTATTCAAGTCTCTCATGTAATCAATATCTTTTATTGTGTGGTTACTTGCTTTCTGATGTATCACATATACCAGATGTATGTATCATTTGTTTCTGTACCTATAAACAGATTTGATACCCCCTTAATAAATTCTTTTTGCTTTGCTTGAATTACTTGGTGATTCATATTTTCAGATGGGCAAAGAAGCCCATTTGCAAAGGTAAACACTTGCTGATAATCCCTTGGGAGAGAACTTAAGGGAATGATGCAGGAGAAAAGCAACCTCTGGGGAGTCACTTGGGGTTGGGGTGTGTGATCAGGTACGCTTCCTGTTCAGCAGGAACTGACCAAAGGAGAATGGTCATACTGTACATAGAGAAGTGGACACTACACTGGACATGTGTAGCCTATAAATAGCTATAAACATTATTCCACAGGCTTTATTGAAATGAAAAACATTGGTTAAGGGTTTAGCCGCAGCCATATTTTTCAGCTATATATACAGGTTCCTCAAAGAAAGTTTTAGTAGTGCAGAAGCTGAGGTAAAAGGTGGTAAATCAGATGTAGTCCCTACCTAATAGGGTTTGCTGTTAGATCTTCTGAGAATACAAGAGGGAATCAAGCTGCACATTTAAGGGGTTGCGTGGGAACGGGGAGTTGGTGCCTGACATAGGAGATATCAGATGACAATTTCCATGAAAGAGTGTAGATTTTTGGACCAGAATGAGCCTTTTCCCATCACCTGAATTTCAATTCAGTTGAACTTAATATTGAATATAGTTGTTAAATACCAGTAAAAATGAGGCACCATTTTATATTCTCTTGTCTCTTTGTCTATAGTGTTTATGCCCAAACTATTATATTTATGTATACATGTGTACTTGTGGGTATGTTGGATGTATGCCTTTTATATCTACTGGCATAGAAGAAACAAATATGCAAAAAAAAGTCACATACAGCATGAGAGCGAACAATGGAATGAGAAGGGGAAATGGTTGCTGCAAACCACATAAGCAAAAAATAAAAATGATTGGGAAAAATGGCAGTAAAACAGAAAAGCCAATTTCTCCATAAATAAGCTCTGCAATCAGAGTCTTCCCAGGAGAGGTGATCCATCTCACACAACCAGTGCACTCTCCGAAAAGGGGGGAAAACTCTTGTGCTGAACATCCTCTGAATATTTACCTTTCCAGCAAATAATGATTTGTCACCCATCTGAGAGTCACTTAGGTGAGAAGGGCAATAGAGAAATGTGATTAAATAAATTCTTTATTTCTATAACCAGGTTTTGCAAATATATTTTCAAATAATTGGTGGTTACATGTATTTCTCTTCTGTATTGATGACTGCCTTGTAGACTGAATCCAAGTAATTTGCCAGGATTAAAGGTGCAGCCGAACAGAATGGTAGTCACTCACTCTTAATCTACAGTACGATTAGGTTGCCATCTTCTGGTCATCAGTTTCCAAATCTTGTTTTTTTAAGATTATATCAAAAAAGAAAGGGAATTCTGTCCTAGGCAAGAGGTAAGGGTTATGGGTGGTCAGGAATGATTGTGTTGATGTTCCCTGTGAAAATGTACTTTTTAGATAGTTCCTTAAAAGGAGTTTTCTTTTCCTTATTTCTTTATTATCTTTGTACAGTCAAAGGTTGATTAAAAATGTGTGTGTCCTTGCATTTATGCTCTTCACGTATTAAAAGTGAATACTTAAACAGCCTGAGAAGTATATAATCTTTTGGATTATATCCCATCTTCGCTTCTAGAGGAGTTAAACACACAAACAAAGCAGAACAAAGAATGATGATAATCTAATAAAACATGATAAGATTTACAAATGGGTTATTTACAAATGTCTGAGAGCTTATTTATTTATTTGAAGTATTTATATAGCCACCCATTTTTCTGACAACTCTGGGTGGGTTCTTCTTTTACTATATGTCTTAAAATGGATGCATCCAACCTAAGAAAGAGCTGAGGGTGTCCTCAGAATATCTTAAATCAAATGTCCCAAACACTAACCATTCTTCTCCAATTTGATACTTTAAAAAAAGTTGCCCAGCTATTTAGAGATGTCACTGCTTCATTCAACCTACCCAGGCTTCTATAACAGTTTGCTTTGGAATATATATCCAGATTTGCAGATAAGGGGAAAGTTATAAATCAGTGAAGGGTGAATAGTCAACATAAGGACTGCATGATATGCTCCCTTGCCATCTATCACTTATAAAGGTTTTTTCCTTCACTCCTTTTTAGAGATTGTCCTCTTATCTAATAGCAGCAGTGTGGGATATATAGGCTAAATGAGACTTAGTGGAATTATTCAAAGATTTTCACTTGAATCTTGAAAGTATGTATTTATTCCATTCCTGTCACTAGGACCAAATATATCCTAGCATTAGCTCTTGCCAAGATTTAGCATTTTCCATTGTATGTGGGATGCCTACATATATTCATCAGTAAGTGCACAGAGGTCGTCGTGCAATTGCTAAACCCATCATTCTCGGATGTACACTTAGCAGGTTGACGATACATCCAGCAGCACTACCACATAATTAGGGTGTGTGAGAAAGTATATAGGCCACTCGAGTATATAGGCCACACTGATAAGAGCAGGCATGGGTAGGGGATAAAATGGGCATTCTAATATTGTAACGCTGTCCCTTATGTATTTGATTGTAGTATCGTGATGCAAGGATAAAGCTGGCACCATGATGTTGCAATGTTCTTTTCATTTTTCCAGCCTTCCCCAACCGAATATTGTTGAGTTATGTTGAACTTCAATGAGCGGTGCGATAGCCTAGAGGTGAAGACGCTTGCCTCCCACTCAGAAGGTTGAGCCCTGAATGAAGCAAGGGATTACAAGTCATGAAAAGAAAAAAGATGTTGGGCTTCAACACCCATAATCCCTAACCACAAAACCTTTTTCAAGATAAAATCAATATGCTTGACAATTAAAAGCTCATTGTTTTAAATGGCTTTGAAAATTACTGACAGGTACAATTATTGTCAATGCTTAACTGTAATGCTACTGATGCCAGTTGTTAGAATAAATACAATGTTATCCAAATAAATCCCGCATCATCATATAAATTTGAGGTTTTCATCTGGAATGGTTGTGATTTTTTTTTTTGCATTTGCATTTGTTAACTTTTCATCAACATTTCCCTGAATTAAAGACTCCCTAAGTACACACCAACCGTGAAGATCATTATAGTTATGGACCCTTAACATTAAAATAGTTTGTGTACGTGTGCATGTGCATTTATCTATTTACTCTCTCTTTCACCAACTATAGGTTGAATAGCAATTAACACTAGGCCACAGCACATCCAAATTAACGATAGCCCAGCCATCCTAATTAGTATTCTAATTAGTCAGACAATTCTACTAATTAAGGACATTAAACTTTTTAACAAAGGCTATCTTTCGTTTTGTAATGCATGTGTTAAAATAGCTTTTGAAACATGATGGGGCAGAGGAATGAGAAGGTTCACTTACTGTTACTGAGCTGTAATATTTTCTTTAAAAGGTTTCAGATGTCTCCATTTGTACTTTTCAAAGAAAATACTGTCTCAGTTTTATTCTTTTCAAATAAATAGAGATGAATTGTCCAGAGAAATTTTTAACAAAGGTTTTTTCCCCCATAGATTTAAATCACCAGAACATGCATAAATGACAATCTTATTGGAATTCTTCACAAGTTTAATCTTATATACAAACTTTGTCATAAAACTCAGAAAGGATTAAGGAAAAAAATGCAGGGACAGTCTAGAACATGGGATATAGGGAAATCTTGTTCTGGCATTTGGCTAATTTTAGCTAGGCCAAAAACAGGGGGATCCTGTTCGATTTTATTGTTATGGTTGTTTTAGTCTGATTTATCTGTTTTAATTTATATTTTAAACTGTTTTAAGTGCTTATTTAGATTTTTGAAAGCCACCCAGAATTTCCTGGAATGGCTGGTCCTAAAAAATTGAAATAAATAAATAGTTAAATAAATATTGATTTATGTTTGTTTTGCAATTTTGTAAAATTTGTAATTTTGCAATTACAAGTAAGAAAGTCATGTTCTACCTCTTCCCAAAATCTTGTTTAGAAGGAATCTGAGAATCTATGGGGATCATTGAAATATGGCCATTTCTCAAGCTAAGCTACTCAAATAAATCACAGAAAAAAAGTCTTGGAATTAAATTGTGTTGTTCCTTTCCCTTTCAGAAGAATCCTGAAATGCAACCCCTCCCCCTAAAAATATATCTACCAACTTTTATTTCACATCTCACAATTTTTGACATCCATCACACTTTTGATTTTCTATAGTGGGTAAAACTACATCGAGGATTTATATTGTGTAGTATTAGGATTTATTATTTGTATGTATTATGTATTCTATGCATATCTGTATTTACATTATAATATATATAAATTATATATATTTATATTATATTCTTATGTATATTTATTCTATCAGCAATCTTTTTATTCAATGATATGAACAAAATATTTCATTTAATGTGGATCAGACTGGAGGCTAAAACATATAAGGAATGGTTGCTGGAATTGGGTATGTCTAGTTTAATGAAGAGAAGGACGAGGGGGGCATGATAGCAATGTTCCAATATCTCAGGGGCTGCCACAAAGAAGAGGGAGTCAAGCTATTCTCCAAAGCGCCTGAAGGCAGGACAAGAAGCAATGGATGGAAACTAATCAAGGAGAGAAGCAACCTAGAACTAAGGAGAAACTTCCTGACAGTTAGAATAATTAACCAGTGGAACAACCTGCCTCCAGAAGCGGTGAATGCTCCAACAATGGAAATTTTTAAGAAGAGACTGGACAGCCATTTGTCTGAAATGGGTTGGACTAGATGACCTCCAAGGTCCCTTCCAACTTTATTATTATTATTATTATTATTATTATTATTATTATTATTATTATTATTATTATTATTATTATTATTATTATTATTATTATTATTATTGTTGTTGTTGTTGTTGTTGTTGTTGTTGTTGTTGTTGTTATTGTTATTATTGTTATTATTGTTATTATTATTATCTTTTATTCATTAAACATGAACCTCAGTCAACTGAACATTCAAATTGGCTGGCGCTGATGGTTGACACGGGTTGCTACCAGCATCCTAGGTGTCAACCAGGTACCTTCTTAAAATATAAGATGTTCCAAGTAGCGCAGTTTTTTGTAACATTGCTGGAGTTATTGCAAGAAGCTGCAATTTCTTGATGTATTTTGCAAAGTTTTTGGACATAGTTCCCAGTGTCCCGATGACAATGGGTACCACTGTTCCACGTTTCATCCATAATCGCGCAGTTTCGATGGCCAGGTCGCAATATTTCGTAATTTTTCCCAGTTCTTTTTCTTCGATTCTGGCATCTCCTGGTACAGCAATATCAATCAGCTGTACGTTTCGGTTCTCTACAACTGCGATATCCAGCGTATTGTGTTCCAAATGGCGATCTGTCTGTATTAGAAAGTCCCACAAGATCTTCACCCTCTCATTCTCAACAACTTTTTCCACCCTGTGTTCCCACGACTTTTCGGACACAGGCAAGTCATATTTTTTACACAATGCCCAGTGGATTAATTTAGCAACTCGATCATGTCTAGATTTGTAATCAGTTTGTGCGATTTTGCTGCACTCACAGATTAGGTGTGAAACAGTTTCAACTTTGTCATTGCAAAGTCGGCAATTTGGATTGTCAGTGGATTTTTGTATCTTCGCTTTCATGGCATTAGTTTGTAATGTTTGTTCTTGAACAGCCAGTATTATTGGATGTAGAGCGTGGTGCATATTCAAAAGTTTACGTGTTTTCCGGTCTAGGTTTTCCAGTTCAGCCAAAGTCCAGTTGATAATTCCAGCTGGGTAGCGTATCACTGGGAGTGCCCATGTATTAATGGCTTTAATTATGTTTCCAGCATTCAGCTTTGATTTTAAAATTTTGCGGACTCTCTTGATGTATTCCTTTTACGTTGATTCTTTGACTTTTCCATTCAAGAGGTTATCTGCTTCCAATATGCCTAGGTATTTGTAACCATCATCCTTTGCTAGTGCTTTCACAATACTTCCATTTCCCAGTTCTATTCCTTCTATTTTTGCCATTTTTCCTCGTTGCATGGATAGTACAGCACATTTTCCAAGTCCAAAGTTCATTCTGATGTCGCTGCTAAATAGTTGGACTGCGTTGAGTATTGATTCAAGTTCAGTGTGGCTTTTCGCGTACAGTTTTGAGTCATCCATGTACAGCAGAT
This sequence comes from Azemiops feae, assembly GCA_023970755.1. NCBI lineage: Eukaryota > Metazoa > Chordata > Lepidosauria > Squamata > Viperidae > Azemiops > Azemiops feae. The sequence goes on from JALGBA010002127.1 coordinate 470,067, forward strand.
GGTTTATCTTGCCATGCTGGCTTGAGATGTAGTATCCCTGTTTTGTGTTTCGTAAGATTATTGTCAATGGAATTAATGCGATGTTGAACAGTAGTGGTGAAAGTGAGTCCCCTTGGAAAATTCCTCATCTGATGTTAATTTCACCAATGTTCTCCCCATTTACTGTTAGGGCTGTTTTCCATTTTTGCATATTTGCTTTCAAAAATGTACATATATTTTTGCTGATTCCAAAGTTTTCCAAACATGCATTAATCCAACTATGGGGTAATGAGTCGAATGCCTTCTTGTAATCAATCCACACCATATTTAAGTTCGTTTTCCGTCGTTTTGCATTTTTAAGTACCATTTTGTCAATGAGCAGCTGATCTTTTGTTCCTCTTGATTTTTTATAATTTCCTTTTTGTTCTACTGGATACACTGTTTTCCATCAGATGCTTGAATACTGAATTTGCCAGTATTCTTGTAAAAAGTTTGAACGTTGTTGGCAAACAAGTAATTGGGCGGTAGTTACTTGGTTCTGTGCTTTTTTCTGGGTCCTTCATTATCAAGTATGTTCGGCCAGCTGTTAACCATTCTTCACTTGTGGCATTTTGGAGCATTTCATCAAACTGAGTAGCCATGCGGTGATGGAGGCTGGTGAGATGTTTCAACCAGTATCCATGCAGCTCGTCCAGGACAGGTGCACTCCAATTCTTGGCCTTCTTTACTTGTTTTGCAACCATATCAGTAGTTATTACAGTATTCTCCATTTTGTTTTGTGTTGCTTCTTTTTGGATATCTTTGATCCAGGAGGCAGTTTTTTATTATTATTATTATTATTATTATTATTATTATTATTATTATTATTATTATTATTATTATTATTATTATTATTATTATTATTATTATTATTATTATTATTATTATTATTATTATTATTATTATTATTATTATTATTATTATTATTATTATTATTATTATTATTATTAGTATTATTATTATTATTATATCATCATCATCATCATCATCATCATCATCACATTATCATCATTATTATTATTATTATTATTATTATTATTATTATTATTATTATTATTATTATTATTATTATTATTATTATTATTATTATTATTATTATTATTATTATTATTATTATTATTATTATTACAGAAAAAGTCCTTATTTTCTTTTCTAGTGATCGTTGACTTTCCCCACCTCATCCAATTAGAGAATTACAGTCTCTGCAGAATATTTCAGTTCTAAATTTGGTATGATGGAATCCAGAGAGAAAATTTTCCAATCAAGTTCTTTTCTGTTTTGAACCAAAGGAATCCCATAATAATGATCTTTACCCACATTGGAAAAATTATCAGAAGTGGGAAACCATCAACAGAAGGTTGACTAAAGGAATAATAAAATCTTTAATTACACATTTCAATCAAATCTCAAAGACCTTATTTTTTTTACTCTTCATGAGAATAATGAAGAGTGGAAGATAGAAGATTATTTCATGATTTGACAAGAAAAATGGAATAAAACAATATTAACTATATACTAAATATACCATATCTGGGTTATCAAAACTTTACTAAATGACAAACAGAGAGCAGGCTGCCCAAACTGTCTGCTTTTTTCCCTTCTCTTTCAACTATTTCACTAGTGTCAACACAGCAAAGCTGTGAAAGAACTCAGGGTGTGAGGAGAAGAATGTGTTTTGAAGTAAAGCAGCCTGATGTCAATTTTTCTCTAGCAGTACTCACAAGGAGTAATAGTAGAAGTAGTAGGAGTAACTGTGGAGAAGAGTGGGTTATGAGTAACAATATGTGAATATGCAACTGCTTGTGTATGTGTTGAGGGACCTGTATTGTTGGCTTTTTTGTGACTGGAGCTACTAAATTGGGTATAATTAGAAGAACCCATGATAGGTAGCAGATCAAATGTAGCATAGCTACTATATAAAGATAAAGTCTTATATTCTTTAGCATCTCTGTCTTAATGTTGTTAATAGTTTTCAATCTTTCATAGAGTCTTTTTGACTTCAATATACCGAAAATGAGCTGGTGTGGCTGATTAGAAGTAGATAGATATTTCTTAATTCTTTTCTATTTTATATCCCTGGATATGTTATTTAATCCAAACTTTATTTTCTTTAGTCTTCATCTCTGTAATTAGAATGGTGATTAGGACTAAATGAGTCATTAGGGTACAACCATTCCCACCATCTTAAATGTTCATTGCTGGAGGATGAAAAAATTTGCCAGCTTTTGAACCAAAGTATACAATTAGCTCACAAAGTTCTTGCCATTCTTATAAAATGGTTTAAAGAAGCCTTTGAAGGAGTGGAAATATGAAAACTAGCTAGCATCTATTTTCCAAGGCCTTGATCATGTGCTTTTAGCAATTGCCATGACCATTGCATCTTAAAAGTTTATAAAAGGTATTTTCTTGTGTAAAAAGCTTTCCTTGTTGGTTTTTGCAGATCAAACTGTTGTCATAGGAACCAAAGTATGGTTTTGTTAGCTGACAATCTAAAGATTAATATGTAACAGCAAGAGATCTTGAAATAATTATATAATGACCTTATATTTTATATTGGTCAGCAACGTGACATCAAAAACATCGACAAATTTCAAGACATTGCATAATTTTCATGAGGTAGCTACATCTGAACATAAATGATTTTGACATCCTTGATTTTTTGTGAAATGTAATGTTGCATGTTGTGTTATAAAGTTGCTGTGCATTGTTTTATATTGGTAAGTTAAACAGGACAAACAATATCGCTATCAATCTAGTTAAGAGGAAGATCTATAAGTTCTACCTTGTCTAGTGATTGGAAGAATCAAGGAAAAATATAGCATGTTATGTGCAGTATTTGACTTTTTATCACATTCAAGCCCAGCCTGAATTGCTATCAGACATCTCTCTTTAAAAAAATTATTTAATACTTTGAATGTATTAAACTTTAAACTTAGGAAATAAATAGTAAATTTAATAAATAAAATAAATAAATTATAATATAATAAATATTTTTTCTCTATTCATTAGCATCAGAATAACTTCATTCTGGTTATTCAAGCAATCTGCGAACAGTCTATTAGAGATGCATTCACTTTCTTAGATATGGCATCCCAATATTAAGAAATTAATGAAGGGCAAAGGGAAACATGTCTTATTTCAGGACAGGGCCAACTGATCTCCAGAAAGTGCCTGGAAAGATGCCTGAGATCCTGGTAGCTGTTATTCAAAAGCTTCAGTTGCCAGTTGAAATGTTATAGCAATGGTAGAATGGGTGGAACTGTGCCTAAGCAGATTGTCTTTGCTCACTGCTGCTTATAATCAAAGGGGCTCCATGAAATGAAGAAGCAGGAAAGATGTTTAAAGTGATACTGGCAGAAGACAAAGAATGAATTTGACCTGATATGGGTAAGAACTTCCATTGCTATAAGAGCAGCAAGATAACAATATTTCTTTATTCTGATATCAGCAGTTTGTTGCTTTCCCATGTTAAAATATTCATCGTCATCAACCATTCAGTCATGTTTGACCATTGGTCACTCTATGGCTCAGCATTCTCCATGCCCCTCTGTCTTGAACCACCTCCTTCAGATCTGCCATGGTCATCCTGATGTCATCCTTTATAGTGTCCAGCCAGTGGGTATTAGGGCAAAATATGAGAGCCTCTGTTTGGCAATCTTGGCTTCAAATGATATTTTTGGTGAGGTTAGGTCTAGGACTTATTTGTTTGTTATTTTTGCACTTTGGTCAATTTTAGACCCAGAAAGATGAATTCCTTCACTGTTTTGATGTCGATCCAATATCATAGTGGATGGCTTCTGGGAGTGACAGAGTTTTGCAGTGTTCCTCTTCATCCCAGAGAGGGAGATTTCAATCAGGATATTAGCAGGGAGAAAGCATGCACCCTAGAGCTGTCTGTTTCACACGACTCCATTCTATCATCTTTCCTGTTGAATATCTATTTGAAGCTGAGAGAAGTCACTCAACAGTATGGGGCCAGGAATCATCAATATGCAAATTATACCCAGCTATACATTTTAACCCCAGGCTAAACATGAGATGTGATAAAGGTCCTATCCTGGTCCCTGAAGGCTATTGTGGTCTAGATGTGGAAGAATAGACTAGGGTTATGTTAGCAGGACAGAATGGTTGTGGGTACCGAAATCTTTTGATTCCAAGGTGTTCCATTTGTGGTTCTTAACATGACCCCTTTTTCTCTTGGGAGTCCTGTGGGACTTACACCTCCTGCTCAAAGAGCATATGGCAGATGTGCCAAGATGACTTTTACACAAATACATCTGTGTATCTCTATGATGAGTCTTTGACTAGAAGGCCTTCCCTAATGTCTAGTCACTATTACAGTGATGATTGGATCACTGGACTGAAATTGGATTATTGCAATTTACTTGTGGTTGCCTTTGAAAACTACCTAGAAGTTCCACTGATCCAGAATGCACTTGCTTAAATAATGATCGAAATTATGAAGTTCTCCCATAAAACACCCCTCCTTCAACAGCTACACTGGTCACCAAGCGCTTCCAGATGCAATTCGAGGTGCTGGTTGTCAGCTCTAAAGTCTTACATGGATCAGGATCTCATTACCTGGTTATCACTTCTCCCAATGATTTCTGCCTATCCAATAAGATTAGGAAGAGTATATTTACTCTGAATCTCTTCTCTTAGGATTGTCACTTTCCAGGAAAACAGACGTTTTCTCTATTGTAGACCCATGTTTGGAATAGTTTGTCATCCAAGAACAGTTAGCCCCAACTCTGTTGGACTTTAGGAAAGCCATAGACACTGTCTTTCTAAATGAATCCTGGGAATGAAACCAATCTGATCAGCAAAAGCCCTTTATGGGCTTTAATATTTCAGAGTTCCTTAGATGCAGAAATGTCTTATAATTTTAGATATAATTGTTAATGGTTATCGTGTATTGAGTTTTCTTTTTTCTTTTTGCCTTCTTGCTGAAAAAGAAGTAAACAGCTCAGAATCATTTTGAATTGGAGTTGCAGATAAGCAATGGCAAAAAAACCAAAGTTTATATATTTAGGCCTAACATATAAATGCTGCAAAAATCCAGACAGCCATCAGATATTAGCAATTTTGGGGTATGGAAATCCTTAATTATCTTCTGCTATTTATTGGTCTTTGAGACACTGGGAGCACTAATAAATTAAAATAAAGCTTTTACGAATGAAAAATAGAAAACAATATAGAGAACAAATGCATATTTCTTTTTTTTTAAAAAAAAAAGCTTACTTCAAATCTTACTAATATCTCACTACAGAACACTTGTATCCATCTGTATGTGTGTGTAGAATCTAACAGTCTATTTGAACTCAAAATTTACTTAAATGTGCTTGAAAATGATTGAATATACTATAGTCATCTAAATTTCTAATCTTAGACTTCCGGGTTTTTTAGGTCTGTGTCATGTATGTGTTTCACTTTAAGAGCGGGCAACTAAATTTCATTTTTGATGTGTGCCGTTGTGCTCACAGTAAAAAATGACAATAAAGGTTATCTTAATCTTAATCTTAATCTTTTTGCACCATAGTGCATGGCCGCAAAATTACAAAGCTCCACATCCCGTGGCTGTTTTCATCCTGCCAGGGGACCCTAAATGGGTCTGAAGTCACCCCGGAGAGGTGGCAAAGGAAGAGGGGCACCTTGTTGAAAATGGAACAGCGGTGATTGTTCTGTTTCAATCTGGGGGAAGCCCTCTGACCCGACAGGAGAAAGACTAGCCACATGCCAGCGTCTAGCCCAAGGTACCTGCAGCCGAAGAGCACTAGCCAGAACAATGGTGAACAGCATGCTTGGAATTGGTGAGAGTATTTGATCTTCTCTCCTTTATTTTGCAACTAAGTCCCTGGGAAAGATCCCCAAAGCAAGAAAACCTCCGAAAGTGAGGGGAGGGGACTACATTCCCATTCCCCCATAGACGGAAGCAGTGAATTAACCTTTAAGGAGGAAAGAAACATATTGAAATTAAATTTAAAATACTACAATCTGATCAAATTTAGAAACTAAAACAAACTGCTAAGATTATATTCTAAAGGATTTTGATGAAATTATATATATAAAAAGAAAAATAATAAGAATAATTTCTTGTTTGAAAGAGCTAGAAAACAAATATTTGCTGACATCTAGTGGACAATTAGAACATAGCACATTAAAGACAATGTCCAGAAACAAAGAAAAATCTGTTCCCATGAACTCTAATAATCTTTAAGAAGATAGTTGCTAGGGAACAAAGAAGAGATTGTACACTGGGCCAGCTATAAGATTGGAAAGTGTCTGAAGGAAAAGAAATACTTTGATTGTGGCCTAAATTTATGAATTATTTACAGAAAAAGAAAAACTTTGATTTATGACTAATCTTTGAGAGGGAAAGTTACAGAAAGGATCTAAGGTGGGACTTCCGGTTTTGCACGGTAGCGACCAGTCACGGGCTTGTGGATTCTCTGCACCCCTGTGGCTAATTTTGTCCTGCCAGGGGACCCTAAATGGGTCTAAGTCGCCCCGGAGAGGCGAAGAAGAAAGAAGGGTGCTCCAGCGATTCTGGAATGTGGCGGCCATTTTGTTCGACTTGGGGAAAGCCTTTTAACCCAACAGGAGAAAGGCTGGCCGTATTGCATCGACCAGCCCAAGCTACTAGCAACTGAAGTCCAAAAGCATTAACCAGCACAACTGTGAACAGCGTGTTTGAAACTGGGTGAGGAATTCGATCTTCTCTTTTCTATTTTACATTTCATTTCCTGGAAAAGATCCCCAAGAAGCAAAATACCTCCGAAAGTGAAGGAGGGGGATTTTCGCCCCACCCTTATACTAATGGAAGCGGCGAATTAATCTTTTTATAGAGGATCAAAATGTTTTAGATATTTAAATGTGATTGAATTTAAGAAAATTATAATGGATAAAAATGTTTTGAATAAGAGTTAAATGACTAGATGACTAGATGTATTAAATGGAATGTTTAAAGATTAAACATATTTTTAATTATGGTTAAAAAGAATAAGAAATTTAGAAAATAAATACATATTAGCTTAGGAGGGATATATATTTTAAGTACTATGTTATTTTTTAATGCTTCTTTACTCTTTTTTTCTTTCTTTTTTTCTACTGTTTTATCTATTCCTTAAGAAATGTAAAAGTGTGAGATGGTTCATATGAAAATAGAGTTAAATTTTTAAATGTAATTAATTTTTGAGAAAATCTTAACTAGTAAGAATATCTAGAATTTGGTGGGAGAAACAAATTAAAATAAGGACTGTAACAGGATCTATGATAAGGCAACCAGAATGATTGGATAAAAAAGAAATATTATATTGATGTGATTATTATTTTTAGGACTATTGGGGGAAAAAATTAATTGTTATCTATCAAAACAATAATGAATTGTATTAACTCAATGTTTGCAAAAGAGGATGTTTTGGGAAAAGAGGAAATCAACTAAAACTATTATGTGGATTATGGATTATAGAAATCAATTATTAGTGATTGTTTTACAAATGTAACCCAGACAACACATGGTTCACCAATTATTAAGTGATTTATGTTTTAAAAAAATCAATAAAATATATTTTAAAAAAAAGAAAGGATCTAAGGTGGATAAATATATTGAACTGCAATTCTGACTGGTTGACAATTGACCCCTGAAAGAAAGAATGGTTATAAAACATTGATTTTACTGAAACCTTGACAACTGAAAATACAGTGGATTATAAAAATTATATATAAAGACAAGAACTATACAAAATTGGACTTTTTGGATTTTGAGTTTTGGCCGGCTTGACCAGGATAATTACAGAGACTATGGCACTTATGACGGATTACTCAAAAGGGGGAGACAGCATGGATATGACATATTCATCAAAAAATGATAGAAAACCACACTTAATATCTGCTCCTGAAGTATTCAACCAGAAAGATCAAAGACCTCTAGAAACAACATTCCAAGATAAGACAAATACTTTCCAAGAGGAAATTTATGCAATGCTATGACAGATACAAATTACAATAGCTTTAAACCACAAGGAAATTAAACACAACTTTGATAACATAAATGAATACACTTCTAACTTAAATTTACAATGAAAAAACATCCAAAGAATGATGGTAAAGAATGAACAAACAAATCAGATAACAGAAGGTAAACTAGAAAAAAATGACTTAATTGGCGAAGGGAATTATAACTTAATACAAACAAGAAAATTTTTACAAGATTTGGATATAAAAATAAATATGGAAAAGATACCTTATACATTAGAATGTCAAAATAAACCTGAGAAGAAAGAAGACTTAACAAAATGGATACTACTAAGAGAATCACTGTTTGGGAGACAAAAAGCATACATCTTACGTACTATGTATCCTCTAGTCCCCACAACAACTACAAAAATACAAGAACTGTTTGACAAGTCGAAAATATTAATTTGGAAAACAATTTGGAAAAGGAAGAAGGCCAGAGACGGGCTTAAGAGACTTGACCTGCCCTACCAGATGGAATATTATACAAGCAAACACTTGTTTGAATATGGCTAAATAAACAAATAACTTTGGCTATAAAGGGGCTTTAGAATAAGTGGGATAAGAGATATAAGTAATATAGTATTTTTTATAAGATACAAAATGTAAAAATACTGGGATGATGTAAGTGAATGAAAAGTTTGAATTTTAAAGATAAATTAAGTTTGAAAAGATTTAGAATTAAGGAATGATTGAAATATTGAGGGGAAATTAGGCTTAATAAGAACTTTGATTAAAAGGATATATAGTGATTTAACAAATCAATTTTTACAAATAGAAATGAAATATAAATTGATTAGAAAAGATGTTATAGGTAGATATTATGATAGATAAGTAGTATAGTATTTCTATAATATATGAAATATGAAAATACTGGGATGATGTATTTAAATGGAAAATTTGGATATTTAGGTTAATTACTGAGAAAATTATGATTGATGTTTGAATATTAAGGAGAAACTGAGCTTAAACAAGATTTATGAAAATAAGATACATGGTGAATCAATAAGATAATTTTTATGAAAATAACATAAGTTGATAAGAAAAAAATGCTATATATGGACGCCATTATTGTTGGTAGAAATATAGAAGAAAATGCTTATATTTAATCATTTATATATGGAAAATATCAAATATCAAAAATTATATTTGTTTAATGTTGAAGAAGGAGAATACTACTGGGAGAAGAGAAGATCAAGGAAATATATTATTAATTGATATACAAATTATGGAAATATAAAAATTATTATTGACTGTTAATTAACTATTATTGATTTTATATTTTTCCCAAAAAAATTATGAACCAAGACAACATGCTGTACACCAGGCACTAAGGTTGTTATTGTAAAAAAATCAATAAAACTTTTTAAAAAATAAATAAATTTCTAATCTTAATTTAAATTTTCTAAAAAGCGCACTGTTTCTTTTCACTAACAGGTCAAGAATGATACAAGGCTCAAAACTAAAGCCTAAAATTCAGCATTCATTTACACTGAATTTCATAGTAATTGGCAATCAATTAAAGATTATACAGAGTAAAGAGTTTTATATCCAAGTAACTAAATAATTAATTACCTTCACTCCATTTTTGCAAAAAAAATAAAATAAAAATCCATTGAACCTCTTTACTGTTGACTGTAAAAAATTTTAAAAAATAATCTTGAAGTAGTACTTGGAAATCTGTAATTAATTTTAGTTTAATTTCTTTCTGAATAATTAGGCAATGGACTTATAGGCCATGAAACCTGTACTAAATCTTGAGCAGAAAAGGCAAAGTACAGACAAAATGAAAGAATGAAGTATAAATAAAAAAACAAACCTGAAGTATCAACTTCATCATTTTAGGGAGTCTGAGCTTTCAGCCTGAAATATATTTAAAAATCTTATTCTGTTGGATTAGGAAAACTGGAAATGTAGATACCCAGAGTGGAATAAACTTTTTTTAGTCTGCAGTACTGAGATAAACTAAACAAACTGAATCTTCCAGATTAAATTTGAAATCAATAGATCAATTTCCTTGAAACAATCACATTTAAACTTTGCATAATTAACATTAAATATAAAATGCCTAGAATCTACAGGCATCACACTTTTTTTTTTAAAGTCAACTTCACAAAGAACCATATAACTATGTAATATAAGACTATATTACATAATTAAGTAACTATATTACGGACACTTTTAAAGGAGTCTTTGGGTTTACTCATTTCTCACTTATTGCAAACTTTGGCTTACTAATTGCAAAAATTTTAGTTCCTCATGTAAATAGGATGTTTTTTTAAGGAATTTTTCTTATTTTGTCTCCAAAAATTCAAGATAGGGTATGAAGACTAACTCTTAGTCTGTTTATTTTTATTATTATTATTATTATTATTTTGGTCATAGGCATTCTTGGAATTGCTGTAGGAGAAAAAAATGAAATATGCAGGGTGACATCACAATAAAAATCCTGACTTCTGTAGCTGTGGCCCAGGATGAAGGATGCAGGCTTTGGGCTGTGATGTCACCCTGCATGTTTTTCATCATCACAATTAGGAGGTGATGCCTACCATATTGGCTGCATTATGTTTGTTACCTATTACTTTTTAATTGTATTCATATTTCCATTATTTTGGTTGCTTCTTTACCCAATATAACTGGTATAGGGTCGATAACTTTGAATAATGGGCTGAAGGTTGATGTGGTCACATTAATAACTCTATTTTGTTTAATTAAAATTGAATTCATATTAAATTCTGTTTTTTAAATATATATATATACAGGATGATATTTAGAGATAACAAGTATAAGATCCTGCTTCTAGTTAAGAAAAATCAAATGCAATCAAAGAGAATATACGCAACTCAAAGTTGAACTGTGGTAGTCTCTTGAGTTTGGTTGTTTGCTTGCACACATTTTATTACCTAGCTAGGTAACACCATCAGTGCCAGTAAGTGTGGTTGTTCCTTATTTTTATACATAGCTTGACTTGCCAGTGTTGGTGGGGGCATATACAGTATATTTAAGAAAATAAATCTCTATGTGTATTTACCGTAATCTCTACATGTAATAGAATATGTGAAGAAGTCATAAATCATGAACAATTTTTAAGAAATTGCTCAGATATTACTGGTGATACTGCAAGGTAAAACATTTGCTGAGTGCATGATTAAGGGCAACAAGAAAGTTATTTTCCCAACCCAGCAGCATACAGTTGCTTGTATCCTTGCTAACCATGTGAGCAAGTATTTCACTTAAAAATATTGTATTTGCTGGCTTCTAACCTCATAGTAAAAATCAAGTCTTTATCTTAATTCAATGAAAGTTATGGAACAGAGAGAGAGAGAGAGAGAGAGAGAGAGAGAGAGAGAGAGAGAGAGAGAGAGAGAGAGATACAGATACAGATACAGATACATGCACCTGCACCTGCACCAAATTTCTCTAGTAACTTTTAAGCAAACATCTATTTTACTCTTCAGTTGAGAATATCATTATACTCATGTATCCTGAATAAGATCCCATCAAAACAGTTTCACACTGAACAGATTTCAGACACTATTCCTACTCCCAAATTCCACCACTGCTTTCAAATCTTCCAAGCTTCCTGCCATTCTCTAGTTTTATTTGTTGTTCTTTTTCCCCAATGCAGCTTAAGTTTAATTGCTCAATATCTTTGTGCCTTACACTTAATTTAGAACATGCTGTGTGCTTTGAAACCAACTGTTCATCTCAGCATGTCTTCTCTATATACTGTTGTAGTCTTTGTGCCAAATCCTGCAGACCTGAAAGAATCAAAACTCTTTCAGACACCAAAGGACAATGTGTGGTCACTAAAATTCTGTAAATAGTCACAGAGAGTCTTAGTATCCAATTAAAGTATGTGTGGGGAATCCTTCACTGAAGAATAATATGGGGTTAGTCATTAAGAAACAAATTAAATCAGCACATGCATAACAAGTAGAAAAAAAAGAAGGCATCAGGTTCTGCATTTCTCTCTCTCCCCCCCCTCTCCCCTCCCTCCCTCTTTCTCTTTCTCTTTCCCCCTTCTCTCTTTCTCTCTCTCTCTCCCTCCGTTCTCCCCCCCTTTCTTAATTTCTCATTCCTGGGATCTGTTGGAATTAGTCCCAGGTTAAGAATATATACATATGTAAGCAAATTTAGTAATACTTCACCTTTTCTAAAGTTATAAACTTTTTTTATCCCATTTTTAAATATTATTTATTATTTTATCATAAAAAAATAAAATACAAAACAGTAAAACAAACAAACAAAATGAAACAAAACAAAACCATACATTCAACCCTAACAACAAAAAAGAAAAACAACAACAAAAGGAAAAAAATGATCAATTAAATTTAAATTAAATTTAACATTTAACATGTAGGATCCACCCTGGCTGGGTGCTGAAAGAAAAGAAAAAACAGTAAATTCTCCTCCCCTTTTATGTATGTATGTATGTATGTATGTATGTATGTATGTATATATATATATATATGTTTTCTGAGGTTTTCACGGGTGTTTGTATGTAGATCTTTGGTAATTCGGGTTTTCTCCCGCGTAAAATTGGAAGTGTCTTGGCGACGTTTCGACGTTTCGACGAAGTCTCATTCGTCATCTTCAGGCTGGTGTCTCTTTGGCCTCGTGCTTCTATTCTTATATATATATATATATATATATATATATATATATATATATATATATATATATATATATATATATATATATATATATATATATATATATATATATATATATATATATATAAGAAAAAAGAAGAAAAAGCAATCAATAGGTTGAGCTAATCTACACTGATCTTCAAATCCCTCTTTAACCAACTGTTATTATATTTAGCACATAGAAAGTCCACAGTTTCCAGTCTCTTATAAAGCTGTCTAGTAGTCCATTATCTCTAATCAAAGCAGTTAATTTTGCCATCTCTGCTAATTCAGTCAATTTCAAAATCCATTCTTCAACAGTTGGCAGTTTTCTTTCCAGTGTTTGGCAGGTACTATCCTCATAGCTGTTACCATGTGAAGGAATAGCACCCCAAATTGTTTTCACTTGGCTTGTCCATCATACCTAAAAGAAATAGTTCATCTCTTATTTATAAACAAATCTATAAAACATCATCTTTTTGGTTCTGATGTCAGCAGGAAGTTTATAAAAAGTTGACAGAAGTAACAACATAATTTATTTAATCTTGATCAAATAAACCAACTTTATATTCTTTCTAACAGTCTTAATACTTGCCTCATTGAAATATTGATGTAGGATGTGATTTCTTCTAATTTATTCTTTGTCCATCACAGAGTTCTTCAAGGCTTTAACAAGTATCTTTTTAAAAATTCAGTAGAAAAAATATCCAAGTCATTTTTGGGGGGGTTATCATTTGTATTTCCCTTTTAAATTTTAAAACTTCAGCAAATTTGTTTTGTAGATCCAATGAAATATCTTTTTCTAACTCATTCTCTTGCTCTGTCAATTATAAATCCACTTTTTATACCATCTCTATCCTGTCACATAAAATTTGCTCTATCTGACATTTTTTTCAATGGTATCCTTTGGACACCTATCCATAGAAGCAGACATTATTACTGACATTATTAATATCATGGCTATTATTTTCTGACTCCATTCTTCAAAAGCCTCTGTCACTATTTTTATTCTCAGAATGTTTTGTATCATCTCCTGGCCTTTATATATCTTTCTTCTACCTAAAATCTTTAGTCCCCTTTAGCGTCCAGTTTTTGAAATCATGAAATTGTTATCTATGTTGTCTCTTATAAAAACCAGCTGTTTGTACTTTATAATTATTCTAAATCTTAGTGTAAATGTTCCAATATTTCAATTTTATTTTTTTATTTATTTGTTAAATTTATTTGCCACTTATCTTGTTGTGGGGCTACTCTAGGCAGCAAGATTTAGATTTATCTAGATTTATCTGAATCCTTAATCCATGTAAACTTTCTAAAATCAAAATCCTATTTACATTTTTGCAGTTTGTTTCAGATTTTTTTCAATTTTTAAACTTATGTTTAAAATTGTCTATTATTCAGGATTGAAAGCAGACCCACCCAGCTTTTTCAAACTTGTTCTTCCAAAGATTTCTAATAGCTTAGAAGTAGTTAATAAGCAATTTCTGATAGTAATGAGAAAGCATTTGTTTGTTAACTTAATGTCCTTTAAAAGTCTCCACACAGTTGCAGGCAAGTTGGCTAATCCCATTGCCTCCCAGTGCTCAAATCCACAGAAAACTGCTGTCTTGCAGTCTTCTCACAAGAAACAACTGTCCAGAATCCATGTGGGCAATATTCTGTCCTCTCCTTATCTGGAGAGCTTCCAAGGAGCTGATCTTCCCACTGGTTCCTTGTTCTTTGTCATCATCCCACCTTGGAAGCCACCTTTCATTAAAAAAAAAGTTGCCCAAAATCTTATGCTGTGATTGGAATCAGTTGTATAGATCTTGAAACCGATAAGAATCTCAAGAATCAGCAGAGTATTTGAGAAAGTCCAAACCATTTTAGCCTAGCCTAAAGTGTCCCTATTCCAATAATGACAGATAATGGAGGCAGGGGCAAAATGCCATATCCCAATAGGTATGCCAAGATTCATCTTCCTTCTCTTCTTGTTAGCAAGAAATGTGTGTGATTACAAGTGTTTACTATGTTCTTTTTGGTTAAAAAAAATGTTATCCTTTCCTGTAGCAAATAGTATAAAAACGGTATTTAATATTAGGCTGGCAGCAGAAGCATGGCCTATTTTAAAGCTTTACTGATATTTTAAAAATGAAGTCAGCCATGTGCTTTCTGGGGACTTTATGACATATTCTTTGCTATGTTAATCCAATTGCTATTATTCCAATTTTAGTATATATTAGGCAACCAGTTACCCTTATCTAGAAAGTGAAACAGAATGGCAATGACCAGATAGTTATTGTTTGGTTTTAAAAATGAAAGAAGAAAACATGTTATTAAAGAAGAAAGATATTCAGTAAAACAAACATATATACTTTTCATTTAACAAAGGATGCTTTTGAGGACACTTGTGGTTGATTTGCCATTCTTTAAGAATACTGTTTTAAGCCAAGTAAAAAGAATGTTTTCATTCTTTTTACTTGATTTAAAGTGACAGACAGCTGATCATACCAGTTTGTCCAGTTTATTAGCATATTCTTCATAAACTGTACTTTTACTTTATGTATATTGAGAGCAAAGCATGACTGTATTGGGTACTGTATCCACTGAAGAGAGACATTTTCACTTCTGATAATTTGAGCAGAATTCTTGGAAATACGATAATGTCATTTTTGAACACACCAGTGTTTACCTTTGTTACAATGAGATTCTTGTTCAGTTCTTCCAGAGCATTCACATTCCATTATAAAGTCTTGAAAAATCAAAGTTCCTCTTTAAATGGAAGCAAGTCCTATCTTCAATTCCAGTTTATGTGGTGGCTATCCAGAAAGTTCAATTGAATCAAGTTATTTTGAGTAGCATTAGCTACTTAATTGACAGCATTGCAGGAACAACATTTTCTCATCATTCCAGGGAAGCATCTAATGTGGAATTGATTTTTCTCATCATTTCACCAAGTGGAACCAAGATAGAATTTCTGAACAAAGTTTTCCAGGATTGCTAAATGTTGGGTAGATAATCTATATATTCTTCTATATTCTTGCTGGCAATCTCATATCTTCAGCTAATTCTATTACATCATTTTTATTTTTCTGAATTTTGTCTTGTCCAACATCCAATAAGAACTCAGAATATCTTCCTTCTAGCTCACTCAATCACATTTCTCTTTAGTTGAAACTTGACAACTTCTCCATAAGTATGATTTTTCAGTGCATGAATTCTTCACGTCAACATCATTTTCTTTTTTCACAATTGGTAAAAGCTGATGGAAATCACCATAGCAAATGGTTAAAATTCCCGCAAAGGCCTCATTTTTCTTACATATCACAAAGTGTCTGATCTACAGATCCAATACTCTCATTTCTAATCAGGGGGCACTTATTCCAGACAATTGCTTCACATACTGAAACAATTTTCAGGATTCAAAGTTCTTTTGATGTTACAAAAAAACATTTTCATTCATTTTGAGGAGTATCTTGATTCTTAAGTGGCTTTGTTTACACCAGGCATACAAGATAATGCAATAGAAATAGCAACATCTGCATCTCCTCTAAATTTATTGAGAAACTGGTAACAAATGTGTTTCTTTATCTCCTGGTGCATCAATTAAATTATTGAAAAAGATTGCTTTGCAAGCATTCACACATATAGTCATATACTGCGTTTTGCTTATTATTCAATAGGAGCTTGTTATGTTTGTAATAGGTTCCTCATTGCTATATAAACTGAGATGTTCATTAGGTAGAAGTTGCAAATTGCCTATCCTGATCTTTCTCTTCAGACAGCAGAAATTGGCAGTTTCTCCAGGGAATAGGAATGCATGACAATGAGGGAGGACTTTAGCCATGGCACCAACATCAGCAGAAATATCACATCATGCAAGTTGTACATTTTGCCTCGTTCTTTGTTGAGGTCTTCTTCTTGAAGACAGATCGTGTTATATGGAGGAACTCTCACAGTAATTAGTGTCACATGTTTTCAAGATGATCTTCCTTTCCTCCTCCATCTTTTCTTATTTTCTTTGCTTGAACTCATGGTTTCCCAGTTTCTTGCCCACTCCCTTCAACCACTATACCAACCTGGCTGCCAAATTGGGTATGAGTTTAGATGAGTTTAAAATATGAAATAGCATGTGGACCAATAGATATATTTTGTGCAGGGAGGTTGTGCTGATTATACTATTATTATAATATAAGACAAATGTTCAAGCAAATATAAGGCATTGAATAGTAATATGGAAAGTTGAAAGTAAAATACATCTTTTATTTCCATTCATTGTATACCAAGTTCTAAAATGCATTATGGATGAAACAAACCTACTATTTTGGTAGCTAGTTATAAAATTAGATAAAAAGACAAGGCAAAGATGTCATTATTATATAAGTTTCAAAAGTAAGGAAAAGAGATATTTTCACTGGATTTATACTTTTAACAGTAATGTACCCAGTTCACAATGTCAAAATCTTTACATGAATTGGAACAGAACGAGATGTTGATATCCATTCTTCCCCTAATTTTACAAGTGGTGTGTTTGATTTAGAAAGAAGTATAAACAAGCTTGGATAATGATAAAGTAAGCACAAATGAGTCTACACATTATTATGCAGAATTGTAGAAAAGAACCACAAAGTTACCTGATCACAGCCCTCCCCACCATCATCAAATACATGTGTGAGGTATTTTTATTTACATTTTGCTTTATTTTCAAAGTGATTTCAATACTTTACAAACTTCTATCACATTTTGGAATGATGCAACTTCCTTTACAATATTTCGGCAATACCTAAATGATCACTCTACTCACAACCACTAAGAGATCGACAACTATGCCTTGTTTTTCAGTCTTAATATACTACACTGCTTTATTAGAACTCAATTACATGTTCTTCATCTGCTTAACCTTCATCAAGGTTTTCCAAAACTTTTTCATCAGTCCCTGACATTTCAACAGCTACAATGATTGGAATCCTGTAATTAGTAGCATGTCTGCTGCAAAGGTTCTAAACCTGGACAGGGGAAGAACAACATTTGTAAAGAAAAATGATGAAGTAGTAGTTAACAGCCTTCTTCCAAATATTTTCTATTTCAAATGTTGAATCAGCCTGCCACATGGCAAAGGAAGTACAGCTGTGCATATAATTTCTTCATCTTATGCACATGGCTTACACTTACCATATATTTGACTCCATGTCTCTAGATCACATAGTCCTCAGGGGGGAAAATGCATTGTTTTAAATATATTTTGACTTGTGTTGCTTGGAAAATTGTGAATGCATGTTAATATATTAGGATTGAGGTACAGAATATGTTTTTGAAGAAAACTTAGTAGGCACGAATCTTAGGGATACAGAGTGCATGATTTTAAAATCTTAATATTGCAACTATTTTACATTGCAGCAATTTCTTTGAAAATTGCTAAAAAGCCAATTGATTTAAAAGATAGTGAACTTTAATGTTAATAGAGCTTTCTATGATTTACTGAAATCCTTTTTATGATAAAAATAACATGAAATAAGTGTGTGTGTAAGTGGTGAAATTGCTATATGAAGTATAAACACAATCCTTTTATACACGAAACTCTTTAAAAAAAAGAGGTTGAAGGAAATTGACTGGGATATACATTGATTGGGAATATTACACTTTCCAGCTTGATAGTTGATTTACTATATATGGTGTCTGCTTTGTTTAGAACAACTCTTAAAATCATTGACTTTGCAATTATTTGTAAACTTACAGTCCTATACATTAGTAACATACTAAATATAGATCCATTTTTTAAAAATTAACAGCTAATTTAAGGGTCTTCCAAAATAACATTTTCCATATTTCTTTTTCTTTACTAAATATGATTTAATAGTCTCTTGTATCTATCTTTAAAAAAAAACTATTCGGCAGTAAACATATACAATATTCAGCCTGAGCAAACTTAGTGAGAATGGGAATGGGAATGAATTTATTTAAATTTACCAGGTGAAGTCAAAGCTTGTTCCCTATTTATTTATTATACAAGATTGTTTCTGTTTTAACATAATTCCTAATTTAGATTGAGGTAATTACCCTCATTTTCCATGAAAATAAAAAAGTGGAGAACGTTGGAATATTTAAGTTAGAGACTTAGAAAAGAATGCCACAACTGTTCAGAGTTTTTGTTTTCCTGGTTTCTTTTAAAATATCAGTCCAAGTTGAAATAGAATATTGTAATAGTAATGTTGATATACTAATATGAAACTTAAATCAACTGTGAATTAAAAATGAATCATAAATATTTGGTGGCCAAAGAATGATTAAAATCATAATGGCAATATAAAGATCTATAACAACCAGCAAGTTAACTATATGTGTCTTCTTGGAGATGGTTCCTCCTGAAAAAGCAAAGTGGAGTTTGCCAGTAACACCCTGGCATCTTTGGCTGTATTGGCAGATTTAACAATTTCTTGCCTGTTATATCTAATGAAGCAAACTGGGGGGAAAGTTGGAGAAGAAAGCAGAACACTGAAAAATAATGAATGGCAAAAATAGGTTGTATGAAGAACAGCAGAAAGAGAGAGAGAGAGAGAGAGAGAGAGAGAGAGAGAGAGAGAGAGAGAGAGAGAGAGAATGTTTCAAACATAAATAAACTGCTAGGATATTGGAATAATTAGAAGCAAAAATCTATACCACATTTAATTGTTTCAAAAGATGAACGTTAAAGAAACCCTGGAAAAAGCTACTCTGCCTCTCTTGCAATCGATTAAAGCCATTTGTGTATCTGGACCATGTTGTTGTCTTAAGGGAAAACATTATAGAGTGGCAGCACATGTGCACTGAGAAAAAACACTAAATTGGGGAAATTTCTTAATAGCCCCCTTTTCCCCCTCCATCAGAAATGCCCCAGAGGCACTTATAAAGAGGTGGGAATTGTTCTGTACAGAGACAATATGTATACAGCAATTCGGAATCAATAATTGTTTTTGCTCCCACAGTGAGACATTTCTCCATCAAGACTAGGTCAGAAACTATTTCTAATATACTTGACATCTCTGTCAGGCTGGCATAATTCTTTCTGTTCAATTTTACAGGTCCTCGTTGGAAAAAAAAATAGGATAGTCAGTGCATATGAGTATATAACTATCTCACCAACACACAAAAAATCCTTTCTGCAATAAAATCAACAGAGTATCAAGTTAAAAAAAAAATCAGAGTTACCTGTGGATAAAGATAAATGGCAAATGTTGGCATTTCTGCCTGTTCAACAAAACTCACAGAAATTCACCTCGGCATGTGAAATGATGGTGTAGTTTCCCCCATCCCACCACCCCCCCGCTCGCTGTCTCCCCTATCAGCCTAACCTTCTGTGTTGATACATGAATGCTGGTACCCACTTAGAGAGATGCCAGATGATCAGTGCAGAATGAAGGTCCCAGGAGGAAAGATCACATGGTTTTCTTTGCCCTGTGACGTCACCAGCAGATGGCATGGGTACCAGCTCTGGCAGTTGGCATCAATGTCACTTTTTAGAGATCAATGAGATAGTGCAGATATACACAGATCTAGACTCCAGGAGACGATGCGACATTCAGATTGAAAAGATTTGGAAGGAATCAAAAAATGAAATCTGTTAATTGAATCAGAATTTTAAGGCCAAGGTAATGCAAGTAAATAAATATTTCTATGTTCGTGTCTGTGTTTTCAAGTGGTGCTGTTGAGCATGCATGCAAGAGTTTAAAGATATAGAAAAAGTAAAGCCTGTGTTTTATCAATGCTGTTATTTGATACTGCTTCTGTTTCACTGTTTTTTAAATGTTAACATACTTTCACCAATTATGTAATACTGTCAGAATGGCATGGATAATACTGAGAATTGATATTTTGATGGTGGGCTTAGTTTAGCTTAGTTTTTTAAAATTGAAAAACCTGCCTCTGAGTCAAGGTTTCTTCCGTAATTGTTTGTAAATTTGTAAATGTGTGTTTATCCATTAGACAAACCTGAAAGGCTCTTTAAAAAGTGACCTCAGGGGCAGAAATAAATGTAATGAGGAGCAAATGATTTTTCTCCCCCCTTTTTTCATTCCGGATTCAGAACACACGTGCACAATTGCAGTCAGAATCCTGAAACCATTCCTGTCAAATATTAGCTGGAGGGAAACGTCTGTTCCTTGAAGAACACAGATGCCACAGTAAAGTGTGAAAAGGCTTAGGTTTGCCTCTTTTTTATTTTTATTTTAATTGAAAAAGGGGGAGGGAACACCAAATACCTTTATTGTAGAATTGGGAAAAAAATGTTTAGGTTCTTTAGTCTATCATTTTAAAATAAAGAAAGAACAAAAAATGTATTGCCAAATGCTTTCTGTGAATATACTTTTCCAGACCTACTTTACCAGAAAAATAATAATAATTCATGTATCACACATATTCATACTGATCATTAAAATTTGCCTCTTCACTTTAATTAAGTCACTGAATGATGCACTTGCCTTCTTTTACATTTTAATTCTTCCAATTAATTCAGATTTCTTATGATGATTTGGAGAAAAATATGTGAAAAATATTGTAATATAAAAGTTGATGTTTTTCCATCAACAAAAATATTTTAAGTTTTAAAATTGTTGTATTTTTTAATAGTCAAAATCATTGGATATTTTAAATGTATGCATTTTATCTTATTATTTTAAATGAAGTCTCCCCTTTAAAAAGGGGGAAGTAGTTCAGTTTTAAAAAGTGTTAAAAGTGTCATTGTTTTGTTCTGATTGTTACATTGCATTAAATTAATTAGTAAAAATAGCAAATAATATTTTTAATTGCACTATGTATAATGAGGGGGCATTGGAATATACAGAAGATTACGCGTGTGTGTGTGTGTAAACAGACACTCTAAAAACCTTCTATTGGCATTCTTTCAGGTAACATAAAATTATAACATCATGTTAACGTTACCGTTTGACGAATCTGTTGTAATGCAAGAGTCCCAGATCTGCAGAAACCTTTCAAGAGAAAATGAGGACCAAACGCAAATAAAAAAGCCAGAAATCTTTGTAAAACAGATTATGCACCAAGGAACAAGTTTTAAAAGATCTCCAGCAGAAGACACAGAAAAAGAGGAAGTAGAAGATGACCGAGAGGAAGAGGATGAAAATGGTTTGCCCAGGAGGAGAACTCTTCGGAAAAAAAAAATGACCAAGATGAGAATGGATAGGGTCAAATTTAGGCGTCAGGAAGCGAATGCCAGGGAAAGAAATAGAATGCACGGCCTGAATGATGCACTGGATAATTTAAGGAAAGTGGTCCCTTGTTATTCCAAAACACAAAAGCTGTCTAAAATTGAAACTTTAAGGCTGGCAAAAAATTACATATGGGCTCTTTCAGAAATCTTACGAATTGGCAAGAGGCCTGATCTGCTGTCATTTGTCCAAAACTTGTGCAAAGGTCTCTCCCAGCCAACAACAAACTTGGTGGCAGGATGTCTACAGCTGAATGCCAGAAGTTTCTTAATGGGTCAGACAGGAGAAACGGCCCATCACACCAGATCTCCCTATTCTACTTTCTACCCACCCTATCATAGCCCAGAGCTGAACACTCCCCCAGGTCATGGAACGCTTGACAGTTCCAAGTCCATGAAACCCTACAATTATTGCAGCCCGTATGAATCCTTCTATGAAAGCACGTCTCCTGAGTGTTCCAGCCCACAGTTTGAAGGTCCCTTAAGTCCTCCCCCAATTAACTATAATGGGATATTCTCCCTCAAGCAAGAAGAAGGTTTGGACTATAGCAAAAACTACAATTATGGCATGCATTATTGTGCAGTGCCACCCAGGGCTCCCCTTGGGCAGAGTTCTGTATTCCGGTTGCCTACAGAGAGTCACTTCCCTTACGACCTACATCTGCGCAGCCAGTCACTCACCATGCAAGATGAATTAAATGCAGTTTTTCATAATTAATGAGGAAAGTGAAAATAAACAGTGGTCATTCACCTCTCTGTCTAATTAAGATAAAGCAGATGCTTGTGCCCTGGTTAATTGATGCAACTCTATTAAAAATCTGTTTGCTAGGTTCAAAAGTGTGTCAACTGTTGTGGGCCTTTTTTATTTCTATGTAGAACCAATAATAATAGATAAGAAGAAGAATTTTACTGATTTATATTTAATCCAGTTTGGATCCTGGTAAGCACTGTGAAATTTTGTCTTCACTGTTTTTTTAATAATAATTTTCTTTCTTTTCCACCACAGTTGCTTGATTTTGTCAAGCAGTGTGTTGGAATAAAAATGGTTGAGCTGATCAAAGTTACATCGTAAAAAGTCTGCAACTGTATTTCAATTGTACAGTCATTATATGAATGCATGCTGCTCAGATCTGATGAGTTTAAAATGATGTATTTATAAAATTAGAAATGATATATTATGCATCGGGGAAGAAGTAAATTTTTATTTTAAATTTTGGGAGGTTTTTGTTTAAGGAAAACTGTTGCAAGCATCATGAGATGGGAGACATGGTGCAGCAATATTTTAAGCTATGCAAAAAAAATCTAAGCAAAGTGCATCTAAATAAAATAAGGGGTAGTCACTATTTTTCAGTTGAAATCTGAAGGAATTGCTGGCAGGAGCTACTTATAATTCTTGGTTTTTTTAGTTTTGCATCCATTTTAGTATAAAACTCACATAGCACTTATTTTGTATTATTCCGCCTTCACTTGTAGAGTTTGTATAATGGCGTTTTTCTTTATTTTCTCTAAATGCAATTAAAATCTAAATGTTTTTGATCATGATATCAGTTATGACATACTAAAATCATATGGTCACATCAGTGGACTATTGTTGCCTTCTTTCTGTGGGATGGTTCTATTCATAGGCTAAAAATATTAATATTTACTAATATAAATCAACTGTTAAGTGAGATCCTATGAAATAAATGAATCAAATCAGAGCTTAAAATCAGAGTCCTAAGGCTTGGCAATAAAAGTAAACTCTATAAAGCTGGCTGATAACTCCTTGTGGATGTAATTTTTCAAGGATTGCTCTTGTAATTCTTGCTACAAACTTGATTTGTACTAAGTATGGTAAATTATATACAGAGATACAGTGCATGATTAGGATTACAGCAGATTACAGTTTTAGAATTACAATAACTCAAGAGTTAATAAAGTCTTAATTCATCATTGTGAAGTTCAAATATTTTACAATTAATCAAAATATTTGGATCAGTCAAGATACATTTTTGTAATCTTAAAAATATAGGAACTAAAGCAATAGGCAAGTAAGGCAATGTATAGACATATGGTCCTACTAAGAAAGCCCTTTTCTATGGTGGGTATATAATGTGCCTCTGATGAAAGAGAAAGTTGGAAAAAGAACTTATGGCTTGGACAGGCTAATATGAGAAAAGGTGTTCCCTCATCTTTTCCAAACTATTGAGGGCTTTAAGCTTCATTCAATGAAATAAGGACAAGAGGATGGGAAAACCTAAATATTTTCCACACCTAACTTCTGAGTATTAGGTTACAAAAAAAAGATAAGCATTTATAAAAAGCAGGATGAGGACATGCTGTTGCATATGTTCCAGCACATGTGTTTGGATCTGAAATCAAAGGTTGTGGCACACCCTGCTTCCCATCATCAACACTTGCTTATTTTTAAGAATATTCTATTAATTTCCAAAGGAGATTTCACTTTCAGATAAAAGTGCTCCAGGTCAGTGCCTTTTATTTACTTTGATGGTATATTATTTTGTCTCAAAGCAGTAACAATTCCTATGCCACAGAAATGTTTACATAAACACCTGCTCACAGTTTTCAATATTTCACTGGGGTTACTTGAGAAGATAAACTGAGTATTATTGCTCGCACTGCTTGAATGTGTTTTCTGAAAAAGAATACATTTCCATATAAAAGACTCATTTCCTTCCCTATATGTGTAGGGAAGGAAATTTTCTACAGGAATACAATCCAGGAAAAATCCTATATATTTCTGTTTGGTACTTTTTGGAATCAAAATTAGGAGATGAAATTATCTAACTCCTGAAAGTAAAATACATAATTAGTCTGTGACATCTTGTAAGTTGGCTCAATAATTACTGATGTACATAATAGTTACTAGTGGTTTTGTTCTTCTTAAAAGAGCAGTTCTCACTGCTAGTAGTCATCAACTAAATATACCTCTAAAATTTGTTTCCATCATACATGTATACTATGTACTTTCTGCCTGGCATTTCATGTCTGAGCATGTCTACAGTATAATTATACGGAAATCAATAGGACTTGTTAATTATGATTTATTCACCCAATTGATTTCAATGAGTCAGTTCTGAACTTGATTACATCTGGATGGAATTCATTAAAAGTATTATTTCTGAGGTGATGAAAAGCATCTATCAGTAATGTAAGGGTAGTCACTCCTTGATGTGCTCAACATATGGCGAAAATGAGTGCTAACAGGGACTTTAATGTGCAGCGTATAATACTGAAAAAGTGTTAATAACTATAGCTTAAACTGAAGAAATATTGCATGGAACGTGGCTGAGAAGATCAGGAATAATATATACAGTATATATATATATATATATAAATAAAATTGTCAATAGCTAGCATCGCTTGAAGAAAAAAGTATCAAATAAGAAGAACCAAAAGATGCTTTCCTTTTTTGGGGGTGCCAACAGAATAAATATATAAGGGGGGACAATGACATAGAATAAATTTCTCAGCCACTACTAATTACTATTGGTCCTCTAAGCAAGTAATACACTGTAGTCCTATTGAGGCATTCAACTAAATACATGCAGGATTTCATGCTAGGTTGTGAACAAAACTGCATCTGCAGTCCTGCTCTTCTTAGCTTTTACACATAGGGAATAAAAAAGAGACATATTTTCATTCGCCTGGCTCATATTGCTCAGCAAAATCCAAACTTGTATTAAAGAAGGTTCTCAGAACATGCAGAAGTGGACCTTATTCAAACGAATGCAAATATGCATACCCTTCCTGAATGCTGTTGGATATGTAGAGTTAGTTGCCATTATGTCAGGACAAATAAAATCAGTCAATCACTGCTCTTAAGGGCAAACTAAGTATGACATTAGTTATTTTAGTAAGCCTTGTGTGCAATGTAAATTAAATATCTATCATGAGAAGGGATGTGATGGGTTATTATTATGGTGGAAGCTTGAAGATACAATGTGGAATGGCATATAGCCCACTTGCAATAAGATGAAAGATGTAATTGAACCAATAACAACTCTCCTCAAAACTGTATATAATTGTTCTAGTCCCTCCCCCAATCATACTTGAGGTAGGTTCGGTTCATAATCTTAAAAATGATTTTTCTCCATGTCTCAATTCTGTTCTCCTTCACACATCCCCAAAGTTTGCTATTTATTTAAAGTAATTTGGCGTACAGAATATAAAGAGATGAATGGTCTCAATTATAGAAAATAAGAGCTTTTTAAGGATCCAGTTGACCATTTGCTTGGTCAAATATTGTTAGCATTGTCTAAAGAAATTACTTATTTGAACTGATTTACAAGGTGGTGTTTCAGTGAGTTTCAAAGGTTGCTTTTAAAAAAAAATAAAACATCTATTTAATAGGAACAATAACAAAAAGGAAACCACTCTTTCTCAGACTTTTTCTCCCTTCCAAGCTACCTTATGGCCTGGCCCTGGCCAATCTTGCAATGTTGCTACAGGGGCATTATAATTGTGACTTGTCCCTGTGCTAATATCATCTTATATTTAAACAAAGAAAGGCTATTTCAGAAATAGCAAGAATCCAATGACTTGTGATTTAAGGGGTGATAACGATGCAAAATTCCTGCTTCTGCTAGTTTCCTAGCTGATTAAGAAAAGGTATCCAAAAATGTGGTATTACAAGATGCCCCCAAGTATGGCTTTACAAATAGCAGAAATTTGGAAGGCAACAGTGGATTAACATTAGAAAACACTTGAGAGTTCTCGATACATTTGTTCACCATTTTCTTTAACAATCAATATCTCCATCACACAACTTCCCCTCTGAGATTTGTTGCAAAGCAATGGAAAAACATTTGCAAATGCATGTATTTAAATAGAACATAAGGGAAAAGGAAAGATAGAAAGTTACTTATTTCTTCATGAATAGGGGAACAGATATTTTTTAGGGAGAGAACCGATTATTGGCCAACTTGAAATAATAATATAGATTGCCCTACAATTATCTAACCTTAGCTGTTATCCAGAAACAACAAGCACTGGCTGACTGATGGATTTTCCGTAATCTCTAGATTTCCAAATACATAGAGATGTATGTACACATATAGGCATGTTCAAATTAATCTGCAAATAGTCAAAGCAGGTTTGGTCTATCCCAGGCATATTTTAAACTTAGTTGAGAAGGTTAGGAGATGAAAAATGCCGATCATTTAAAAGGTATCTGCTAAAATGAAGAAAACTTGGGGAAAACCCAAATCAGCTCGCATCTGTCCCATGAAGCTATTGTGCAAGCCTAACTGGCAGATCATGGAGAACTTTTAAAAAAAAAACAACCTGCTGTTTAATTCTATGATTGTGAACTCAAATTACCTCTGCTCTAGAATCCAATAATGTATCAAAGCAACTAAAATAACATTTTGTGCATCAGGAAAATTAAAAAGAAAAACTAAAGTCTCCTACAAGGGCAACATCTAAACCTACAAATAAAAAAGCCTGCAGAGGCCAATTATAGTTTTATAGCAGGGCACAACTTTCCTATACAAAAGAACCCAGATGGCTCCTCTGGGTAAGTCCCCCAGCTACAAAATGTACTCAGAAAAATTCACTCATACCAATCCCTGATCGTTTGCAAAGGGTACTAATGATTATTTTTCATGCATTCATTTTATCTTGTTTCCTGAAGCAGCCAGACTTTAGAGTCAAAGACTTTAACAGGAATGAGGAGGGCACATAATTCTTGTAAGAACTAATCCAGAAGAATATTTTTCTCTAATATGGAGGTTCTAGGATGCGTCCTTGAGAAAATAAAGGTTATCAATAGACAACTGATTTGAGGATCCAGGATAATTAAAAGCATACTGCTTATTATAAAAAAGTATTCTGATGTCAACAGATTGCTCTTCCTTAATCTGGACCAATTTGTTATACATCAGATATAGTATTCCCTAGAAGCCATCTACAAAGTCATCAACACATTTATATAATTAGCAACCTACATTTTAAATTATTTCTGATAGTTATGTTCTTGAAAACATAATATATTGAAATGCAGATGATTACAATTAATTAGTTAAATGTTAATTTTATCAACACAGAGCAAATAGTTTTTATTTTTAGCATAGGAAATGAATTAGGACAGAAATATTCCCCTGACTTTTTCCAAACAGCCTTCTCTTTGTAGAGTAAGATACAAAAATAGTCTTCTTGATAGTTACTAAACAACAAATGAATTTATTACTACTGATTCACCCTTTTATTTGATTTAAGTGGACAATGTAAATTGTAAAATATTGCTTATGATTATCATCTCTGGACAAGGTGAATACATCAGGAATTAATGTTGGGGTATGTGACAAATGAGCATGTCCAGAATTTATATCTGATCTTTGAATTATTTGGTTAAATTACTGGATCATGCCTCAAAGATCCTTTAGCATCTGACTGAGTTGATTTCGACTTGAGGAAATATTTTAAATTAAAATAGTATATAGTTTGTAAATTTACAATTTTAATTAATTAATTAATTTCTTTACAATGAAATCTGGCACAAAGAGAAATAAATATCTATATCTCACAACTAACTAAAACCTTGTATAACAGATGCAGTTTCAAGTTCTCCAGATATTTCCCAGAACCAACATTACAATCTCTATTTCAAGACTGAACAGTAGGAATCCACCTTTAAAATAGGCAGACTAATATTTTTTTATTTTTTTCTGCTCCATCCTTTTGGTTTGGTTTTGAACTGTATTGCAGAACAAAGGCATTCTGAAGAACTTGAAAATTTGCACATTCTTTAGTTGATTCTAATAAGTAAATGAAAACCAAACATATTAGGTCTGGATTTTCCCCTCATTGATCAGCACAACAATTGCCATGGCTGTTGTTTCCTCCCCTTCTCCAGGTAAATAAAAAGTTTGAACATACAGAGAGGAAGTAGTGAGTCTAATCAGGAAATACGGAGAAATTTAAGAAATTTATCAAACTTGCTAACATCACTGAGACTGGGTTGAATTTTCAATTCTATTACCTTTCCTCTTTTTTGCTTATCCCTATTAGAAAAACCTAATTCTGGCTTTAAAATTGAACTTGTTTGTTAAATTTATTTGCTGTCTATCTTATTTGTTGTGGGAAGACTTTAAGTGGCTTACAACAATAAAAAGGAAGAAATGAAAACAGGGTAAACAAAACAGAAGTAAAGCAATAGCAATACAATAAACAATGAAAAAGAAAACAATGAGAGTACATTAATACGATAATAAAAAGATGGATGGGTGTAGAGCAGGAAGCAGGTGGGGGAAGGTGAAGCCTGCCATCAATCTAGCAGCCTCCTCCTTAAACTGTTTTCATTCAACCTAGTTGTTGCTAGAAAAACGTATGCAGTATAACAACAAAAAGCATTCTAGATCTAAAATTAAGTTACAACTGTAACATTTGCACTATACCATCATTACAATCAGTGCATTTAATGTTTGTACAGCATTTTGTACCACACCTGATAGCATATGCCAAGTGAAGCTGAGACTGAGATATTTGAATAACCTCACAAAATGGCATCCATGGTTTTGCAGCCTCTTATTTCTTAAGGGAAAAATATATGCAGTTACTGTATTTGTATATGTGTTGCATATAATGAATGTTAAAAAAAGTAAAAAGTAAATCAACTGAATTCAATGTGATCTATGCCTGTTTAAAAGAGCTTAATCACTTTGAATAAAGGGAGGCTAATTTCTGGGGGGGGGAGTTCCATTCAGTTTGGACTGAGAATTAACAACTCATTAGAGAATGCCTCAAAGTGGAAATGCCTATTTACTCCTATGCATAAAATTTAACACATAAACAGTTCTGTAAATTCATTCATTTGGATAACCTAGTCATCCATTATGGATTTACACAACTGAAAGCGGCATAACCTTCTCTTTTTAATTAAAGGAAAAGTCGGTACCAGAGACAATGTTGCTGAACTATAGATCAGCATCCTTTATCACTAACTGTGGTGGCTGAGCCAGTTGGAGATTATAATTTAAGATTTCGGAAGACCTATTTTTCTTCATTCAGATACTTTTCCTTCCTAACCTGTGAATGCAACAGGTAGATTAACAGAAAGGTCACAGAGGAATAAGGAGTGCAAATCATATTTTCCTTCCTACAATTATAATTGCATAAATGAAGAACATGTGAATGAAGAACCAATATCTAATCATCCAAGTAAAACATTTATTATACAGCAAGAAATGAGTTCTGGGAAAGCCTAGTTCTGGAAACATAGGGTCAACATAGCACCAGAAAAGACTGAGCAATTTGTAGCATAGAGAATATACTATTTTTTTCAAGCTTTTCCATTAATAACTTAACTTCTATTCTTCTCAATATATAGAGGTCATTTAGCTTTAAATCTTCAAAGCAAATGTGAAATTTTATTTTAGCCTTTTTTAAGATCTGAGGTCTTAAAATTATAATTACACACACACACATACAGTTACAAATGTATTTATACTTTACTAGTGAACATGATGTTGGTTATTAAAAAGTAATTCTGGAAAAATTAGCTTGAAGCTACAAAATTAATATAATTCATTTATTACTTGCAGCTGCAAATCAAACTGCTGTTAACACTGCTGTACAAAATTTAATAAGCACACTAAGATTCCATATGGCTGCAGTTTTAGAATCCTGGTCACTCTGCTGAGCCATCAACAAAATAAGCATGGTTGAGCTGGAAGTATTTATTGCAGATATGATTTAAGATAAATGTTTGCAAATCATGAAAAGAAATTTGGGGTAGTATCTGTTTTGTTATTGCTCAACAGAGAACCCGTTAATCCAAGTGGTTGGAATTCTATTGACTTTGGAGGGAAGTGCAGCAGACATCTTGGAGTTAATCAGACTCCCATTGGATTCATTGATAAATTATATCCCACTGATCTCAATGGCTCTCAATTACATTTTGCCATGATTCAACAGCTCCTGTTCGTAGATGAGTCTCAGAGGTGCCCAAATAATCTCATATACACATGGGTTGTCTCATTCTCCTTTGCCTATTTGGCACTGTTCTTTATACATTGAGAAGATTGCTCTTAAAGCAGAAATGCCTATTGCTCTTGTCAATTTGTACTCCCAAAACTGTATTTGCTAAGCTTATTTGAATGAGAGAAGAAATGACTAAGGTAAGTTGACAGGGGAGATAGTAGATCATTCCTCTCCCTTGTGATTTCTCCCAAACCCTTTTCTTTAAGTTATTTCCATACATGATAAGAGATTGGTGAAAAATAATCAAGTGGAACAATACCAATTACTTAATAATTCATTTGTAGACCAGTTCCTCAAAAATAACACAGAAACATTATCCAGAGAAAGGCATATACATTTTAATATCTGAATTTCTATTTCAGGATAATATATTCTGTTTATCATGAAGTATATTGTCCGTAATAAATGCACTTGTTAAAGGTGCCACAAGATTCTTATTGATCATCAGTGCGGTTCTCAGAAATGTCCACAGTAGCTATCCAGAAAAGGACTAGCAAAGCATAAACTCAAAATGCAGTTCAGTGTTCTGCAATTTCTGTTCTTCAATCTCTATTATTGATTGTACACACTAAAGTAGAACTGAGGTTGAGCCCAGTGAAGTACCTTAACTTTAAAAATCCACAGCTCCCTTGTTTTTCTTAATTGCTAACATTTTCACCAAGTTGTTTAAATAGAATTGTAATTCAGCTCACATAACTGAAATGGTGTGTAATAAATTTGGTTCTTCTATTGGAAACCTGTTCCTTGCAGCAGCAGGACAAAACAAAAACTATAGATGATTTCTCTCCAACCTGGCATTCTTCCACAGCCCCCAGTTGGCCTTCCAGTCATGGATGATGGGAATTATAATCCAATTTCTCTGAAGGAAGCTCTACATTCAGAAAACCACTCAATATTACTTCTAAATGGTGTTCAACATCATCTTGATTGGGACAACAAAGGGAAAATGTCAACAATAGCACATGAGAAAGGTGTATGCACAATTCACTCTCTCTCTCACACACACACACACACTGATTAACTTCTGCAGGAGGAACTAACACTGTTTTCCTGTGTGAACACTGTGTGAACATAGTTGTCAAGAGGCACAGGAGCAAGAAGGAAAAATGAGAGAAAAAGAGAAAAGGAAGATAAAAAATAAAACCCCAAATTGTCACCTGTGATAATCTCTGCACATAATTCTTTTTTTAAGGTGGAAGGTGGATGCAAAACTAGAGACCTAGGATTTGCTGAAAATATGTGCTCTGTTTCCCTTGCTGCAAAGAGATCCCTCCAAGCCTCTCCTTTGTCTGCTATATTCTTGTGAGTGTGCAGACCTGTAGGGAATATAATGAGACATCGTGGCTTCACCTCCTGGTGTGATGTTTTTAAAACTTCATTTCTAGCAACATATTCCTCAGATGCTCTCAATTTTCTTGAGGCATAAGGACCAGTTGATTATGCAAATGAACATAGAGAATGCAGGAAATGAGTTAGGCACAGAAGGAGATGCTGGCAAATGCCACCGCTTCCTAAGGGCATAATGGTGAGAGACAGCTGTTACTGCCAGCCCAAGAGCATGGGCTGGTGGGAGCTGCTTTACTCGGCTGCAATGCTTAAATTCTGACTGTGATTCTCTTGACTTTGGGGGAAACCAAGCTCTTTGGTTTTAGTCTTCACCGTGTTTATGTATGTATTTGTTTGATTTAAGTGTTGCCTGATTCCAGACTGACCCTGGGCAGCTCACAATATAAGAGACAAAATATAAATAAAATATTTTTTTTTAAAAGTACAATAAATATTCTGCTTTTAATACATTGTTTTTCCCCCTGAGTTTGCTTTTTGCTTTCTATAGGAGTTAAATTATAAGACCCAACAGAATGGATTCCACATATGATAGACAACACAGTTAAATGGAGATCACTAGTATCTATTTTTCTCTGGTCATGCATACAAAGTGTGTGTGTGTGTGTAAAAGATGCATCTAAATATGACTACACATTTCTGAGATTAACTACATTTACAGCTACATTTTTTAAAAAAGCTTACATCAAGGAAAAATCTAAACTTCTGTGTGTTTGTGTGTGTACATATATACATGCAAACACATTGAACAATATATTTGTTCAATATATTTGTGTGTGTTGATGTTTGGGATATACAATACACATTTAAGAAATATACTTCAGAAAATATTTTCAAAAGAGGATTCTGCACTACAGTAGATTGAAAACTGCTTCATGTCTCCCTTATCCCATGGCTGTTGGCAATGTTCAAGAAATGAATAATGAAAGTTGCAGTGTTGCTAATACTATAGTGAAACTAGTATTTTATTTTGTACTGCTTTGAAATAACTACAACTCTATGGCATTTGCAAGTAGTTCGTTCCCTCATGAGAGAGAAATCTGCCTTGCATGAC
The DNA here is from genome assembly GCA_023970755.1 of Azemiops feae. NCBI lineage: Eukaryota > Metazoa > Chordata > Lepidosauria > Squamata > Viperidae > Azemiops > Azemiops feae. The sequence goes on from JALGBA010002127.1 coordinate 503,287, forward strand.
CTTCTGTTTCCTGGTTTCAGATACTTTAGCACAGGGGTCCCCCCCCCCCGGTCCGTAGACCAGTACCGGGCTGCGGCATGCCAGTAACTGCTCCGCGCAAACAAGCAAAGCCCCATCCACAGGATGCAGGCAGCACACAAAACCACGCCCCCTCCGGTCCGCAGAGAAACCTGGTGCCCAAATCCCTGGTGCCCAAAAGGTTGGGGACTTCTGCTTTAGCAGGCCTTTTACAAGGAATGGGTTTGCAACTAAACTGCTTGTATTTTTTTTTTTTTTACTGTGACCATCCAAGCACACAAAACCTGGATATAACTGAAAGCACTGTCCTATTTCCGTTTTAAAAATTTCCCTCATCTTTAAAGTCAGAATGAGCAGACACTTATTTTTTTTTTGTACATCACTATACTGGCGATGGTAGTAAGAATTTTATGCTTTCTGCCCTTTTCCCCATTGTTTTAAAGGTGGATAATGAAAGTGACAACTGGCTAGCTTGAAAATGTTTTGTGGGAGTTCAGGAGATGTTGGAAGGGTCCTATGGTAAACATTTTGTAAACTAGTTCAAGCGCAGGATTTAATTTGGAGATATATTATATATATACATCCAAATTAATTAATTATATATATATAATTCATGGAATTCGCTGAAAGCTTCCTGCAGCATAAAGTATATTTTTTTATATGTGTACAATGGATTTGAGCATGTACATGTTTGTGTAAAAGAGAGCATGAGAGTGAGAGCAGGGTCTTCCATATGAAGAGCTGCCACAAACCAACAATAACACTCTAGTTTTGATAAATATTCCATACATAATACATGTTCATGGATAAACAGATGCATAGATATAAACGTACACACACAAATGGCTCGTTGTGAGTTAAAAAAAAACCATGGTAGATAAAATGGGTGTATATCTTATGTTATTTTTTTCAGAGTCAGAAGAAAGTAAGTAGTTCATAAATTCCTTCTGGAGCTTGGGGATTTTTGATATAATGAGTTTTACAGTTTCAGAGGCTGCTTTACTAATAATTATGTAACAGTAATTAAATCTGAAAAAGGCTGTACTCTTAACTATGTTGATTTATTGCATCTCCAGCAAAGTGCTCCTAAGGCATGCATTGGTTATGTTCCTCCCTCTTCCAGTTTTTTTTTTTTAAATTCTCATGGAGCACTGGGTCACAGATGGTCTGAGATGCAATAGTTTCCCTATTAAATTCCTAATAATCTTTTTTTCCCAAGACTGAGTCATGGAGGCCTGGGGATTTCTTATTTTAATTAGAAGGTTTAAGGAGCTAACTCTGTTTGAAATGTCCTCCCAAGATAGATGGGTGCAGGTGATCCCATTCAGAAGAAATGATACACTATCAAGGCTGGTGGCTCATTTCCATATTAGATTGCAAGGAGTGCTGGCAAAAATCCTAACCTGGATGTTGACAAAGTGCTGGCAAAGCTGCCATGAACTTTTACTAACTAAAATGAAAGGAGATAATTTCAAGATTAGATTTTAAGACTGGCTTTGGCCCTGTTCTAATTTCACCTGCTGAGTTCTGCCTTCAATCTTTCTGTCAGAAGTCTATGTGTGTGTCAGAAAATATCCTCCCTAAAGAAATAGCTTCTCAAACACAGCATGAGAAGTTTGTGCAATCAACAAAAGGAGCACACAAGATGGGAGGTAACCAGCCAGAGAGTGGAAGTAAACCTTTGTAGCCAGCCATAAAGAGGTCTGTTTATCACAACATCCAAGATTCTTGTTTTGGAATCTTAGAAATAAATTTCATAATGGTGACTTAGGACTTTGTCTGTCTATTTTTTTAGCAGTACAATGCTCCATAAACAAAACAATGAGCCCAATTTTGGGGGCAGAAAAATATTTGGAGAATGAAGCTGTGGAACCAAAGACAAATTTGAAAATGGTCCTGATCATGTTGAGGACCAGGAAAAAAAAAAACATCCTCCCCTCAAAATCTCCCAGTTCCCATCCCAGGCCTAAGACACAGACATGCAGAAAGAAGTACTGTTTAAAGCCTTTAGTTTGAATAATTGTAATAGCAGCAGGCAGGGGATGTATGCAAATACACTCATGATTTCTAACAATCCCAAATCCTCTGAAAACTTACTAGCAAAATCCCAGTAAGCAAATTTCTAAGCAGAAGGTAGAAGCATTGTCAGGACACAGTCCAGAAATCATAGAGGTGTCATAGGTCATAAGCCAATCTGAGTTTAAAAGCAGTTTTCTGAGGCAAAGATTGAAGGTGCCACAGGCAGAGATTCTAGTAAACAAAACAGATGCTCCCAATGAAGGATTGCTTGCTACAGCAGCTCTAAAATAGAGCTCCATTTGGTGTAAGCAGTCTGTATTGGAATGTATGGATGACCTTCAGGGACGTGGGAAAGAAATGCTGCCTAGGGAACGATCAGATAATAAAAGGAAGCCAGCAATTACTTAACAGTCATTGAAAGAAATTTAAAAAGAACCTGCCCTAATTGATCGGCCAGTAAAAAGTGACAGCAGGAAGTTTGTATTTTCAGACTTGCAAAATTGATGTCAGCCTCCTGGATAAACCAGACAGGAAATATGACTAGATGAGCTAAACCTATTTTTTTGTATAAGACTGCATTAATAGAATCTTGTATATTTAATTGTGTCCACACCTGTCTGTTTACAAAATACTGTTGAAATCCCCATTTGCCAGTTTCATTATCTCTCTTAAAAATACTTTAAAGAAACATTTTTTTAATCTTTTTTTCACCACCATCACCACTACTTTCCAAATTTAGCACTGCAATAACTACTTGGCATGTATTACACTCTAGGATTTTTAAAGCATTTCACAATATTTTTTCTACTTACACCATCCTGTGACATATTTAATATGATCCCCATATTGCAAAGGGGATTGATGTTGAGAGTCAGTAACCTGAGACTGTGTTTAGCATATTCAAACTAGACTACATTTGTAGCTCAGTCTCTTCCAATTTGAACCTAAGCTGTTTTTATGGGTGAGTCCCATTATTTAATGATTCTCTAGCAAGGGCAGTTCTAAAGATATTGCTACACTCAGTTAAATTACAAGCATTACATCACTACATTTTACGGGCTATTTCATAACAAACATGCATTATACTAAGCTATTTGTAAATTGGGTAGTTTTGTGAAAGCTGAACTATGTATGCTAATACATTCAAATCTTATGGAAAACCTCAGGAATGAAGAATCTGTAATCCATTGAGCTATTAACAGATCTGTTTGGAGGTACAGTAATATGAACGTTAGTCAAAGGCATTTGTTGATAATAGCAATACAATTCCCGAGCAATCCTGAACAATAAAACAACAATACAATTCATAAGAACAGGAGTTGTTGAAATCCTAAAACAATGTTTGAGATCTGTGAAGGACTGAAGGTGTGAAATAGCAAATACAGGTTTTGTGAAGTTTTAAGGCTGCATTATGAGTAATAGAATGAGGGTGAAAGAAATATTTTTTTTTCATTTATGCAGTGTTAGATACATATTAAAAGGAAGTAGAGTTTTGATTACCATTTTGCTGCCAATGGCCATTATTTTAGATGTTCTGACCTGAACTTAATGGTTAAATATTTATGTCCATTAATGAAGCTGAAATTTCTTTTTCTTCATTTTTTTTACAGTCTGGTGGATAATTAAAGTGACCACATCACTGTCTATGTTTTTTAAAAAAAACACTAATGTTTCTCAGCTCTGATGTAGTGAAACTCACAGCCATGCTGGAAAATACAGTATCTGTTGCCCAACTTTGCAATGTGCTTTCCCCTGCCTCAGTTTCAAAATTTTCCTAATTTTCCTTAACTTCCTGCAGATAGTATATGTTTTTGAAGTTTATCCATACTGTGTTAATTAATATAGTAGAATGTTTTCCCATCAAAATCTTATCTTGTCATAATTATATTTTAGGAATTATCAGTATAACTTTTAAAACAATTATATATATTTTTCCTCAGCCTCATGAAGAAGCCTGAAAAAACTCAGGGCACTTTAGATTGAGATTCCCTGCAGACGATTTCATATGAGGCTGAAAACTGTTGGAATCTTACCTTTATAGAAATTTCAGTGATAAGAAAGTAATTTGGAACCACTTTCCCTTTAATGCATTAGTGCATTATTTTATTACTTATTTGGGGGATTAAATCAAGGTGCTGGTTATTGCTTTTAAAAGTCTAAACCAACAGTGGGGGCCTAATTCCAATTTGGAAACAATCCCGAGGACTGCATTTTCTTCATCTTTCTTGTGCCTGAAGTAATGTATATGTTCATCCAGTGTCAGCATTCAGTGAGTTGCAAGGATATAATATCTGATCCAGGGAACATTAGATTTTACTTCAGTTTGCACATTCAAGTGAAAGTCGAAAAATCCTTCTTTGAATATTTCAAATTATTTTTCTGTTGTTTGAGGGAAATCTTTCCATATAGTTCTTGTCTGGGAACAATGAATGATTTAGTCTTTTGATTTGATGTGGCAATAAATGAGAAGCAGCTTAAAAGAACACAACTGGATAGGAATGTTTTGATAAACACATCTCCATACCCAGCTGCCTGCATCCTGTACTTGGACAGTGCAGCCCTATTTCTTTTAATTCAATGGTACTAGCATCTATGGGGGATGGGTATAAATTGTATCCAGGTAAAGAAATGTAAAGAATAATAAAAAAAGGAAGATTCAGAGTGAATAGGCTGCTAAATCTTGATGGGCAGGAACACTAGAAGAAAGATATGTACAAGAGCTCCAAGGCTAATATTTGGTTTCTTCTACCCTCAGAGCTCCAATGCAGGCACACAAAAGGTTCATGGTAGCATTGAAGCTTTTGCTTGGGTGATTCTGCATATCTGTCTGGAAACCAAAATAATGTCAGGGTTTGGGGAGGGAAACAGTAATAAAACTGCAGAAATGAGAATGCCTAGCAAAATGAACAATAATAAAATTATAGAGACTCTAATAAAAGAAGGTGACTACTATATTAGTAGAATAAGTATAAGTAAAGTAGCTAAAAGTCAGATTAGGACTTGGGGGCCACATCTATTGTGTCAGGTTAAACAAATCTGGAAAGATGGTTAGCGGTTAAAGTATGTTAAGCCCAAGAATCAAGAATCCTGGCACTCAAGCTATGGAAACTCACCAAGTGTGTTCAAGCCAGCCAATTTCCACAAACGCAATAATTTTGTTTTCACCTAGTAAAAAATATTAAGATTTCCTTGGGTTATATTTGACTCCTGGTAACTAGGAAGTACTATCTTGGAAGTACTATCAAATTATTATTGCCTTCTTCTGCAACTTCTTAAATTACATAAATTTGCTACAATCTTTTGAGTTTCAAAAATCCTTAATCATTTCTTTCATCAATTTTTAAGTAGTTCTTTATTATTAAAATTTATTATTAACTATGTTGTATAATATATAACTATATTAGCATCATTTCTATGTAGCCTTTCTTTTATTTTACAGTCAGCATGGCTATTATTATTTGCCTGCCCGCCTTCCTATTTTAGCAGTTAAGTCACCTCAGAGCAGTTGTTCTGTGGATAAAATTAAACTAAACTAAAATTAGAGCAGGGATTATTAACTATAATTGGTTGGGGACCATAAATAAATACTTAAATTTTAATTGGCCATGGTCTAGAACAATGGAAAGATCCACAAATACTATTGTGCACCAGATTTTATCCATAAATAATCATTAGTCCCTTTCCTTATACTTATTAACTTTTAATACTGAATAGAAAGGTTTATCTAAATGGGCAATGCTCTCCACATTCTTCAGACACTTTTTCTATAAAAATCACAATGAATAATGCCTTTAAAATATATTAAGATCTGTTGCAGAATATTGATACACTTAGCAATCTTATGATAATAATAAAGTCTAAGATAATTTTCAGTTTTGGGAAATTTTGGCATTTCTGGGAATTCTTCCCTCTCCAATGATTTTTTTTTTTTTATTTCTTCAATGTGCAGACAAAATTAACTTCACAAAACCTTCAGGTTCTGGTTTAGATACTTTCTGGGAAATGAGAACAGCACACAATCTCCTCCAATTCAACTCTCAGCCCCCAATGTTACTCTTAAGTGCCTTATAGGGTTGACAATTGTGTATGAATGTTTGTGATTTCAGAGTGTTGCATACTACTGTTTTTTAGAGGGAGGATAATGCTTCTTTGGAAGACAGCTGCTCCAGGTTCATTGCAGTACCCTGCGCAGCCAATTCTTGTGCTTTTAAAAAAAATGAGCATATCGTAGACTTTCAGCAACCCATACACAGTTGTCAAAAAGTCAGAAGGTACTATAACTGATTTAGTATGGCACATGAGAGGACATACTTCCTAAAATGTAGCCACATTTATTTTGCAAAGCTATTGCAAAGCCAGCAGCAAGCTCCTTTTATGTGCAAGCAGAATCATTGGCAGACCTCACCAGTGCTGTTTAATATGTTGAACAGTCAGTTCTGAGGAAGAAGCTCTCGACTGCACAGATTTAATTGAGGACATTAAAAAAAAAACATTCCTCATCCAACCTTCCTCCTACTCGCAACATAGCTGCTGTACATATCTTCTATATAAACACTAATATAGATCAAATTTAGAATAAGCAAATGTTAAATCCTGTTAATAATTCCATTTATTGCAAAAAAAAAATGGTAGGGATGATGATGATGATGATGATGATGATGATGATGATGATGATGATGATGATGATGATGATGATGATGATAAAGAATCTGAACTATAAGCAGAATGTTTTTTTCAAACTGCAGATAGTCCTTGTTAAGTGACCACAACTGGAACCAGCTATTTGGTTGTTAAGCTATGTGTCTGCATATGATCCTGCTTCAATGTTCCTTTGCTTTACTGACCTGCAAAGATTGTAAATGTGAGGATTGGTGGCAAAGTTAATTTTTCATCATCATTGCTAGACAAGGACTACCTGTAATATACTTTTTTTAACAATCATCTCAAATGCAAATCTCTTCTTACTTCTGCTGGATGTAGGACTTCATGGATTATAAAAAGTCAGGTAAGGAAGCCGGGTCTTCCCATTTCTTCTAGATAATAAACTTAGGGAATAAGTTTAGACTGGAAATGATTGGCTCAATGAGTTCTGTGATGAAGTGTTAAGCCTAGATCTCCACAATTGCACTGGGCCACTGTACCACACTAACCAAACAGAAAATGTATCAGTATTGAGGGGAATTTCAAGCTCTGTTGGTGGAGAAAATCCTTAAGGGAAGAAATAATAAATAAAATTCTGTGGCACTATTTCCACTAAAGCAGCCCAATAGAATTAAACATGTACAATAGCTACTGAAGTGTTTATTGAATAAAAATCAGAAAGTGAAAGGAAAAAGAGAAGAAAGTAAAGCATATCCTTGAAGAGGACAAAGCTGCATGTTGGGAGCCATAAACAAGGGCACTCTGAACTGCACCGTTTTAGTGGCAAGTCCTTCTTAATTGTACAATCTTCTCAGTGGTGGCCCCTTCTTTATGGAACATCATTCCCCATCTTGTTGCTTTTCCAAAAACCCTGAAGATGTGGTTTGTCAGCAGGCCTGCAGCCTATGAATGGAGATGAAGTCGATAGGTGGTTAACTTGATTGTGTTACTACATTTGGGGGATGGTATGGGTTTTTATGTTGTGGATTTTTATGTTGTAAGCCAGGGGTGTCAAACTGCCGGCCCACAGGCCGGTTTCATCATACCGAAGCTGCGCCCACCCCATTGCCGGCAATGCAAAAAGAGTTGCGATATGTCGCGACATGTCATGTGACATGGCGAGTTTGACATCCGTGTTGTAAGCTGTCTGTCTGTAAGTTGGATAACCATATAAATTTCATTAAATAAAAATAAATAAAATAAATGGAATTTTCATGATTTCTGCCATTGACCAATAGTCTTCCTTTTGAAATATGAATAATTCATCTCAACAAGTCCCTTTAAATTGTTTATAAGCAAAGGTTACCACAATATAACCAACATGCTGCTTAAGTAAGTTCTGTTATGTCAGTGAAATAAAAATTAGGTTAAAGCCAACAAGAAATATATTTATTTTACATGTTGAACACTAAATCAATTTGCAATGCTAAGACATTCTGCAAATGCCTGTGGGTTGAATGGATATTTCTAGAATTTGCTGGGTTCTGCCGTATGTTGGGCTTTTTTTAAGACTAAGGAGGAAACTGTGAGTTTTGCCAAACTATGAATGCTTTTGCAGGTTTGACTTCTATAATCTATACTTATAATTCTGCTCTGGTAATGAGAAGGGAAAGTATACCCAGTGCTGTAATTGTGAGGAAAATCCAATTATTTTTCTTTTCAGATTTCTGAAATAAGAAAAAAGGAATCCAGATCTTATGGGCTGAAAGGAAAAAACTGCATCCTTTAGATGGAAAAAGACAGTCCATATAGTCATTCCTACAAAATAAGTTGTTCTGACAATCTCCCCATAAGATCTCAGAAGTCTAAGACCCCCCCCCCCCCAAAAAAAAAGGATTATTGATAAATAAACCAGAGGAAAATTCTACAAAACCCAATGCCAGGAGAGGCAGGAGAGGTGAAAATACAGAACGTAAATAATTTAGAAGAAAAAAAAACTATGATTCCAAAACCAGAAAAGCCCTTTTCCCACCTTTCCGCCATGCATGACAGGTGCAGAAGGTTATTACCTAATATAACTAATCTTTGACACAAGAATTAAGTCATTTTTGCATGAAAGCAGGTCATTAGAAACTAAATTGAATTATAAGTAATACCATCCCTATGGAGGATTGTAAATTAATTGGTTTTTAACAATAACATTTCTGTGTTTTATTAAAGCAGTGTAAGAATTCGGCAATGAGAAGAATGCAGCAGATAAACAGGGCAGGTGTTGGTGATGCAAATGAAATAGATGACAGATGGTTAGTAGCACGATCACTCACTGCGTGTGTATAATGGATAGAGGTAATCAAATTCCTCAGTGAATTGGTGACTTTCTTTACATTAAGAACTTTTTATTGAGAGATGCTTGCAGAGCTGTATTTTAAACATTTCTTCTACTCAGTGCCATTTCTGCTATTAGATGGCTGCTGCCATGCTGATTCCCAAGCTGTAACAGCTAAACCAAAGTATTTTGATTAGCTGAATATCATTTAATAAAGATAGACGCTGCCCTCTTCTTTTTTTCTCTCTTTCTCCTACAGAGTTGCTTTGCATCAGGAATTTGAACTTTTTCTGTGCAGTCTGAAATATTGCATGCCTCAGTTCAATGACACATGGAACTTCATGTTAGATCTTTTCAATCAAGCCACAGCCTTGTTTTCATGTACTTGCCCAAGCTGAACAGAAGTGGATGCACCAGATGCACTCATCTACACATGGACTGCAATTACAAAATACATCAACTCTGGAATAAGAAGACTTCTGTGAATAAAATTGAACCAGCTAAAATCTAAGTATATAAAAGAAACTCATGGTTACAGTATAACACAGTTTGCTTATTGCAGTAACAAATCTTGTGGGAAAGGATCTGTGAATACCTTTCAGCCTGAAGTATTCTTGCATTAATGCATTTGGCTATTAGCTAGAACTACATGTGAGTAGAATGCACATGTGAATAAATCCACTGTGGATTATCATTTTTAAAGAAAAAGAAAAACTTCATATCCATTCATATCCACCTTAATTGAAAATCTCACTGGAATTATTATTGTAAATGTTCTGAAAGTTGGAAGTCACTTATTCTTCCACTTTCATATCAATTCCACTTATTACTCTCATATGTTTTCTCTTATTTTCTTCTTAGTTTTCCTTAACACCCCACCTGAATACATAAAAATAATTTAAAATGCCTTTTAACTGAAAGCAGAGCTGAAGGGCAAAATTTATTTATTTCTTTGCTGTAGTTTATCCTGCCTTTCTCTGAGTTTCAAGTTTTTTCTTTGAGACTTCCTGAGATTTTTTTTTCCTCACAACAATCTTCTTTTAAGGCAAGTTGAGCTGAAAAAGATTGATAGGCCCAAAGTCATCAATGAAGTCAAACAGAGACTGAACATTTGCTTCAAGTGCAACAACACAACATTTTATTTAGCCTTTCAATCCAAAATGTAGCTCTTGACCTTTTCTTTAACCTTATTAATTTTAGATATATCTGCTGCTTTTGATTCTGGCCCTTCCCACTGCCAAAAAGTAGACTTTGAGCAGTTTTGACCAAGGAAATCTGTGACAGACCCTGTAAAGGAACAAAAATATTCCCTGAACATGACTTTGGACAGTGCTAAATAGTATGTTGCCCAAAGACCTCAGGCAATCCTTAGAACTTTAACCAACCTTGCAATTAAATATCAGTTGTCAATTAATGAAAATTGCACAATTTCCTGCCAATTTATTGTGTGAAACCTAAAACAGGCTTAGCACTGTTAAAACTCCACAAAAGAGGGAAACCCTGTTCTGGCAACATGTGTATGGAATGTGGCATATTCTCATTTATATACTGTGGCATCTTAACTGATTCAAAAAGTAATGGCCTATGGCCACCTAAATATCCATACTGTTTCCTTTATTTTCAGATAAACTGCATACTTCTTTATTGGTAACAAAATTCACTTAGGAATATGGTACAATGCATTCATTTCTTGCTCATGTTTTTATTATTAAAAACTCAAGATAAGATGGAGCGCTCACATCTTCATCAGGAGACAGGATGAATGAATGTTATCTGATAGATCTCCATCTATAAATCTAGGTTTCATGGCTAATTCAATATACATTTCATATATCTTTTCATATATGTACAATTTTTAATGTCCTCTTTTTATTTTAATTTACTGTAATGTATTATTTTGAAATATACCAGGTGCTCTTTAAAACCAAAGTTGTTATCATTATTACTCCAAATCCAAAATCCATTCCCTAAAGTTGTCTTCCTTTGCAAAGAGACATTTGTTTTTACGACTCATCCTTCAAGTAGGGTAGAGTGATTTTGGATTTCCTCTTAGCTATGATATGGTGCAGATGCTATCATTTTTGTAGTACAATTGTTGTTACCTGCCACATACCTCTCACTCTACAGATTTGAAATTTTAAATAAAAACTATAGAAAAGGTCACTTGCATTCAACAAATGATAAATAAAAATAATCAGAAAGTTTAGGTGGGAAATTTCTCTCACATAACTGTGGGAAGAATCCAGAGAAAGAAATATTTTGAGAAATATTAAAAAGGCAGAATATATTTCTCCAAAGGAATAATGGAGAAGATCTTTAAAAGGCAGAAACTTCTGTCTCCCCCCAGCCAGAAAATTCAGCAGAAACCAGCTTTTAGATATGCAGATGTAATAATCCATTCAGGAAGGTTGGGGCCAGGAAGCTAGAAGCTATGAGATTAGGAAGACAAAGACCTCTAAAATCTACATACCCCACCCAAACTCTAAAAGACATGACTTTTGGGGACATAATAGGATTAACCCACCAATATCAAAAGGGCACACTCAGACTCGGGTCAAAGTACATGACACAGGAAATACAAAGCCTCAAATAGGAACAGGAAATAACCTCAAGAGCCCCAGAAGGTATAAAAACCCACCACTCCCAGCAACATGTGGTCAGCTTTCCCAGAGCCATACTTCTGTCTGGCTTTGCTCTTCAATAAACTCCAACCTTCTTTCTAAATCAGTCTCCATTTTGTTTATTCCCAGCTTGGACTGGACTCTGATGAAGATTTTTCTTTCTACATAACCAAAAGATGAGAGAAGAGAAAATCAGGCTATTCTGAAATTGTATATGTTGTACTTGTGCCTTCAAATCAGCAACAAATCTTAGAGGACAAGAGGTTCCAGCAGGCAGGTGCTGAAACCTTTAGCATTCTGTATTAAAAAAATGTTGGAATCAATATGAAGCTGCCATATTGCAGTTTTCTTGTCAAGATTTTGGCAGTAATTTGCCATTCTTTCCTTCCTAGGGCTGAGAGAGAGTGACTAGCCCAAAGTCACCCAGTGGCTTTCATGCCTAAGGCAGGACTATAACTCACCATCTCTTTGTTTTTAGACTGATGCCTTACTACATTAGGCCAGCTGTCTTGATTCTGAAATTACTGTCATTCAATTTGTTGTGTGAAAAAAATCAGTGTTTTTCCCCCTTTTTCAAGAGAAGGCCATTTTGGCAGAAATTTCTTGCTGGGCTGGGTGTCTGGCACTTACTTTCACTATAAGATAATTGAAGGTCAGCAGCACCTGGTATGTGATCTCCCAGCCCTAGTAGAAAAAGCACTTTCAATGCCACAACACTGTTTTAATCAGTCCCCACTTTGCCACCATTTGTGATGGGTATGTTAGAATGTCTTGATCTCCATTTGCTCATCTTCCTGCACATCAATTTCTTTGCTAGAAAGGATATAATTCAGGAACCTCTATGGTATTTTTTTATAGTAGCAGGGGAGTTGCAGAATGATGGACATATATTTAATAGAAAACAGTGACAATATATTTCAGTTTCAAAGAAAGCTGAAACAGAATTCTGAAATAGTAGACAAATAAAAGGAGGTAGGAAAACTTGGGGGACTCTGGGGTTAATTCCAATTCAATGCTAAAATCAATTAATTTCTGCAATGACTGAATTTATTCCTGGGGTTTGTATTATATTACTAGATGTGATATACACACACACACACATACACACACACACAAAATGAAATGTATTGTCATCTAGTTGTTTTAAAGAACTCCTTTACTCTATAAAATATAACATCTCAGCATGATTCTGAGTCTTCATATGCAGATAGTGCCCTCCCTTTATTTGTAGAACACATATGTTTTCACTTGTCAAGCTTAATCATATTATAAGTTATTTACAACAATTTAATTGGTAGTGCCGCTAAACTTTATTTGCATTAATAACACCATTACAATGCAGTGATCTACCAAGTGCATTCTTGTCTCAAAGTAGTTTGTCATGACCTAAAATCAACCCTGAATAGGACAACTGCAAAGCTGATTCAGGGTTAACTTTATCCTGATTTTGTTTTAATTCATAGAACTATTTGTTCATATATCAGTGTATTTGTATCAGAAGGCTCAACTGCATTATTGAAACAGAAATAGCAGTGCCAAATATGTACATTAAACAAAAGAGATGTGGCAGAATAGGAAACAACAAGGAGAAAGCACTACCATTTTCTTGCTGAGGACTCTGGTTGCAAATTCCAGATTTCTAAGCTGGTGCTAATGGCCTCTATATTGTAAATCACAGAATCGTACTGCTGATTGGGAGATTTATAATTGTGAGATCCAGATATTTAGTTAGAAATTGGTAGCCCATTTTTACCTTAACTCTAAATACTATTGCCTACCTTCCCAGAGTTTTGACCCTTGGGAGCAAGGAAAGATGATGGTATTACAGGTATTACAGGTTTTTTTTTAACTAATTGACGGTGCATAGAGTGGGATTGTAACCAATATAATGACCAGAGCCCTTTGAGCCAATAGATGTTATAACCTCATCTCTTCCATACTGATTTTATAATAAATTTATGATAAATGTACATTTCCTACTTTGCTTTCAAGTTTAAGTAGGGAGCTTAAAATCCCTTAAAGAAATCTAGAAATGTGATACCTTTATTAGAGTTTAGTGATTCCAGTGGAATCCCACTTTTGTTCCTTTAGAAAATAAAATCAGAAGGCTTGATTTAAACAAAAATTAAGTCACATTTGAATATTATAGCATTGGCATAAAACCAAGCATGAATACATCTAAGTTAGTTTGTGATCCAGGCCAAAGCCCAAGAGTACCAGTTGTTTGATTTTTATAAATACTGAATAAAGTATGTGCAAGGAGAAGAGATACATACATATAGTACAGTGTTCTAATGATCAATGTTTTAAGACATGTTAAAATGCAAATAGAGAATATATGTGCAAAGAGAGCATAACATTAGCAATACTGATGCAAAAGTAAGTACAGAGTTTTACTGTGTTATATCTTTGCAGATATATTAATATACTACTAGATCAGTGTCTCACTCATAGAAAAAAAACTCAATTCTCTAACAGAAAATATTTAATTATAAAAGCAATCTATAAAATGTTGTAATTCTTTCAAAGAAATTGGAAGTGGGATCCTTTAATATTTGTATATCCATGGTGAACCACTTCCAAAATCTTACCAAAAAACTGCAATATGGCTTTCCATATTGATTCCAACAACAAAAAAGAGGCAAACAAGTAAAAATCACTGCACCTGCTCTCTGGAATACCATGTCCCCTAAGATTTATTCAGCCAAACCCTGCTAGTATTCCATACGATTTTGAAAACCTGGATGCTCCTTTACATATAGACTCTTTGTCGATATATTTCTATGGGCTTCTTAATGCTTTGATTTGGGTTTAACCTCAGATGTAAATATTGAGGTAATTTTTGCTGATTTTTTGTTATTACTTATTTGGATTTTTAATCATACTTTCACTACCTGTTTGAGCTTGAGATAGACAGAGAGGAGAAGGAGCAGGGGCAGGAGGAATGGAGGAAGAGGGGATAAGGGGGAGGGGGAAGAGAGGAAAAGGAAGAGGGAGAAGGGAAGAATGAGCAAAGGAGGGAAAGGGGAGGGAAAGGGGAGAGGGAAGAAGAAAAAGAGGAGGGAGGGAGAGGGAGAGGGGGAGGAAGTAGTAGGAGGGAAAGAATAGAAGGAAGAGTGGGGAATGGGAGGGAGAAGAAGGGGAAAGGGGGAAAGGAAGAAGAGGGAGGCGAGAAGAAGCAGGAGCAGAAGGAAAATATTGCAGCAGCCACTTTTTTTGATTTCTGGTGACTTCTTGGACATGGCCATGTAATTTTCTTAGCAATGATATGAAAATAATTTATGATTCATGCTTTCCTATTTTCTTCCCACCCTAACTCAGAGCCCAGGGATTATTTGTTGTCCTTCCACTGAAATACTAACCAAGTTTCATCCTGTTTAAGGTCACATATAATATAGCTAAATGTCAAAAGAAAAAAAGAAACCAAAGCTGTTAAAGAAAAAAAAAGGTGGTTTAATCCTTTTAATATGAGGAATCAAAGGTTACAAAACCATCAGGGAAGACTGACAAAATCAGTCTGGAAAGAGGATATCAATTAATGAATCCAGTAATTATAACTTGCATAATGACAGCTATATGAAAATTGCCAAGTTGAAGAATGAATGCAACTCTATCTGTATAATCCTAAACATACAGGCTATTCAGTGGTGGGATTCAAGTGTTGCAACCATTTCAATAGCTTAAGGTTTCTTTATGCCTTATTAAGTTTCCATTTCCTAAGTTAACTTGGGGTTTCCTTATGCCTTATTAAGTTTCCATTTCCTGAGTTAAGTTAAAGGTTTCGTTTATGCCTTTAAGTTTCCATTTCTTGAGTTAAGTTTCATTTCCTGGCAAAACCCACCCTTTACAACCTCCTGCTGTGACGTAAGTGTACCAATAAAAGAGAAGCACGCAGATCCTTCTGGGCTCTTGCATGCTGAATCAACCTGAAGAAACATGTGGTCCGTGTGTTTCCTATCTACCAAACGCAAGGTCCGTTGGCCTAGGCTAACATACGTCACTGGTCCGTCCAGCAGGCGCTGGACCCCGGGATCGGATTCCCATAACTGGTGACCCCGACGTGATTCACTCTACGACGTGATTCACTCCACGGCGTGTTCTCTGTCTAGGGAAACGCTGCTCTGGATCCTGTATTTACGCACCTGGCAAAGGCTTGATCAATCGTAAGTATAGGCACCCCGCTTTCCAGAGTTCTGTCCAAGCATGTGGATGAACTTTCCTCTTTAATCAGAAAGGCAAATTGTTTGCAAAAAGTTAACGGAACAACTGTCTATCCCCAGACCCTTCCTCTCAACCTGTGTCTATTGCGGAGGACGCTCCAAAGTCGGCACAGCCAAAGGAACCCCCCTCTTCACTATATCCTTCTCTCTCTCCTCCAAAACAGAAACAGGCAACCCTGTATCCTGTTCTGCAGAGTTTTGCAACCGCACTCAATGCTTCCGTTTCATCAAACTATTTTGAGGTAGACCAAACAATAAATTTTTAGAACAATTTAGAGATATAAATTAACTCAAACTGCACTCCTCTGCAATGCGTTTTGAACAATTGGAATGTTTTGAAACTCTTTTGTAATCTGTTAAGTTTAACCCTGTCAGACAATGTCTGGTGGTGCTTTGTGTTGATGTGTGTGTTTTGTTTTATATATGTTTAACTCCTAGAACGTTATGCTTGGACTTGGAATGGTGAGAAAAATAGGAGATGGTTAAAGGGCCCTATAAAAACCACATGTTTGGTTGACATCAGCTCTTGATTTTTCTCGCTTCTTGCAGGACAAGCCATATGTCTAAATAAATGTTGTTTTAATGGTATTTGTGTATATATGTCTGTCTGTGTTGTTCTGTGTTATTTCCAAGACTTGGAAAAGGGTCAAAACCCTCTTTGATAACAACAAACAAAAAGGCCTTAATTAAAAATAAAAAGTTTGCTTAGAAAACGTATGAAATGAAATATTTGTATGTGAAATGGTGTAAGCAAACAGAATGGAAGTGAATGAGTTAATTTGCTGGTGTAAATGTGTGTGTGTTAGCCCTCACCCCTCCACCCATCCCACGCTGTGAAAGGAACAGTAAAACTGTAGTTTTTATTGTTGTAACATGGGAACGCAATGGCATGAGTTTGCATGTGTAAAGTTTTATGGAAGAGGTATAAAAGAATTTATATATGTAAATGATGTGAATTTTTTTGGTGGTGAGATTTTTGTAAAGTTTCTTTTTCTTTTCCCCCCCTCCTGACTCTTTCGTTTTTCGCTGGCTGTATTGCTTTAAGAGCGAAGGACGGGCAGACAAAGGAGAGGGGGGGCAGCTGTTCGTTTTAACTATTTTTTTTCTTCTTCCTCTGCCTAGAAGTCTGGGTTGAGGAAGGGGGGTGGATGTGAAATTTGATGCCCACTCTTGCAGTTTCAGCTTGCTATTTTTTTTTTACTCGAAAGAGGAGGCAGTAATTGTTGGGCAATTCTTTTGCAAATTTTTGAGTTTTAAATTGTTTAGTTAGACATATACATCCATCAACCAAAAGAAATGACTGAATTGTTTTGCTTAGATTTGTAAATGTTTTCCCTATTTAATGGAAATTTGTTTCATTTGAATGGAATTTGATCAAATTGGAACCTTTTTCATATCTGGGTCACAAACCCCTTTCTTCTCACTCAACACCCATTTTTCCTCATATTTTTTTTAGAGAAGGATACCACGTTAGTGCAGCTGCAACAATACTTAGGAACACTTAATTGGGCACGATCTTATCTTTCTCTTACCACGGCTGTTCTTTCCCCCTTTTTTCAAGCCTTAGCTATACTCAAACACCCTGCTGATACTTTACATCTTACTGATGTTCATCACACCACTCTCCAACATATAAATTCAATACTGCAGACCACTTGGGTCGACTGTGTCTTGAACAACACACCTTTTTCCCTTGTGATTTTATCAACACCTTCTCTATTCACTGCCATTCTTGTTCAAATATCTGACAAAAAATTAAACTGGCATGGGCATATTTCATGTCATTTGCCCGCAGATCCTCGCTTACAACTTGTCAAGAAAGTCCCTATTTCCTTTTCTTTTCCTATTGCTCCTTCACCCCTTAAGGACTGTCTTACCATTTTTACTGATGGTTCAAAAACATATGGTGCTTGTACTTGGCAATACAATGGAACATGGCACAAAAAGCAAACTTCGCCTCAACAATCAGCTCAACAAGCAGAACTAGCTGCTCTTATTTTGGCTTTAAGCTCCTTTTCTTTACAACCTTTAAACATCATCACAGATAGCTTATATGTTTCCCATATCACTCACAACATTTTTGACTCTTATCTGTCTCCCTCCATTCCACCTGTCCTTATGAAACTCTTTCTTTCACTACAAACACTATTACATGATCGTGTTCATCCCTTATTTCTAGCACACATTCGAAGTCACCAACATTTACCAGGATTTCTTTCAGAAGGGAATCATATGGCCGATGAAGCCTGCAAACTTTTACCTGTTGTCATCAAAGTTCCACAGCCAGCTCCCATGACAGCGGGGGAAAGTCACAGCTATTTTCATCAAAATAAGAAGGCCTTAATGAAACAATTTGGAATCACTATGGCTGAAGCTACAGCCATAATTCAACAATGCCCAACCTGTAGCCTACAGTCTAAAGGTATCCCACAGGGCGTTAACCCTAGAGGCACTGAAGCCTGTGATACCTGGCAAATGGATGTAACTCAATATCCTCCATTTGCCCCGTGGAAATATCTACATGTTACAGTAGATACGTTCTCCGGATTTATTTTGGCAACCCCACAAAAAGGGGAAGCTGCAAAACAAGTGATTAATCACTGTATTCGTACCTTTACAGTGCTGGGATGTCCAAAAATACTAAAAACAGACAATGGCCCAGCTTATGTCAGCTCACAATTTTCACAGTTTTGTCATCACTGGTCCATTGTCCACAAATTTGGAATTCCTTTCAATAGCCAAGGGCAGGCTATTGTTGAGCGAGCAAATCAAACTTTAAAAAATGCATTAGATCGTTATATGGGGTCGAAGGGCTTATACCCCCCAAACCTCCCGGCACTGCAAAACGTGTTAAATGTTTGTCTGTATACTCTCAATTTTCTAAATCTCACTGGCACTCCCTCTTTGTCCGCTGCGTCTTGACACTTTACTAAACCTGTTGTCCCAACTTCAAGACCACTTGTATACTACAGGCAGCTCCCGGATCCAACTTGGAAAGGTCCAGCCGAACTCATCACCTGGGGAAGAGGCTACGCTGCAGTTCAACTACCCGACAGAGTTTTGTGGGTCCCTGCTCGTTGTATTCGCCCATATTTCATCACTCCACACAACCCACCAACTCCATCGGATGTGCCATCATTGCCTTTGTGAGTGTGGATGTACGTGCTGTTATTGGTGTAACAACTGCATATTGCACCACCCATATTGTCCAGGGGTCCAACACTTTTGCATCAATCATGTGGACCCTGCTTTTGATGACACTCTTGACAAGTTCCTTCCCCATGATGTCCACACTGCACCTTCCCATGATGACAAAGCACCTGAGAATTCCTCTAAATTTTCATAAAGGCCTATATTGTGGTCCTGTTTTTTCTTTTCTTGATCTCAATACTACTGCCCTTTTCCATTGTTATGACCGAGGTCAATCCTTTTGTCCCTTTGTGTTTTCTCAGTATCCTAATCGTGGCATTCCTCTTCCACCATCTCCCTCTATTTCCCTCACCTATGCTCATTACCCTTGTCACATGACTCTTGCTATTCTTGTGACCCCTGAGACTACGGGGCGCTATTATGTGTCTGGATTTTCATCCTATGGTACTTATACTACACATTCTTTTGAACTCGCATCAGTGGCGAGCTATGCAAAACCTCCTTTGTCTCCTCGTTTACTTGCCTACAACTTTGTTCCTCATCCCCGCTCCTTCCTAGACCTGGCCGCCCGTACTTTTACCTCACCTCACTTACAACACTTTCATTCCACAAAGCAACCTCGCTCACACCAACGCATCATTCATTCGCGACGACGGCGATCTCCTGATCCTAATCCTCATCGACCTCTCAACTACACATGGACTGTTCGTGACTTTGAAAATCAGGTATTATTCCAAATCTCCAAATACACAATATGGCCCTGGTTCCCTATCTTACATTTTGACTTTGCCAAAATGGGTACCGGGGTCAACAAATTTGCTTCAAAATCTCTCCAAACTAACATTTGGGACAAACAAGGTTCGTGCACACCTTCTCCACTAGGAGCAACATGGTGGGACCTGTATTTTTGTCCCGAACCAAAGACGCCTGAGGAAAAATATCAATGTGGCACTTTATTGGATAAATACTGTGCCTCATGGTCTTGTGTTTCTACGGGCGCTATATCCTGGACTGCCCCTCGCTCAAATGATTATATCGCCATTACCCGTAGTAATGGCAAACCCCCTTCTCCTTCCTGCCCTTCTAATTTGCATTGCTGTGGTGAGCGGAAAAATCCAATGAACATTACCTTCACATCCCAAGGAAAGACTTTGACTACAGAGCAATGGGCTGTCGGATATTCTTGGGGTGGTAGAGAATGGAGCGGTTCTGAAGACGACGGCGGAGTTTTTTCCATTCGTCTCACAATCCAGTCACCACATTCCCCTCCTAAAGGTCCTAACAAAAGCATTCAACCTGTTTTTTTACAGTCCGTTGTACATAATATGCCTAATCCCTTGATTAACCTTGTCAATGCTTCTTCCTTTTTGCTAAAAAGTGCTGTTAATTCTTCTTCACAAACCGACCACTGTTGGCTCTGTTTATCAGCCACTCCACCCTTTTATGACGCCGTTGGCTCTATTGAACCTATTAAGAATGCTACAAAAGATGACTCCTGCAGATGGAACTCAACGTCTATTACTATTACTTCTATTATGGGACATGGTTGTTGCT
Organism: Azemiops feae; assembly: GCA_023970755.1. Classification (NCBI taxonomy): domain Eukaryota; kingdom Metazoa; phylum Chordata; class Lepidosauria; order Squamata; family Viperidae; genus Azemiops; species Azemiops feae. The sequence continues at coordinate 523,776 of JALGBA010002127.1, forward strand.
TGGGAAACATTCCTGCAAATTATTCTCAATATTGTGCTAATATCACCACTGGCAAATACCAATGTGATGTTTGGCTCACCCAGAAAAGATCGGGCAGTGTAAATACGGCAGGTTATAACTCTCTTTTTACCTTGAGTAATGGTAATATCTCTGCCAGCTTAAAGGGCCAATTCTTCATCCCCGGCAACAACTCCATCTGGGCTTGCTCTACAGGTGCCACAGCCTGTGTATCAGGGGATGTCCTTATACAACAAAAAGCCTTTTGTATTCAGGTACGCTTAGTCCCTAGAATCACTTATTATTCCCCCTCTGATTTTGTTTCCCTTATGGAACCACCGGAATACCACCTACGTGCAAAACGTGAATTTGTTACAGCCCTAACCCTTTCAGTTCTTTTAGGATTAGGTGCTGCAGGAGCAGCTACTGGAGCTGCGGCTTTGGTTGTTAATCAACAACAAATACAAAAACTTAGTCTAGAAATAGATGATGATCTTTCCCGCATTGAGACTTCAATTTCTGCCCTTCAAACTTCTTTGTCGTCTCTTGCTGAAGTAGCTTTGCAGAATAGGCGTGCCCTCGACCTTTTATTTTTAAAGGAAGGTGGAACGTGTGTAGCCTTAAAAGAAGAATGTTGTTTTTATTCTGATCAATCTGGCATTGTGCGCGACTCTATGAATGAGTTACGCAAACGATTAAAAGACAGGGAACAGGAAAGGTTCTCCCAACAATCCTGGTATCAAAGCATGTTTAATTTTTCTCCCTGGATTACTACATTGCTTTCTGCTATTTTAGGACCTTGTATAATTATGCTTATATTATGTATGATTGGCCCATGTGTTTTTTCACGCCTTTTGCAATTTCTCAAGGATCGTTTGAATGGTTTGGATTCTAATCTTTCTAAGATTAATGTTATGCTTGCCTCAAACAACATATATGAACCCTTGAAACCCAAATTCCACCCCCTTGAAAAGGTTGCCCTACTGACACTGTCTGACACGGACTCCAACTGTTCCGATACTGAATCAGACTTAGCCATGATGGCTCTTACCTCCAAGCAAGAATCTTGCATTCTTATGGAGTTGCCCTCTTCTGTTTCGGAGGATGCAGATGACGGCTACGAGTAGGATAGAGATTGAACTTTAAAAAATAAAAACAATGGAGATGTTGCAACCATTTCCTGAGTTAAGATTAAGGCATGCCTTTCAAGTCCTGAGATAAGATAAGACATGCCTTTCAAGTTATCATTTCTTGAGTTATGCTTTTCAAGTTATCATTTCTTGAGTTATGCTTTTCAAGTTATCACTTCTTGAGTTATGCCTTTCCAGTTATCACTTCTTGAGTTATGCCTTTCAAGTTATCACTTCCTGAGTTATGCCTTTCAAGTAACCATTTCCTGAGTTAAGATAAGACATGTCTTTCAAGTTTTATTTCTTGGCTAAACCCGCCCTTTATGAACCTTCTGCTATGATGTAAAAATGCCAATAAAAGAGAAGCACGCAGATCCTTCTGGGCTCTCGCATGCTGACTCAACCTGAAGAAACATGTTGTCCGTGTGTTTCCTATCTACCAAACGCGAGGTCCGTTAGCCCAGGCTGACGTACGTCACTGGTCCGTCCAGCAGAAGCTGGACCCCGGGATCGAACTCCCACAACCACTGGTCCGTCCAGCAGGCGCTGGACCCCGGGATCAAATTCCCACAACCACTGGTCCGTCCAGCAGGCGCTGGACCCCGGGATCGTATTCCCACAAATAAGATATGGTAATTTCAAATTTTACACCCCCCAACAGCCACCCAAATTTGTAACTTGCCTAGGGTGAAGTTACTATTTTCTTTTGTATGTACCCATAGACATATACAAGTACAATGCCTGTAATGCTGCCTAAGCATGAAAATGCACAACAAACATTCAAATATTTTTCTGTCTTCCTTGATGAACAGGGATATTAATACACAACTATATACATAGTGTACATAATGGTAGGAGTGTCAATATAAGGATAAAAAAAAAATCAAGATAGTAGCTGAACCATGCTGTTATATCTTCGGTTCTTTAGGCATTGAATCAGGCAGAGTGTTCAAACAACAACATGTTTATTAACTCAGAACAGAAGCAGCCCTAAAGGCTGCTGCACAGCTATTTATACAGTTAGCCTCTAGGTGGCAACCAATAGATTTAAAGTAACAGTTTCCCACCCCAAATCTCATTATCAGCTTGGAGACAGCCAGTCTGGCTTTCAGTAACAGCAACTGTTAAACAATACAACAATGTAGGTCAGACATTAAGCAAGTGATTTAAAACAGTTGTGGCCAATACATTACATCCCTTCCCCCTAGATGGCTCAAACTCTCAATTGCTGGACATAGTCCTGCAGATATTTAGGCGGCCTTCTTGACCATTCTGAATATATAGGGGTTGCAGGGGTCTCCCGGTCTACCCGCTCACCTGCCCCGCTGGGTAGGCCAGGACTCTGAGGTCCAGTGAAGTCAGATTGACTCGGGTCCCTTTGGCTGGCCAGTCCCGGTCGGCCCAAACCAAAGTCCAATCATGCAGCAAAGTCTGCAGGGCTGTCCCTCAGTTCAGTTTGCGGTCCTGTTCAGCGAATACTGTCTGTCTGTCCAGGGGAAGCTCTCCTACGGCCTTTTCCCCATCTCCTTGAATAATAGTTCTATTGGATCATGCAAGCTCCTCTGTTGGGCCGCTGTCGCACAGCCCTTGCGTGCGGCCCAACAGAGGCATGAGCCAGCGACTGGTTCACTAGCCTCCGACGCAGCTGGTCAATGTGCCGACGAATGACTCGCCCATCTTCCAGGACCACCTCATAAGAGAGTGGCCCCGGCACCTTAACAACCATGGCTGCCACCCACAAAGCCCCTTGCCCGTAATTCCAGGTCCAAACCCGGTCGCCCACTTGCAAATTCCGAGGTGCCTTTGGCTGAGCAGAGTCCAAGGCAACCCGGTCGGGGTGCAGCCTGTCAAGCTTGGTGATCAAACGTCGGCCCCATCTGAGTTTGGCAGGGCTTCTGCCCGTGGCAGTACAGGGAGTTGTGCGTTGGCAGAGCAGAAAATCTGCCAGTCTGTAGTGCCAATTCCCTGTGACAATCCATTTTAGTGATGCCTTGGTTGTGCGGACCATGCGTTCCACTTGGCTGTTCGAGGCCAGGTGAAAGGGAGCCGACGTGGCATGCCATATTAGATTTTCCCTGAGGAAAGACTGGAATTCAGAAGCGGTAAACTGAGCCCCATTGTCAGAGACCAACACGTCTGTAAGTCTGTGTCTTGCAAAGATTCTGTGCAGTTCCTGGATGGTTCTGGCAGTAGTCATAGTAGGGACTGGTGCAACCTCTAACTATTTAGAATGGCTATCTACCACTATTAGAAACAGCTGTCCCTGAAAGGGCCTGGCAAAATCAATGTGGATTCTTGACCATGGTGTGTGTGTGTCCTCCCATTGGTGGACAGGGTCTTGCGGCATCTCCAGTCTGGATTGCTGGCACGTGTAGCAACCATGTACTTGGCCCTCAATGGCTTTATCTAGCCCTGGCCACCAAAGGTAGCTCCTCGCAAGTGCCTTCATCCGGACTATTCCCGGATGACCCTCGTGCAGAGACTCTAGGACCCTGGGCCTTAAAGAGCTCGGGACTATGACCCTACTTCCCCAAAGGATGCACCCCTTATGAGCTGAAAGCTCATCTTTTCTCATGAAGAAACTCTGAAATTCTGGCCCTGGACATTTGTCCAGCCATCCTGTGTGTACCCAGTTTAGCACACGACTCAGCGTTTTGTCAGCTGCTGTCTCAGCAGCTATGTCCCCAGCATGAATGGGAGATTCCGGCAAATCCTGGATAGCCAGGATGCGTGCAGCCAGAGATGGATCTGGCTCCACATGTGGCAGGGGCAATCTGCTCAGGCCGTCTGCATGGCTTATTTCCTTGCCCGGTTTGTGAATCATCCTGTAGCTGTAGGCTGACAGGAAGATAGACCACCTCAGCATTCGAGGAGACAGAATCTGAGGTGTCTGTTTGTTTGTGTGAACAACCCTAGGAGTGGCTTGTGGTCTGTGAAGACCGTGAACTGGCGGCCATACAAGTAGTCATGGAACTTTTTAACTCTGGCCACAATGGCCAGAGCCTCCTTGTCAATTTGCGCATAGTTGCACTCTGCAGACGATAGGGTCCTGGAGTAATACGTGATGGGTTTCTGCCTCCCATCAGCCATTAAGTGGCTTAACACAGCCCCAACCCCATACGGGGGTGCATCAAACGCAATGCAGACAGGCAGCTCATTGAAATGAGTGAGGACTGAGTTCAACGACAGCAGTGATTTGACTGCTTGGAAGCTACTCTCGTGGACACTGATCCACTGCCACTGAGCTTGTCTATCCAAGAGCTGGTGTAACAGCTCTGCCACTGCGGCCTTGTTTGGGAGGAAGGCATGGTAAAAATTCAAAAGGCCTAGGAAAGCCTGAAGCTCTCCCTTTGATTTCGGCCTTGGGGTCTGCTGGATTGCTTTTAATTTGGATTCCGCCGGATGAATGCCTTCGGCATCAATGCGGAAACCAAGGAACTCGGCTGACTCTACCCCAATCTTGCACTTTTCTTTTTTTAGTTTAAGTCCCGCGTTGCGGAACCGCTGAAGGACGGCCTTAAGCCATTCAGCCAGAATCTCAACCGATTCCCCAGCAATGAGGACATCATCGAAGTAGGGGCAAACCCCTGGAATTCCCTTGAGCGTGCGCTCCATCACTCCCTAAAACAGCCCTGGGGCTACATTCACCCTGAACTGTAGGCGCTTAACCTTAAAAGCCCCCCTATGGGTGACAATGGTCTGGGCTACAGCCGTGGCCTCGTCCACGGGCAGTTGTTGATAGGCCTGTGCCAAATCTAATTTGTCGAACACGCGGCCTCCTTGCAATGACGCCAAAATATGGCTGACAACTGGCACAGGGTACATGTGCTGTTGAAGTGCCCTGTTGAGGGTGCACTTATAGTCAGCGCATATTCGCACTTCCCCGTTGGCCTTTAATGGTGTTACTATGGGGGTCTCCCACACCCCACTGTCTAAGGGCTGCAATACCCCTTGTTCCACTAGCTTATTCAGCTCTGCATTGATTTTGGGTTTCAATGCAAAAGGCACTCTACGAGGCTTGATCCTTATTGGAGTTACCATAGGATCAAGCTTGAGGGCAATCGGAGGACCCTTGTACTCCCCTAGACTAGAACTGAAAACATCCGTGAACTCTTGGCAGACTGCAGGCAGATCTGCCGCTTGTGTTCAGTGAATGCCAGTTACTTGAATGCCCAATGCATCAAACCAATCAAGCCCTATGAGGCTCGTGCATTGGCCTTCCACCACTATGACATCTAGTGGCCCCTTGAACCCCTTGAATTCCACCAGAATTGTGGCTTCGCCTTTGACTGCCACTCGGGAGTTTTGGAAGTCTGTGAGTAGTAGATTAGATGGCCGGAGCATAGGTGCCTGAATGTTTCTTGTGAAATGATGGACATGGCTGAGCCCGTGTCCAGTTCCATCTTGCATGGAACTCCCTGAAGCTTGACCTGTAGTCTAAGCTTCTGCTTTAGGGGGTGATAGGCACCAGTGCGGAATACGCTCCTTCGGCTGGAGCAGAACCCTACTCGGTGTTGACCTGGGGCCCCGGTACCTCTCCTGAATGCGTCTTCTTTTGGGCGGTCCCTCTGATGACCTTGGCAGACGGCAGCGATGTGGCCTGGCTTGCCACAGGCCCGGCACGTTGCAGTTTGGAATTGGCAATCTGCGCGTTGATGGCGGCCTCTGCAGCCCATGCATTTAAGGAGCGGAACTGCCTTCCCAGTTGGCTTCGGTCCCTTCTCCGGGTGCTTTCGTAGCTGGTCGACTTCGTAGTCTGAGTCGGTGTCTTCCATCCGCTCGGCATCCTCGTGATGGACGGCTTCTGTGCTTGGTGCGCTTTTGGAGGGCCGCAGCGCCTTAACGGCCCCTCTGGAGGCTTCGTCCACCATGACCTCCTTCAAGGCATCTTGTAGCGAGAGAGCCTCCTTAGCGAACAGTTTTTGTTGGAGCTCTCGATTCCGGAGTCCGCAGACTAAGCAGTCTCATAGTCTCTCCTCCAAATCCGCGAAATTGCAGAGTCGGGATGCTTGACGAAGAGTGGCAATGAATTCTGTTGCAGACTCACCGGGTTGTTGCTCCCGCTGCTCAAAAGCGTGCCTCCACGCTATAATGGATAACTTGGGCTCAAAGTGGTCTCGGAGCTTTTTTTTCAAGTCTGCGTAGGTGACCGACACAAGCAGCACCGGGGCGACCAGGTTCTCTGCAATGTCGACGGTGTTGGGGCCGCACACAGAGAGAAGTGTTGCGGCCTTCAATCCATCTTCGGCGACCTGGTTGGCGCGGAGGTAATTTTTGACATGGCAGATGTAGGACGCCCATCTCTCCGGGTGAGTTATGTCAAATTCTTTGAGCTTTCCGACCTTCGCCATGGTGGTTTGTGTCTTCGTTCAATGCCTTGCGCTGCTGGCTTCTGTGTAGGCCCTAGGACAGATCCTTGGGCGTGGTGGTCTCCAGCATGGCTTGCTGGCAGACCGAGGGGGGGAATGTAGTTCCTGTCAGGCTCTGTGCTGACCTCACCCCCTAGTGACTTCAAGCTCTCTCAATGAAGCAGCACACCCCATCCTCGTCGCCACTGTTATAACTTCGGTTCTTTAGGCATTGAATGAGGCAGAGTGTTCAAACAACACATTTATTAACTCAGAACAGAAGCAGCCCTAAAGGCTGCTGCACAGCTATTTATACAGTTAGCCTCTAGGTGGCAACCAATAGATTTAAAGTAACAGTTTCTTGCCCCAAACCTCATTATCAGCTTGGAGACAGCCAGTCTGGCTTTCAGTAACAGCAACTGTTAAACAATACAGCAATGTAGGTCAGACATTAAGCAAGTGATTTAAAACAGTTGTGGCCAATACATTACACATGCTATCAAAGGTCTGGCCCTTATGTTACAATATACATTTGATAGGATAGGATTCTGTCCTAAATCAACCATGTGATTTCATGGTTATGGCCACCATCTTGAATGTTTGTTATGCTCCCCCAAATGTGGTTTGTGAGATCATATGATGTAAAGTCCTCAATGCAGCCATTAATAGTGTAATTATTTGTATGTTACCTTTTTTCTTTCAGAATGTCTGTTTTGAAGATCAAGTTATATAAATGAGTGGATTTCTGATCCAAGTCAGTGCCACATGTACTAACATGCTCTGCCATTTAATTTCTCAGGAATTAGTTTAAAAATGTTTCCAAGATCCATTGCTGGATTTACATCTATATGTTTATGTATGAGTATATGTACATGTTTGCAGTAGTGGGATTCAGCTAGTTTGCATCAGTTTGGCAGAACCGGTAGCTAATTTTTTGTTGCCCAGGCCCAGAATGGACTTCTGGAAGTGGCATCCACACAGAGAACCGGTTGTTCACATATTTGAATCCCACCACTGCATGTATGTGTCAAGGCTGTTAACAGTGTTTTGCCTGACATTATATATGGATGCAGACATTCACTATTTAACCTGTGCATTACTTTAAGAGCCACTATTAGATAGTATGGGGGGGAGGAAGTGAAAGAACGTGCTGAGAACTAGTTAGCCATAACAATGTTTCAGCAGAGCATCTTCAAAGCTGGATGAAATGTGAGAAGATAAAAATATGGCGCGTTATGGAACGGGAGGGAAAGCTCACACTTTAAACTAATTGGGGAATGTGATTAATGACTGTTAAATGAGGGAGGGGAATATGCTTAGACACTGTGGGAAGAAGTAGGAGGGTTTAGTTTTAGGCTTCGCTTTGTACGTACCAAAGCCATGTTGCAAAATAAAGAGTTTTAAAGGTAAACAATGCCTCAGAATTCCTTGAAATGCATCTTCCTTCGGAACCATAAGAGTAAGTCTTTATGCCACCAGAAAGTATTTTTTTCTATTCGGCAATTCTATTATTTCTTTCACACAACTGTTCTTGCTATAAGATTTATTAAAGGAAGCTTTCTGTTTTGCTTCAATTTCCAAATGCACATTGAATTTTTCCTATTTGTCTATGGTTATTTTCTAGCCAAGAACAATTGATGGCAGGTGGCTTCATTCATACTGCCATCAAGTCCATGCCAAACTGCTTTGGCATATCGCAATGTTTTAATTTATAAAAATAATTTGTCATAGATTTCTTCTACAATGTTACTTTGAGAAACTTTTTCAAATCCCGTATCTAACATCTGCACACTGCTAAGTATTTTGGAAGCAGGGAAGCAACCTGATGAAAAAATTGGACACAGACCAGCTTTTAGGTCTTCACAATCTGTGATATATATATATATATATATAAGAGGTGACTTAGAATAAATCCAGGGTGGCAGTTGGGAATGTGGTGCCTTACATAGCCATCCAGTATTACTCATAATAATGAATAAAGATGTATTTATCATCATAAATGTGTTATGATGTCATGATACAACTCCTACCTTTTCGTAGTTTTCCCAACATCAGCAATAACAGGCAAGTCAAATTTATGTGAGTTAATATTCCAACTCCTGAACTGCATTTCTAATAACAGAACAGACTAGTCATATCCAGCTCTCTGCATTTTCTAGTAAATGTTTTCCATTGTGTTTATCATTTTTAAGAGCATTAGAATTTATTGAAACACTGCCCAGTTTGGGAACAACCTGAGAACATTTCAAGTTTCTTTTTTCAAAGGTTATATAAGAAATTAATATTTATTTTATTTCCTTCAATCATCTAACAATACATTACTGGCTCGGACCCAGTTGAATCTTCCAGAACTTTAGAATTTTAATAGCAGAAAGAGTATCAACAACAACATGCCCAAATACCAAACTTTTAAATTGAATAAAGTACCAAGAAGCAGCATGAAATTAATTAAATTCAGTCATATAAAAGTTTTAAATATCCCTAAACTAATAAAAAACAATAATATTATGGAAAACTAGAGTTGGGCAGTGGTGTAGATTCAAAGAGGAAAACATGAGTTGCTCATATAGCAGAATTAGTAACTCTTAAAGTAGTTAATCTTTTTCTTGGGATTGTGCTTGCCTTCCAAAGCCAAGGTGCAATCCCAGGAAAAGGCAGTTGAAAGATTTGCGCACACCCATCTACCCACTGAAAACACTGTTTTACCTTGTAACACAAAGTACTACACAGACTACAAAACTCTTTAAAAAGCAGTAACCTTAACATAAGGCTATTCTGTAACATATATTTTTTATAGTTATTCTATCTGTGATCCCACATTTTTCCTATATATCACATATCTTGCAGCAATATAGGCATATATTGAAAACAAGTCTTCTAACACTTAATAAAATTTCAGTGGGGTCATTTAGTAACTTTCCAACTTTGGCTGGAAAGGAGCTGGATTTTGGAGTTTCTTTTTCCAAACAACAATCACAGTTAAACAAATAGCCTAAGAATTTATGGAGTGAAATAACCAAAGGATAACTGTCACAGAGAAATTGTTTAGAAGTACATAAATCCACTTAAAATAATGTGAAGCTTGAAGTTCTTTTAAAATCTAAATTTAAGGAGTTAATTTTAATGTCTTTTATCTTGTTCTACATAGTTAATGATATTTTGAGCTACTTGTTTGTTGTTGTTGTTAGTTGCAAAGTCATGTCCGACCCATCGCGACCCCATGGACAATGTTCCTCCAGGCCTTCCTGTCCTCTACCATCTTCTGGAGTACATTTAAGCTCACGCCTACTGCTTCAGTGACTCCATCCAGCCACCTCATTCTCTGTTGTCCCCTTCTTCTATTGCCCTCAATCTTTCCCAGCATTAGGCTCTTCTCCAGTGAATCCTTCCTTCTCATTAGGTGGCCAAAGTACTTGAGTTTCAACTTCAGGATCTGGCCTTCTAAAGAGCAGTCAGGGTTGATCTCCTCTAGGACTGACCAGTTTGATCGCCTTACAGTCCAAGGGACTCGCAGGAGTCTTCTCCAGCACCATAGTTCAAAGGCCCCAATTCTTTTGCGCTCAGCCTTTCTTATGGTCCAACTTTCACAGTCATACATTGCAACTGGGAAAACCATGGCCTTGACTATACGTACTTTTGTTGGCAGGGTGATGTCTCTGCTTTTTAGTACGCTGTCTAAATTTGCCATAGCTTTCCTCCCCAGGAGCAAGCATCTTTTAATTTCTTGGCTGCAGCCCCCATCTGTGGTGATCTTGGAGCCCAGGAGGATAAACTCTGTCACTACCTCCATTTCTTCCCCATCTATTTGCCAGGAATTGAGAGGGCTGGATGCCATGATCTTGGTTTTCTTAATATTGAGTTTCAAGCCAACTTTTGCACTCTCCTTCTTCACCCGCATTAAGAGGCTCTTTAGTTCCTCTTCACTTTCTGCCATTAGAGTGATATCATCTGCATATCTTAGGTTCTTGATATTTCTCCCAGCAATCGTAATTCAAACTTTTGATTCATCTAGCCCTGCCTTTCTCATGATGTGCTCTGCATATAAGTTAAATAGGCAGGGCAACAGAATACAGCCTTCCCAGTCTCCTTTCCCAATTTTGAACCAATCAGTGGTTCCGTGTCCAGTTCTCACTGTTGCTTCTTGACCCGCATATAGGTTTCTCAAGAGACAAATAAGATGGTCTGGTACTCCCATCTCTTTAAGAACTTGCCATAATTTGTTCTGATCCACACAATCAAAGGCTTTAGCATAGTCAATGAAGCAGAAGTAGATGTTTTTCTGGAACTCCCTAGCTTTCTCCATGATCCAGCGTATGTTGGCAATTTGATCTCTAGTTCCTCTGCCTCTTCGAAATCCTGCCTGTACTTCTGAAAGTTCTCGATCCACATACTGCTGGAGTCTAGCTTATAGGATTTTAAGCATAACTTTACTTGTATGTGAAATGAGTGCAATGGTGCGATAGTTTGAACATTCTTTGGCATTGCCTTTCTTTGGAATTGGAATGTAAACTGACCTTTTCCAATCCTGTGGCCACTGTTGAGTTTTCCAGATTTGCTGGCAAATTGAGTGTAGCACTTTTACTGCATCGTATTTTAAGATTTTGAATAGCTCAGCTGGAATACTGTCACCTCTACTAGCTTTGTTGTTGCTCAGCTTTCCTAAGGCCCATTTCACTTCACATTCTAGGATGTCTGGCTCGAGGTCAGTGATCACCCCATCGTGGTTATCAGGGATGCTAAGCTCGTTCTTGTATAGTTCTTCTGTGTAATTTTGCCACCTCTTCTTAATCTCTTCTGCCTCTGTTAGGTCCCTGCCATTTTAGTCCTTTATCATGCCCATCTTTGCATGAAACGTTCCCTTCATATCTCCAATTTTCTTGAAGAGATCTCTGGTTCTCCCTATTCTATTGTTTTCTTCTATTTCTTTGCACTGTTCATTTAAGAGGGCATTCTTATCTCTTCTAGCTATTCTCTGGAATTCTGCATTCAATTGGGTGTATCTTTCTCCCTTGCCTTTCGCTTCCCTTCTTTCCTCAGCTATTTTCAAAGCTTCCTCAGACAGCCATTTTGCTTTCTTGCATTTCTTTTTCTTTGGGATGGTTTTAGTTGCTACTTCTTGTACAATGTTGTGAACCTCCGTCCATAGTTCTTCAGGCACTCTGTCTATCAGATCTAATTCCTTAAATCTATTTGTCACCTCTACTGTATATTCATCAGGGATATGATTTAGTTCATACCTGAGTGGCCTAGTGTTTTTCCCTACTTTCTTCAATTTAAGCCTAAATTTTGCAATAAGAAGCTCATGATCTGAGCCACAGTCAGCTCCTGGTCTTGTTTTTACTGACTGTATAGAGCTTCTCCATCTTTGTCTGCAGAGCACATAGTCAATCTGATTTCTGTGTTGACTGTCTGGTGATGTCCATGTGTAGAGCCGTCTCTTGGGTTGTTGGAAAAGAGTGTTTGCTATGACCATCGTATTCTCTTGACAAAATTCTATCAGCCTGTGCCCTGCTTCATTTTGTACTCCAAGGCCAAACTTGCCTGCTATTCCGGTTATCTTTTGTCTACTTGTCTAGTTCTTGTTTAATTTGTACATAAATTCAAATTCAAATTTGCTGTTTGAGAAAGCTTTCTAGAAATCATTGCAGAATATCAAAACAAACAAAAGAAACAGAATCCAATTTAACCTCTCAAGCCCTAAACCAATGGTGGCAAACCTATGGCACATGTGCCAGAGGCGGCACTCAGAGCCCTCTCTATGGGCATGCATGCCGTCGCCCCAGCCTCGCCTCCCCCCGTGGTCTCCTCCTCACCAGCAGGCCCCCTGGAGGAGGGTCGCCCCCAGGCACAGCCCGTGTGGAGCAGCACAGCCAAGGATATGGCAGCCGGGCAGCGGGGACAAGACTCCGCCCTCGCAACCCATCACATGCTGATGCTGCGGGGCGCAGGCGGAGGGTGTGGCTGCCATGGCGCTGCTGGGCCACCTAGGCAATCTGCGGCGGGCCATGGAGGTGGGTGGCCCTGCGGGTGGGGGGCAGGCTGGGGGTGGGGAGGGAAGAGCGGGTGGGGGCGGGGGCAGTTTTGGGGCACTTGGTCTCTAAAATGTTCACCATCACTGCCCTAAACAATTTTGGAATTCTTACTTAAGCTGAATGATATCAAGCCTAATTTACATAAGTTATCCAGTAAGCAGGGAAAATAACATTTTCTCATACTAATCAAATAAATTTAGATAATAACATAACATAGCATCTGCACATGCAGTATTTTATATATATGTATTTCCTCATCTCCAACATTCAGGATTTCTAAAAAGGAAGAGCACAGCATCAGTTTTTTAAAACAAAAAGATGCCCTATTGGGAAATAACATTATGGCTTATGAAATTAATAAAATGAATATATCAATTTTAAATGGCCAAAGTCAATCTTTTCATTAACACAGTGGTATAAATATAGTGGTATAAACAGAACAGTGAGAGAAAATTAAGTAAATGCTTTTATTCTGCAGAATAGTTTGAAATGTCAGAATGTGTAGTTGATCTTAAATATATAATGTTCAGGTTAAAAATATTCAAGCAGGTTATAATGATATATCCGCAAGTATGGGCGCATATGGCCAATCATGGCCATGTGTTTGATCTTGCCAATGCTGAGGCCATATCCCGCGATGCCACCAAGGGTGGCCGACTACTCAAGGAGGCCTGGCTATCTGACCAGAATTCGATTAATCGGCACATAGACCTCCTACTGGCTTATAGGACACTTAGGGGATGGGAGGGACAGCGTCGGGACTCACGACGAATGCAATCAGCCCACTCTTTGCAGGATCGGAATGACGTGGCTGTAGGTGAAATAATCACGGCCCCTAAGGAGGACAACGAGTTTGCAGTGTGCCCTGAATTCAATTCTGAGACGGATGCACAGGCTCGGCTAAAAGAGAGGGGGGAGGGGGGTAAAGAACAAATGCGACCGGATAACCAGCCTTTGGGCGTCCAGACGCGCGCCAGGAGAGTGACTGTGAGCGAGGAAACAGCTTTTGAACCCGCTAACATGCTGACAGGTGCAGGACGACTAAGAGCACTACGGCCGATTGAAGCAAGTGGACTGGTGACCCGCTCAAGGAGCAGGGCGCAGAAAGAGCCGGCTATATAAACAAACTTCCGGATCTTTTACTTTCACTCTGACGACGCCGACAGTTTGGCCAATGAAATCTAAGTGGTTTTACAATAAACAGTCTTGTTTATAATTCTATCCTGGTGTTCGATTTTTCTTTGTTTTTCTAACATGCACACACCCAGGATTCGTATTTTTAATGTAATTAAGGATATATATATATATATATATATATATATATATATATGTGTGTTTTCTGAGGTTTTCACGGGTGTTTGTATGTAGGTCTTTGGTAATTCGGGTTTTCTCCCGCATAAAATTGGAAGTGTCTTGGCGACGTTTCGACGAAGTCTCATTCGTCATCTTCAGGCTGGAGTCTTCGGCTTCGTGCTTCTAGGAGCAAAGTGTCATCGCAGCTGTTTCTTCCTTTTAACTGCCAGTGGGTATGAACTAATTGGGTGGGAGCTTGGCTGTGTTCTGATTGGGTGGAGGTGTGTTCTGATTGGTTAGGGGCTTGGCTGTGCTCTGATTGGATAGGGGGTTGGCTGTGCTCTGATTGGATGGGGGTGTGTCTGTTGGGTGGGGGCTTTGTGTGGCAAACAAAGCCCCCACCCAAACAGAACACACCCCCATCCAATCAGAGCACAGCCAACCCCCCATCCAATCAGAGCACAGCCAAGCCCCTAACCAATCAGAACACACCTCCACCCAATCAGAACACAGCCAAGCTCCCACCCAATCAGTTCATACCCACTGGCAGTTAAAAGGAAGAAACAGCTGCGATCACACATTGCTCCTAGAAGCACGAAGCCGAAGACGCCAGCCTGCAGATGACGAATGAGACTTCGTCGAAACATCGCCAAGACACTTCCAATTTTACGCGGGAGAAAACCCGAATTACCAAAGACCTACATATGTGTGTGTGTGTGTGTGTGTGTGTATGTGTATGTGTATGTGTATGTGTATGTATATGTTAATGGCTTCGTTATTATGGTCATTATGGTTATTACTAATAACATTTTTAAAACAATAAAGACAAAAAGATATGGATCATTAAATAAAATAGTATATTAAAAATATTGTAAAAGTCAAGAAAATACCCTGAGTGAATTGGCTAATTACTAATGCTATTAAACAAATTATTAATTACTAGAAAAAAAAGAAATAAATAAAATACTTAAACCTTAATTCAATTGTGATTCTAATTTTAAGCTATTTAAGGAGTAATTCTACTATAGGCATAAACAAATCAATATAAATATATTAACTATTACTGTTATTTTGCTGGTACTGTAATTATAAGTTGTAAATGTCATCATTAGAATGCAGATTCTATCCTATTATAAGTAGACAAAAACCCCAATTTCATGTATGTGGCTACAACAATTGACTTTGTGATCATTTGACAACTGGAAAACTTGCTTTAAGTAGTTGTATAAAGCTGCTAGTCCATACATTCATCCAGTTGGGTGGTGTAAACAACCTAGAAAAATTCTCTACACTCCACTAACTCTCCAGATTATCCCAATTTTCTCAAGAAAAATGTTTTGAAGGAATCATTTGCTTAACTAGGTTGATAGTTGACTTTCTCAGGTTTTGCTTACCTAGGTTAACTAAACTGACCAAGTGAACTTTCTCATGAATCTCAGAAGTTTATTAAAATTTGAAATTATTGATAATAGGAAATACTAGACTTAACAAAATGGCCATTGGGGTTGATAGAGATTTTCACAGAGTTAAAACCCATTTTCATGACCGTAATAATATTTATGGTTGATGCAAACAACCCTGAGAAGCATCATGTGTGCTGGTTACCTATGTGTCTAGCCCCATCTTAGTCCATTTGTGGTAGTAGATGCTCTAAAACAAAGAGGGCACCCAATGGTAGACAGCAAAGTTCCTGGACACATTTCAAAAAGCCAAGTATATGATCCATTACTATGCTGTAAACTGCCCATATTCTGAGATAAACATGAATGAAGAATGTGTGCTTTATAAAGTTGACATGAACAGAAGCCTCTGAATAATCCATCTATACTCTGGAACAGAATATCAGAAATAAATGAAAGACTAGTCTTTTTTAAAAAAGAAAAAAAAGGGCAGACTTCAAGTTGTTGTTCAGACTATCATCAAAGTAGGAAGAGCCAGAGTGAAATTTCTCTGGGAAAACCCACTAATGGATAAGAAAAGAATTGCAAAAAAGAGCAGACCAAAGAACTTGTTGTAGAGTCTATGAATAAATCTTTACTAAAAGAGAAAGAATTTATACAAACAGCAACAAAGGAAATGAAATTCTTTTTTAATATAATTAAAAAAGAAGAAACATCCCTTCAAAATGTGTGAGATACGGCTAGAGCATACTTTTAGAGCATGGGTCGGCCACCCGAAACGTCGAACGAGCCGCACGGACCCGTTTGGCCTAAAAAAAAAAAACCCTGGGAGCTGCGCCCGTTTGCGCATGCGCGCGCGCCCGCGCGCCCGCGCATATGCCCGCGCGCCCGCGCGCCCGCGCATATGCGCGCACCCGTTTTGCGCATGCGCGCGCCCGTTCGTGCATGCGCACCCGTTCGTGCATGCGCACCCATTCGCGCATGCGTGCGCGCGCCCGTTTGCGCATGCGCACCCCCGCACGCGCACCCGCCCACGCACCCGCCCACGCATGCGTGCATGCGCTCCCCAAAATGGCGGATGAGGCTCCGGAGCCGCAGGTAATGCCTCAAAGAGCCGCATGCGGCTCCGGAGCCGCGGGTTGCCGACCCGTGTTTTAGAGGGTTGGCTATAACTTACATGGCAAAAAAGAATAAAGAAAAAAAACAACAGTTAAAACTACAGGAAGAACTTAAGAAATTAGAATTAAAACTACAAACAGATCCACAAAAGAAAATACTTAAAAAACAAATGGAACTAATAAAACATAAAATAAATTTAGCAGAGGCCAAAAAAATGGCGCAACAAATTAAAAGAGCCAAACAGAATTTTTTTGAAAATGCCAATAAACCAGGGAGATGGCTAGCATATAAACTGAAAAAAGAAAGAGAGAAAAAAGTGATAAATAAACTACAAGATTCAAAAGGAGACTTACAGTTTAAAAATGATGCAATTTAAAAAAGAATTAAAGACTTTTATGAGATACTTTATAATACAGAGGAAACTTCACAAGAAAAAATAAAGCACTATATTAAAAAAGCAGATTTACCAAAAATCCCAGAGAATATTCAAAATATTTTAAAAAATATCAATGATGGAGATGACAGAGGCTATCAAAAGACAAAAAACGATAAGACTCCAGGCCCAGACGGATTACCTGCTGAGTTTTACAAATCTTTACAAGATACTTTAAGTCCTATAATGAAAGAACTATGTAATGAAGTACTTTTAGAGGCTAAAATACCAAATACATGGACAGAAGCTAATATTATTTTAATACCTAAAGAAGACTCAGACCTGATGCAAATAAAGAATTATAGACCAATATCTTTATTAAACGTGGACTATAAATTTTTTGCCTCAATAATAGCAGAAAGACTAAAGAAATTTTTGATTGAATTTATATATACAGATCAAAATGGATTTCTACCTAAAAGGCAAATAAAAAACAACTTAAGAATGATTTTAGACATTTTGGAATACTATGAACTTCACCCAGCAAAACAGATGGCATTAATATTTCTAGACGCACAGAAGGCTTTTGACAACGTAAACTGGCAATTTATGTTTCAACAACTAGATGAAATGGATTTTGGAAAAAACTTTATAAATATAATTAAAACAATGTATTATAGACAAACAGCAAAAGTAATTGTAAATGGAGATTTTACAGAAAATTTCAATATTAAAAAAGGCAGAAGACAAGGATGTCCACTATCTCCATTGCTATTCATACTAACATTGGAGGTATTAAATAGAAACATTAGACAAGATATGGAAATTAAAGGACTAGAAATAAAAAATGAAAAATACAAATTACAAGCATTTGCAGACAATTTAGTTTTTATACTAGAAGAACCTCTTGAGACAAGCTTTAAGCTTATGGAAAAAGATAGAAGAATTTAGAGAAATGGCAGGTCTGAAAATAAACAGAGAAAAGACCAAAGTGTTAACTAAAAATCTTACAGAAAAACAAAGAAATCAGTTATCAGAAAAAACAGGTCTTCAAATAGTCAAAAAAGTTAACTACCTGGGAATCTACCTAACAGCAAGATGTGCAACAATAAAATAAGATAATTATGTAAAATTATTAAAACAATTAAAACTAGACTTGGGAAAATGGAAAAATCTACAACTTTCAATGTTGGGGAGAATAGCAACAGTGAAGATGAATATTCTACCAAAAATACTCTTTTTGTTTCAAACTATACCTATAAAAGTGGGGGTAAAACTTATTTGATGAACTAAACCAGTGATGGCGAACCTTTTAGAGACCGAGTGCCGCAAAACTGCCCCCTGCCCCTGCTCCACCTCCCGCCCCGCCTGTCCCCTGCCCCGCCTGTCTGCAGGGCCATGCACCGCCTCCATGGCCTGCTGCAGCAGATCGCCCAGGCAGCCCTGCAGCGCCATGGCAGCCACGCCCTCTGCCCACACCCCGCAGCATCATCTGCATGCTATGGGGTGCGAGGGCGGAGTCTTGTCCCTGCTGCCCAGCTATGTCCTTGGCTGTGCTGTTCCATGCGGACCGCACCCGGGGGCGACTCTCCTCCAGGGGGGCTGCTGGTGAGGAGAGGGCCACGGGGGGAGGTGGGGCTGGGGCAACGGCACGTGTGCCCACAGAGAGGACTCCGAGTGCCGCCTCTGGCACGCGTGCCATAGGTTCACCACCACTGAACTAAACAAATCAATATTGAAATTTATTTGGCAAGGAAAAAAAGCTAGAATAAAATTGAAAATGCTTCAAGAAGCAAAAGAAAATGGAGGATTTGGAGTGCCAGACTGGAGTCTATATTACCAAGCAGCCATTCTAAAATGGCTAAAAGAGTGGATAACTCTTAGAGATAGAAGATTATTATACTTAGAGGGACACGATCTACAACATGGATTGCATGCCTTTCTATGGTACAGGGGGGGGGACTCACAAATATTTTCAATATCACTACATAAGAAACGCACTTCTGTTAGAATGGGAAAAAATAAAAGTGAAAATCTATAGGAAAATACCTGGATGGCTTTCAACAATGGAAGTGTTTGTTCACCCAAACTTAATAAACTATGACAAAATTGTGACTTATAAAGACATTTTGAATAAAGAAGGAAAATTAAAACATAGACAAGAACTAGAAGAACAGGGTATTGATTTATCATGGTGACCATATCTCAAATTCAAACGAGATATGAAAAAGATGTTAAAATATCTGGGTTCTATAAAGAACGGACAGAATTTGATAAGATATTACTGACATCAGATGAAAAATTGATCAAGAAACTTTATAAATATATGCTAACCTTAAAGATGGAAGAGGAACAAGTTAAAGAAACAATGATAACATGGGCAAAGAATTTTGGACATAACATAGAACTAGAAAAATAGCAAAGCCTTTGGGAAAGAAACTTGAAAATAACAAAAACGGTAGCGTACAAAGAAATTTTATATAAAATGTTTTATAGATGGCATTTAACACCTGTGAGGTTAGCAAAAAGGTTTAAAGATGTATCAAATAATTGTTGGAAATGTAGGCATTGTGGCCCATAATAATAAGATAATGGCTCAGGAAGAAGAAGAAGGAAGAAGGAAGAAGGAAGAAGGAAGAAGGAAGAAGGAAGAAGAAGAAGAAGAAGAAGAAGAAGAAGAAGAAGAAGAAGAAGAAGAAGAAGAAGAAGAAGAAGAAGAA